>CM062294.1:482324914-482831094 GCA_031216915.1 Pictodentalium vernedei
AGCATCCTTAGGGGTTCAGGTTCAAGTTTGTTCTAATCAAGTCTTTGGGCTCATAGTTGGGCTTCATATGGGAACTCTAACCTTAACCCCTTACCCAACGTAACGACCAAAACCGACCAGCGCTGTTAACAAAATTCACCATTCAATTTTTATTACTTTTTCATTTTTTGTCACAAAAGCATAGTTTATGACCCCTCATTGGAACGAGCTCAACGAGCTCGTTCCAATGAGGGGTCATAAGCTATGTTATTGACGCAAAAAAAAAATTTTAAAAATAGTGCTTCAAGAATTTTATTTACAAGTGTCGTCTGCTTTTCGTGTTAGGTAAAGGGTTAACATAGTGCAAGATGAGGAATATTATTTGAAAATCTTCTTCTTCAGATCTACCAGTCAGAATCTTTTGATACTTGATATGCAGCATCCTTACGCTGTTCAGATTCAAGTTTGTTCAAATGAAGTCACTGGTTTCTTATTTGGGCTCCTTATGGGAACCTGGATTTTAACTTGGTGCAATATGAGGTAATTTATTTAAAAATGTTTTCTTCTGATCTTCCAGTCAAAGTGTCTTGATATTTGGTGTACTGCATCTTTAGGGGGGTCAGCTTGAAGTTTGTTCAAAGCAAATTCCTGGAATGATATTTGGGCTTCCTATGGGAGTCCTAATATTAACTACGTATTATGAGAAAATGTTTTTAAATTCTTCTTCAGATCCATCAGTCGAAATCTTTTAATGATTGGTACAGAGTATCCTGGAAGGGTTAGATTCAAGTTTGTTCAAATCAAGTCACTGGGGTCATATTTGGGCTCTGTGTGGAAACTCGAAACTTTAACTTTGTGCAATATGAAGAATATTCTCTAAAAATCTTCTTCTTCAGACAGAACCTTTGATATTTAATATGCAGCATCCTTATGAGGTTCACATTCAAATTTGTTCAAATCAAGTCATATTTGGGCTCCCCGTGGAAACCCGAATTTTGACTTTGTGAAAAAATATGAGGAAATTTGTTTTAAAATCTTATTCTTCTGATCTTCCAGTCAAACTCTCTTCATATTTGGTATACTGCATCTTTTCTCTTTTTTTTTTTGGGGGGGGGGGGGGGAAATCAGCTTGAAGTTTGTTCAAATTAAGTTCCTGGAGTGATATTTGGGCCCCCTGAGCCCTGAATTTTAATTTTGTGTAATATGAGAAAAAAAGTTTTAAACATCTTCTTCAGATCCACCCGTCAGACTCTTTTGATGATTGGGGTGTAGCATCCATAGTCAAGTTTGTTCAAATCAAGTCCCTGTGGTCATATTTGGGCTCTCTATGGAAACTCAGAACTTCAACTAAGTGCAATATGAGAATATTCTTTAACAATTTTCTTCTCCAGAACTACAGCCAGAATGTTTTGATGTGCATCATCTTTATGGGATTCAGATTGAGGTCGCATTTAAGCTCCGTGTGGGAGCCCACATTTTAACTGGCAATATGAGGAATATTCTTTATCGGATCTCCCAATCAGAAGCTTTTGATATTTTGTTTGCATTAGCCTTAGTGGGGTCCGTTCCAGTTTGTTTCAAGCAAGTTCCTGGGTGCATATTTGGGCTTCCAATGGAAACCTAAATTTTAACTTAGTAGAATCTGGGGAAATTCCTTCAAAAATCTCCTTCTTCGGGCCCGCCAGTCAGAATCTTTTAATATTTGAGATGCAGCAACCTTTGGTGGTTCAGATTTCAGTTTGTTCAACCAAGTTCCTTGGTTCATATCAGGGCTCCCTGTGGGATCCCAGCTTTTAACTTAGTGCAATATAAAGACTATTCTTTAACCCTTTACCTAACATGAAAAGCAGACGACACTTGCAAAAAAAAATTCGTGAATAACTCAATTTTTGTCTCCAAAACATAGGTTATGACTCCTCATTAGAACGAGCTCGACTAAGACAAAAAATGAAAAAATAATGAAATTTATTTCGCGATTTTTGAGAATAGCGCTGGCCGTCTTTGGCCGTTACGTTGGGTAAAGGGTTAAAAACTCTTCTTCTTCACAATTCTTTTGTTACATAATATAGACACCCTTAGTAGGGTGAGATTCAAGTTTGTTCAAATCAACTCCCTGTGCTCACATTTGGGCTCCCAATGGGAACCCGAATTTTAACTTTGCGCAGCATGAGAAATATTCTTCAAAGATCTTCTTCAAATCCACCAGAGAGAATCTTTTAATATTTAGTATTAAGGTTCCACGAGCCCTCTTGAGGCTCGGGGGATGGGTAGACGGGTCCATTAGACATTCTTTTTGCTTGAGATCAAGATTAGGAGGATTCGATCGATTATAAAAAAAAACTTTTACCCTTGGTGCGGAGGGGGCTAGGGGTTGGGGGTGGATCAACTGTGTGATTTGTTGTTGTTTTTTTCTTATTGCTTCATAATAGGTTTTGAAGGGTATTTCTGTAGTTTTGATGCAGAACCGTCTCGTTTCCTCTCGTGCTTCTTTGCACTCTTTCCACAATCTGCTCTTAGGGGCGATGCTTGCACAGATTAGCGCCTTTTTCGACCTTCTTGGCAGAAAAAAGAAGTAGTGAAAGCAAACCACCAACCTGTTGGTATCAAAGATATCCACAATTTTATAATACAAATGCAGGTAAAAATACAGGTAAACACAGAAATATCTATTCTAGGAAATGTTATGTCGTGACAAAATGATAAAAATTCTTAAAAATGTGTGAAAATTTAACCCTTTACCTAACAAGAAAGGCAGACGACACTTGCAAACAAAATTCTTGAATACCTATTTTTTTCATTTTTGATTAAAAAATATAGCCTATGTCCCCTCATTGGAACGAGCTCAACGAGCTCGTTCCAATGAGCGGTCATAAGCTATGTTTTTGAGACAAAAATGAAAAAAAAAATGAAAATTGAATTGTGATTTTTGTGAACAACGCTGGCCGGTTTTGGTCGTTACGTTGGGTAAAAGGTTAAAAAAAAGCAAAATGAAAAATAGGTGTTGGTCTAGCTGGAATTGGCCTAGATTATTATAATCCCTGATGGGTACGGGTGTGGGATGGGAAAATCTCACCCGAGGGCAAGTTGTTTGGGCCAGACACGAACATTGCCGAGTGTCTGGGCCAAATATCTTGTCCCGAGGGTGAGATTTTCCCATCCCACACCAGCACCCATCAGGGATTATTTTTCTCCCCCACCTACAGCGGTTACGTTAGCCAGAGGTAATCGGGGGTCACGTGGTCACGTCACTCACGTGCTGATATAATTAACTCATTTGGTATTCGTTGTTTTCAAAAACTAATGACACCATCGGAAAGTGCATGCAAAAGTTATGTATACCAGAGGTACATACCACGAAATCAATTAGGAACGGTGGCATCTTGGGGTTTAAAGAGGTTTAGAGCATCAAACTTTGATCACACGGCATTCTGATGACGTCATCATGAATCAATCGATCGATCGATCGGCGGGCGCAATGATACCAGTGCATGGGCGCAGATCATGGGGGGGACGGGGGGGGGGACGTGTCCCCCCAGATCTCATCAAGGGGGGACATGGTATGCCATGTCCCCCCCACCACTGGGGGGACATGGTATGACATGTCCCCCATTATGCTCCCCCACTGCTGCACCCTCTCATCAATTTTAATGCGAGATTCACTTCTGATACACGTTCAACTAGTCCAAACTTGGACCCACAGTTCGTAATATAATTTTGGGGTTGGTACAGCCTGTACTGTAGCCATATCAACCCACAAAAATTATATTACGGACTATGTCTGTGGGTCCATGTTTGGACTGACGTAACGTTCAACGAACAGTTGTTCAACACTGCGCCTTCAAATAAGTTGTTACTCAGCCAGACACAGCTGTGGGTTGCACGAATGCATAAGCAGCATAACTATTTGATATCGGAATATCAATGTTGCAGACAGAAGTCTGATGCAGAGAGAGTAATAGGCCGGTACTGAGCTCGTGAAAATGTGCAAGACAGTATCGTCTGCTTTGTTTACATTTTGAAAACGAAATTTATCGATCGAATTCATTCAATTCACGCGACTTGTTGATGACGTATGTGTCGGGCTGTTATTGGATCTGTTAATCCATTAACGGGCCCGACACATACGTCGTCGCTCCATCTGTTGGGCCCTTATGCTAATCCACCACACAGTTGAATTGTGTTAATCTAATAGGGAACGCTCGGTAAAGCGGGAACAATTATGGTTAAGCATTTTGACAAAATTACAACAGGCTGTTGAAAAACATATTTTTTTCTACTAAATAATTAAGAGAAATTATACCCCAGAGGCCACCAGAATGCACCATTTGAAAGCGCAATTTAAAAGTTTTTCTTGGGGGGAGAACCCCCCCAAACCCCCCTCTGCCGGCTCGAGCCTGCGGCACTCGATGCAGATGCCTTCGGCATCTGCCCGTCCCCCCCCCCCCCCCCCCCCCCCCCACTTTTTGGAAGAGATCTGCGCCCATGTACCAGTGTATTCACAAAGAATTACACGCAATATTCAACATGGAGTTCATTTTGTTAACCATTTATGAAACAAGTGGTCATATTTTAAACAATGAATAAACAGAGTTACGGCATTATCACAAGAGTTACAGACTTGTTGTAGTCGAACTATTTCGTAAGTGGTATTCACCTACGAGGCTACGTGGTCTGTGACCTCATTTAAAGTTTAGTCGGTTCCCGAGTTCGAATCGACAATTTGGTTGATACGTTTTCTCTTTGGTTGTGATGCTGATGGTGCGGAATAAGTATTAAAGTTAAAGTTTATTGTGCATTCATGTAATGTTGCGCCTTGAAATGTGTTTTTCATCAGATTCTGAGCTGTGGAAATTGTTGCATTTGACTGAGAAGAGGAGTAATCAATTTGTTGATTGTGCATGGTGCGCGACGTTGAAGGAATTTGAACAGCTGATACTGAGTCTTGTTGATTTCTCGGGAATGAAACGAGTGCATTTGAACTTGTGCTGGATTCGCCAGAAAGAACGTGTGAAATGGATCGTTTTTGAGAAGTGTTACGTGTTCTATAGTTGTTCAGTGAATTCACATTTTTGTGGCCAGTTACATAAACTTGAGGGGAATCTGGAACATCGTTGTCGGTCATTGTCTGCACCAATGTTTTCCTCACACTGGAATTAGAAATGTTCGTGTTTTCCAAATCCGATAAGTCAGCATTTTTGCCATTTTGGAAATTATTTTTTCGATTTTGTGTTTTCCTATTGGACCTCTCAAAAACCACCTATCATTATCCCCAGGACGTTCATTGTTTGTCCTCCGTGGTTAGTGGGTGAGCCCTCTTGGGTTTCTGACCCTTTCCCTGCGACTTCAAATCACGCTGCTTCATCCGCAAGGCCTCACTGGTTTCTGCAAACTCTAAACACTGGGTTGCCATAATCTGTTTGCCATATCTGTGCTCCTTCAAATATCGATCAAAACTTCCGATCATCCCACGAAGAGTGCTACTAGGTTCGTACTCTTTTCCATCTTCAGTTCTGACATTGATGATAAATTCCGCGATATAGCTGTTTAATTTATCGGGTGGAACCTCATGCAATTGCCTCCATTCATGCATGGTGTCGCTCACCCAAAAACTCATACATTAAATTCAAGTGCGACTTTGTCTTGCGTTCCGTGCTCTGATTTCGATTTTCTGCGACAAATGTCTCTATTTACATTTTCGAAGCGAGACGCCATTTTGTTTGTTTACGGAAATGCAGACGACGATGAAATAGTCCCGACGCTAATTAAATATGCAAATAAGTAGGTCACGTGGGTGGGGTGGGATACATCTGTCTCTCCCTGCTATCTTACCCTAAACAGACGTATGTTACACATGCAGGGGGGGGGGGGGGGAATAATTGGTCCAACCGGAATTGGTTCACATCGAATAAATAGATATTATCATAACAGTGTGTTGATCCGTGTCGTAGTATCACGTCGAGTTGAGGTAGCCAGATTTTCGGATCACACGAGCTGCCGCAGGCAGCGAGTGTGATCCGAACATCTGGCCACCTCAACGAGACGTGATGCGACGACACGGATCAACACACTGTTATGATGATATGTTTATCATATGACATTGTTTCGATGTTAAATTCACCCAAATTTGCCATTTTAATTAATATGCGGTGAAAAGCCGGTTACGAAATAGCAGACGAAACAACAACGACTTCTCTAGTTACGAAAACTATTCACGGTAACTCTCGGATATTTCCGTGGGAGTGTGATATGGATTTTTGATTTCCGTAAAAATGTGATATGGACTTTTGATCCGGAAAAATCTCACCCGGTGTGATACAACAGTTTGGAAAACATCGTCAAACAGTAGTGATATTTAGGGTAAAAATGTCATAGTCATATGATAATAAACTCTCTCACCTGACTTGTTCAGGGAGACAGATCCAATCAGTGATTGGTACTTGGTAGATCTGTTGTATCGTTTGTAGGAATATGCGGACAATGCCGTCGCCGGAAAGGGAAAATTTGGAACAAATGTTTGCGACTAAATGATAATTGTTCTGTAGTTATAAATCTCCTACCTTGTACATGTTTTCAAATAGTTTTTCTACTTGGCAGTATTATACAGATGGTTCAAGAATAGAGGCAGCATATCGAAAATATTTCCACAGGGCTGACCCTGACCAAAAGAATGATAGTTATGAAATACTAGTCTGCCATGCCAGTGTAACCAAATATTGTGTATGCAGGTAAGAAATTAAACCTTGCTGGGAGAGAAGTGGCTCAGTAGTTATGACATTGGACTTCGACAGAAAGGTCCACGGTTCGATCCTCACCAGGGGTAACTTTGCTGTGTGCTTGGTCAAGGCACTTAATCCCAATTACCCCAGGGGAGGGGGTGTATGGTGGCCCTGTGTACTGAGGCGTACTGCACATCGATGCTGTACTTGTCTTCAACTAATGCTAACCCTGCTTGTGTGGATTAATACGCTGAGGAGTCTGACAGTTCCTCGCCGCTGCTCGAGGTACTCCGGCTTCCTCCACCCAAAAACTGCCCAACACGGGGTGGCCCTGGCTGCCGAAAGTGTCGTTAAATCCCAATAAATAAATAAATTGAACCTTGGTATTTTCAGTGTTATTGAGTCAAAGTGAAACACAGTAGAACGCTGTTCAGGGCCAGGGAGAGGGTTGGGGCCTGGGGCTACTACCCCGGGCCCAACCCTCTCCCTGCCCTGAACAGGGTTCTAGCAGGTTTCTACCGGGCAGAGGGTTGGGGTCCAAGGTAGTAACCCAGGCCCCAACCCTCTCCCTGGGCCCCACCCCCTGCCCGGTAGAAACCTGTTAGAACCCTGTTCAGGGCCAGGGAGAGGATTGGGGCCTGGGGTTACTACCCTGGGTTCCAACCCTCTGTCCGGTAGAAACCTGTTAGAACCCTGTTCAGGGCAGGGGAGAGTGTTGGGGCCCAGGGTAGTAACCCAGAGGCCTGGAACTTTGGGAGCCCAGGCTTGGTCCATCATTCTTGGGTCAGGCCTGGTTCTCCAAAAGTTCTGACTCCTGTGTCAAAAAGTCTTCACTCCAAGAACTTCGGCATCTGCATCCCGACACTTTTGAAAGGGGTCCGTGACAGATTTAACCCTGTGGACCGAATTCCTCTCCTCGGCCTTGACCCTGTTAACTGAATAGCCACTTTTTCCTGTGAAAATTATTTAATTAACAGAAGTATTCAATTTGGTCACTTTCCGGTATATTAACTGAGCATTTATACTAGTATATCTTGTTTGACAGAGCTCATGAAGTTCTGTCAAACAAGCTGTAATAGCTTAAATGCCTGTATGGGATGTACTGAGGCTAAATAGGTTTATAAACAAGTAACAAGTGGAATTTGGTGATATGCCAAGGTAATTTCCCAACATATTACAAAATTATTTATTCAATTAACACTAGCTTGCTCTTCAACGTATATTTATTAATTAATTAACAGGCCAAATTTGTATTGGAGGCATGGTAAATGGTTTGGTGTTTGGAAGTCATGTGCAATCAGTTAAGAGATAACCAACTGAATGGGGTTCCACTTTACTGCACATTATCAAAACTCCTCTTTGATTTATTCATTTATGTATTGGTGTCTAAGGTCACATACTTATGCACAATGGCTAATCATGACCGTGACAGTTTTACGGGTGGAGGAAGCCGGAGTACCCGGAGAGAACCACCGAGCAACGACGAACAGCTGCCAGCTCCCCAATGTCGTAACTCCGCACTGCAGCACCGACAGTGTTTAATTGGTTGAAGACATGCGCACCATCGACGTGCAGTGCGCCTTAGTACATGGCGCCATCGTGTCCCCATGTGGACATACAGGGTTAAGTGCCTTGCACAAGGACACAACGCGAGAGTCCGAATCGATCGCTCAGACGGCCACCCATCCGAGCATCCGAGGACTAACCGGACTCGACGTTGCTTAACTTCGGTGATCTGACGAGAACACGTTACCGCAACGCCACCGCGCCCCTCTCCTCTTTGATAAAGTTATTACAATTTTACTAACCAAGCATGGAATTCTTTTGAGAACTATTCTCCCATAAATTCACTGTGACCACTTGGCAGTGAACGACTCTGTGCAGTCCTGGTTTCTCATATACCCCAGACCAGGCAAATCAGCAGTGATTTTGTCTGCAAACTGCAGTTATATTGAGCAACCATAACACAAAAATGTGGAGGTTGTTTTTAATCTTCGGTAATCATCAACATTTTGCTTAACATCATGCGGAGCACGGTCGCTCAGTGCTAGTTGAATTAGACTTCAACCCGAATGGTCCACGGTTCGTTCTCTGCCAGGGGTAACTGTCTTGTGTCCTTGGGCAAGGCACTTCATCCCGATTGCCCATGTATGTAGGGGCACAGTCGCGCTGTGTACTGAGGCGTATTGCACGTCAATGGTGCACTTGTCTTTAACCAATGCTAACCCTGCTTGTGTGGAGTTAGTACGTTGGGGAGTCTGGCAGTTGCTCGCCGTTGCTAGGTAGTTCCCTCCGGTTACTCCAGCTTCTTCCACCCGTAAAACTGTCCAACACGAGGTGACCCTGGCTGTCGAAAGTCCCGTTAAACTCCAATAAATAAATGAATTAACATCATGAATTGTAATTCCTTTACAACAAAGCACAAACTGTTGATGTCACACTACATCCATTTTCGAGTCACAACCTTTGAGAGCGCTAAGCACATGCAGGTTTTTACAACATTGTTTCCAAGGTTGACCTAGGCGCTGTGTGGATAGCTTTAACCCTTTACCTAATACGAAAAGCAGACGACACTTGCAATCAAAACTCTTGAATAACTATTTTTTACGTCAAAAGCATAGCTTATGACCCTTCATTGGAACGATCTCAGTGAGCTCGTTCCAATGAGGGGTCATAAGCTATGTTTGTGGGACAAAAAATGAAAAAGTAATGAAAAGTGAATGGTGTATTTTGTAAATAGCGCTGGTCGGTTTTGGCCGTTACGTTGGGTAAAGGGTTAAATCGTCGTTTATCACCATTCTCGGTTTCCAGCCCAAGTTAGGAAATGTAATCGAAGTCATGGAAGCAGTAGAGCGCTATCACAAACACATCACTGACTGATGTCCTTATGATTATTCGTCCATTCTGAGCCCTAGAAAAAACTTTTCGGTCCACATTATCAGCACACACCATTCTTGTGTTTGCTTCTTCACGTGTACATCCAAATTCATCCACAATAATAGAGCAAGCAGTAAGCTTACCATCTCTGAATCCGCAAGAAAGCATTATCTTCTCATTTCGGAACAACATTGCTGGGGCATTTTCACTAACTGTATTGACACAATAAATCAACGATGGAAACTTTATTTTTCAAAGAAGCGAGATACTTCGTTCACACAGACTCTCGTGCACAGAGCAGTCTTTCCCTGGTCTTGATCGAATTGCTGTTGCCAAACCTGTTAAAAACATCAATGACTGACGCACCAAAGCCTTTCAGAAACTCTTCTAGTATCCCTTTTCCAAGTCTGCAAAAGTTCCATATTTATTGCCATCCATTGTCTAGCAACAGACAATCCACCCCTGGTGTAATACAGGCACTTTCACATAGCATGTATACTTTAAAAAGACATATAGAAACACTTACATATCTTTGGAACATTAAACTCCTTAAATGCGCCCCTTTTGGGGAGGGGGGGGGGGGGGCTACTCGCCTATTTGGTAAGTTAGAAAAGCTTACCTATTTTGAACATCGTTTCCTCATTTTTGTTTTAATGTGTAATAGAATGACATAAAATTTATATACTCGCCCAAAAAAGAAAGTGTGCATTGCAGGAATTGATCAAACCCCAAAAAATAATTTCGTAGGTGTAAAGAGTGTTAACCTGTTCATGAATAAGTTATATTGAACACAAAAACAGCTTTCCCCGTTAAAATTGCATTAACGTTAACAACGTTAAATGACGTGCTGCACGTTTGTGAAAAGGCATGTTTTGCACGTGGAGAGTCTGAAAATTCATGCAGCAGTGTGAATCCTTGGGTATTTAAACACTAAAGTAAGGCCTTCCTATCGTTCACATTCAAACTTGCGCTGCTGTTAAAACGACTCCACATTAGCATGCCAAGATTGACAATGAATCAACGTCTCCTTGCCCTGGGTATGATTAGAGCTGGCAGAACACACAGAGAGGTTGCCCAGCATTTGAACTGCCACCGTAACACTGTAGACAGTCTAGTCCATCGACATGCACAACATGATGACGTTCGAGACCGACCCCGCTCCGGGAGACCCCGAGTTACCACCCCTGCACAAGATCGGTATATCCGTGTCGTCCATCTCCGGAACCGGCAACGACGACAGCCAGGAACGTCCCTAACCTGAGACGGATACATTCTCAAACAGTAATCAACCGGCTGAGAGAATATGGCTTACATCCTCGAAGACCTGCAATTCGTCCGATTTTGACGTTACGTCATCGTCGTGCTCGACTGCAGTGGTGTAGACAACATCTCAGGCATCCCTTACACTGGTGGCGACGTGTTTTATTCACAGATGAATGTCGTTTCCATCTTTCATCATCAGATGGCCGCCAGAGAGTGTACAGACGTCGAAACGAACGCTACGCAGATCCATGTGTCGTGGAGCGAAACCGTTATGGGGAGGGTCTCTCATGGTGTGGAGTGGCATCACTGCCCGTAACAGAACTGAGCTGGTCATTATTGATGGCAATCTCAAAGCAGCCAGATATCGTGATGAAGTGCTTACACCTGTTGTTGTCCCATTTCTGCAACGTCACGGCCCCGGCGTCATTCTACAGCAGGACAACGCCCGACCCCACGCAGCTCGTGTTGTTCAACAGTATCTGCAGCAACAACAAGTGGATGTTCTTCCCTGGCCCGCAAATTCGCCCGATATCTCACCCATTGAGCACGTATGGGACGAAATGAAACGTCAGCTACGCCGGCTTCCTCATGCACCGTCAACGCTTGTGGAACTCCAAAGACAGCTTATCAGAATATGGAACAACATCCCACAACACTTCCATGCTAACTTGTTCGCTTCCATGAGGCGTAGATGCACAGCAGTAGTCGATACAGACGGAGGTCATACCAGATATTGAGTGTGTGACTTTTGTGTTTGACCCTTAGTGTCTTTGACTCTCCATGGCACCAAGAGTATTCGTCGTAGCGTAATGAAATTTCTCGTGTTGATCACAAATTGATCCATCTGTGATTGAATAAAATTTCCATGAATGAAAATGATATATATCTTTTTTTAGTGTTATTTTTTAGCATGCACACTTTCTTTTTTGGGAGAGTATACATGCATTGCATACCAATGCATGGCATAAAAACAATTCAAAAAGAGATGGAGATGTTTTTGTGTGAAGCAGACTGCTTAAGGTTTTATCAGTTATTTAAGTTTTAAGGTGCATAACGGTTTAACATCAACGGACATCTCAAATTATGTGGATGAGTGTTCCTGCCAAAACATATTTAATGGAACTAAGTACGTGTGTAGCATATTGTATGGAAGTGATACCTTTAAATCAAAAGGTGTGAAGAGTTTAGAAACTCTGCAGAATTTTTTTTTTTTTTATTTGTTTTACAAGGATTGCCGAACAACGTAGAGCAAGTTATGCAACTTATATTAACGCCTCTCCCTGGTCCAATGACACAGGTATGTGAGATGACCTTCGTAGCGGTGGCTTCGCTCTTCTCGAAACTACGAAGGGATCTTTTGCCTACACGGATGACAGCCACTTCACGTCCCCATCCGATAGGATGGTACGCTGTGACAGCATCAACCTCACAACTGATGCTGACAGGTAGTGTTCGGACACCTCAAGAACTTTCCCTGACCGAGAATTGATCCCCGACCTCTGGCACGAGAGACCAGCGTTCTTATCTACTCTGCTACCACTCTCTGCAGAATAATGCAGGTAGATGGATAACAATTAAACATGGTCGAGCAATGCAGCAGCGCCTGAAAGCAATCAGGTGGATCCTGCGTGAATGAGGTTCAAGGGCAGGATAGATTTGATGAAACTGTGTTACTTGAATTATTTGGTTAATCTCGCTAATAATAATGGTTATTTGGTTAATCTCGATAATAATAATAACACTTTGTCCGGCCTCTGATTTATCGGTGACAGCAAGTGGTGTAAAATAACGTTTCAGAGCATTTGGTGTACTAATATCAAGACTGAGTGGATTGTGTAAGTGAATGAGTTGATGGAAAACTATTTAACCCTTTACCTAACATGAAAAGCAGACGACACTTGCAAACAAAATTCTTGAATAACTCATTTTTTTCATTTTTTGTCTCAAAACAGAGGTTATGACCGCTCATTGGAACGAGCTCGTTCCAAAGAGGGGTCATAACCTATGTTTTGAGACAAAAATGAAAATATAATGAAAATTAATTGGCGATTTTTGAGAATTATTAGCTCTGGCCGGTTTTGGCCGTCACGTTGGGTAAAGGGTTAATCGAGATCTCTGACATAGAAGGTGTGGGGGGGGGGGAGGGCACAGCTTAGGATAAAGGACTTGTTAGGGCGAGAATCGTGGAGCAGTATAACCGAAATTTGCGAGAAGGGATCAGAGGAAAGAGATTTTGAGTGGCCTGGGCCTGGGTGGCGTGTGTGGTAAGGAGAAGCCAGAATTTGAGAGGTACCAGCATTTGGTGGGGTCCCTTATGTTTAAACTGAGGTAGATGCTGCTGAGGATATGGGAAAATTTGGAAAGACAGTGACAAGAAGTGCCAAATGTGTAATTTGGGAGTAGTGGAGACCCCGGACAACTTTCTGTTAGAATGTACAAAATATCAGCTTCTCAGAATAGCACTCACCAGGAGTGTAAAGAGGAAATGGGATGGGAAGATGAACGCTAGGTGGTTATTGGGCGAAACAAAGGAGAGGGTTAACATGCTTATAAAACAAGCTATTGATTGAAAACATTTTTGAAGTTCACGAAAAAAATCAAACTTTCCACAAACTAAGTTTGAGAACAGTACTGGCTGGTTTTGGCCATTACGTGGGTAAAGAGTTGATATAGATCAGATTTACACTAAGAATGTACAGTGCACAGGGTTATTACTTGGTTAATAAAGATTTTTTTATAACCAGAAAGTGTGACTAACCCTGTGCATTGAATCGATTAATCGTCGCAAATAATCGATAATAATCGATTAATCGTACCAAGATGCCCCCTCTCTCTCTCTCATTGAAGTCATTAAAAATGAAGTTCAAGTCAGTTGACCTATACCTCAAGTGAACAACGAAGACGATCCCCTTTTAGGTACATTCAAAGCTTTGATGTTCTGAACTTTTGAACCGTCAGTGTAATAATCAAGACTGGTCGTCAGTTGCGAACTTCGCAACTGACGACCGGTCTTGATTATTACACTGACGGTTCAAAAGTTCAGAACATCAAAGCTTTGAATGTACCTGAAAGACAAATGCTGCTAATTGCTTCTTGGGGTTTAACGTCGACGCTCTTGAAACATTTACCTTTAGAAACAACAGCTTTTTCATCATTTTTTTTTTAATTATTAGACTCTAAAACGGGGTAAAAGTCACCGATTCTTCGACAACGAAAAATACTATTCGATTTCGGCGTGACCGATCGAGAATCGATTAATCGTGACAGCCCTAGTTACATACGGTGCAGGATTTAAGGAACTATTGAAAATACTTATGCAGGATTGTGGAAATTTTTTTAAAAATGAATTCCAAAAATGAAAACATATTCTATTTTCAGTTGATAGCTTGTTATAAATGAAATTGGAAAGAAACAAATACGGGATAGCATTAAACTATTAGTTTCTGTTTCTGGGTGTTGGGTAGAGAAGGGGTGGGGGGAGTAACATTTGTGAGGGGCAACAAAGGGATAATCAAGGCCTTCTCATATGAGAACTGTGACTAACAAGTGGATGTCCAATGAGTTTTTATTATTATTATTATTATTATTATTATTATTATTATTATTATTATTATTATTATTATTATTATTATTATTATTGAAGAGTACTCTCGAAATGGAAAATATTCAGTTAACAAGGGTATTTAATTAACAGTATTTTGATCATTTTCGTATTTTCTAGAGATAAACTGGGTATTTGTTCTATCATATCTTGTTTGACAGCGCCCACAGAACAAATTATTTGGTGTTCACTCAAAATATGTCGATTGTATTCTGACATAATGATAAATGGTTTGGTGTTCGAAAAATGTGTTGTGTAGCTAAGTTGATTCTATCCAGGCCGTGGGTGTCACTAATCTAATCTGATTTATTTATTTATTTATTGTGGTTTAACGACACTTTCGACAGCTAGTGGCACCTCGTGTCAGATAGTTTAACGGGTGGAGGAAGACGGTGTACCCGGAGAGAAGGATCGAGCAACGGCGAGGAACTGCCATACGACCCAACGTACTAACTCTACAGCAGCCGGGTTAGCATTGGTTGGAGACAAGTGCACCGTCGACGTGTAGTACCTCTTAGTACACAACGTCACCGTGCCCCCACGTGCGCAGTTGGGATTAACCCTTTACCCAACGTAACGGCCAAAACCGGCCAGCGCTATTCTCAAAAATCGCCAATTAATTTTCAAAATATTTTCATTTTTTGTCTCAAAAACATAGGTTATGACCCCTCGTTGGAACGAGCTCGTTCCAACGAGGGGTCATAACCTATGTTTTTGAGACAAAAAATGAAAAAAATTAGTTATTCAAGAATTTTTTTTGCAAGTGTCGTCTGCTTTTCATGTTAGGTAAAGGGTTAAGTCTCTTGCCCAAGGACACAACGCGGTTGCCACAGGTGGGTTTCGAAACAAAGATCTCACGGCTTGCAGCCTGCATCTCTACCTACTGAGCCACCGCGCCCCCGTCACTTATCTGATAAACAAAGAGAATACCAAGATATTTTCCCACAAAGCTGATTAAATTGTCAGAGTTACAGCTAGAGAAAGAGAAAATGGGTCCATGTTCGTTTTCTGGGAATATCATGCATTATGTTTGTGACCTTTTTAACTCTTTTTTTTTAATTTCTCTTGGGAATGGAACATCCCCCCCCCCCCCCCCCCCCCCCCCAAGGACAAAGACTTTGGGGATGTGCTTTTGTAATCACTATACTCGAGCTAGCTGCTTGAATCAATCAAAAGC
This sequence comes from Pictodentalium vernedei, assembly GCA_031216915.1. Taxonomy (NCBI): domain Eukaryota; kingdom Metazoa; phylum Mollusca; class Scaphopoda; order Dentaliida; family Dentaliidae; genus Pictodentalium; species Pictodentalium vernedei. The sequence goes on from CM062294.1 coordinate 482,340,528, forward strand.
AACTGAAAGCATATAAAATAAGATTACTGTGCATCCAATACTGTGCATCTAAAATGGTGCTTTCTGCAATGACATGCAGTTTAAAAAAAAATCATTTTCAGAAAATGCGTGAAAAATGAACCCTTCAGAAGTAAAAATTTTAACATTGAAAGTCAAAATTCCAACTTTGAAAGTCAACATTTTAATATTCCAAGTTAAAATTTTGACTTTGAAAGTTGACGTTTTAACTTTCAAAGTTAACAATTATACTTTGAAAGTTAATATTTTGACTTCGAAAGTTAAAATTTTGACTTTCAAAGTTAAGATTTGAATTTTCAAAGTTTCACGGCCCATTTTTTTCACCCATGCCTCTCAGCAGCCTCTGATAAGCTTCCGGATTAAAAGATTGTTTTTTATAGCCACACATTTCCAATATCAAGTCCACTGCATTCCAAAACGTATAAGTAACACAGAAGGCAGCCGCATCTTGAAGTGATGCAAGTATTCTATTTTTATTCATCACAATGCATTATCACGTACATTTTGTAAGCATTAATATGAGTGCTAAAGCATTGCAGATGGCACCTTGTTGTACTCAAGGGATACAATGTGTTTTCCATAGATGGATATTTCAGGAATCTATACACTGTCAAATTTATCAGGAAACAACATTTGTCATTTTAAAGGGGACTTGTTGATTGAGGAACAGGATTTTTTTATCACTCCCCAAAACCTATCATTTGGAAATAATTACGTTGTTGCATAACACAGTGTTGTAAATGGTTTGGAGACGGAAATGTGATCGAAGTAGGGGTAACGATTGTCCAAGATGCCTTGAATCTTCCTTGGTTTTGTCTGGTAGAAAAAAGATTGACAGATATACTTTTCCCTGCTGGAATTGTCTTGATGAGTGTGTGTGTGTGTGTGTTGTTTGTGGGGAGGCGGTGGGGCAGCATTTAGCACACAGTACTTCCGAAACAACCAATATCTTACCTCCTGCAAGTATCTGGGAATTTCATTGATTCAAAGACGTCACAGGCAGACTGCATATAAAACCATATACTGCCTGTCAACATCAATATACGCTGACAGCTATGGGTAATCTCCCCTTTGTTCATTGATTATTCAAAATGGCGGCAGCCGATAAACGCTTCAAGTTGAAAGATTGAGTGTTGGAAGCCCATATTTGGTCTGAAGTGCAGGTTAGGCAACTTAAAAGGCTTCATATTCTGTGGGTGTGTGTCATGTTACCTTCGAAATGAAACTGTTTGGTATGTATGAATTTGCCTTGTTACCATTTATGGGAGAGTGCCTGTAACAAGACAAAGACACGTGAGCGCATTGTAAGAATTCTCTCGTTTAATTTTGATCGCTGCTGTTATTAGTTCTGCGCATCGATGCAGCAGTCGGTAAGATGCATTCGTCACACAGTTTGCTGGTGGCCTAATATGGTATATATGGTGTCAGTTAATTCCATATTGGACTCGAGCAAGCTCGATTCCAATGTGGAATTAACTGACACAATATATACCATAATATGAACTTTGGTAAAACCAAGAAGCGCGCGCAACTCCCAGTGTTGTTCAAATTATAATGACATAAACTTAACAAAATTTAAAACAGTGTTTAAGGGGTCGTCCAACAAAACATTTTGCGTTGTGAACTAATGCATGTACATGCTGTCTTGTAGATTTATTTCCCCCTAAAAACATATCAGACCTACAATATAAAATTGGCCTCGAAACGTATTGTCGAAAATTTATTGTTTTTGTTTCGCTGGAGTGCATACATTGTGCAACGGAACTTCTGTTTTGGAAATGGTAATGCGTGGACGTTTGTCAGACAGTATGTCACTTCGACATCTTAGGTTCGTAATAACTGAATGAAAACGACCTTTGCCACAATCCGACCTGTGCGTACTTTTAAGTTAAAAGAAACGGACGTGTTGTTGATGCTTTTCATTTGGTAACTTTGTTCCAATAACACGCAGTGTTGGTTTGAAGTGAACAGCGTTTTGCACTTGCAAATGCAAAACAGATAAATCACGTGACAGAATACTCCGCAGAATCGAACAACAGCGGGATCCCAGCAGCCAGCCAGCAGACGATGAAATCCAATGTGCATAGTTGGGAACATTTAGCTTTTCGACAATTTCTGTCATTTAGTCAGCAAAGCAAACGACAGTTGAGTTTGTTTGGAAAACTTTAATTTTGAAAAGCATGTTCAATAAATTATTCACAGTCTGCATGGAATGATCTAAGGAGAAATCGCGCATTACAATGTTCGCTTTTTGGGGGGCGTCATTCGATTTGTTCGCTTCTGAAAACGAGAGCTGGGGTTCCCCATGTTTTTACTTCCGGTTTCCGGTTTAGATTGGATGGCATAGCATTCCTTGGTTTTTCCAATTTCACGTACACGTTGTCTATTAGGCTAGCTTCAAAGCAGCCCTTCGGGCTGCTTTTGCGCGCGCTATTAGGCCACCAACAAACTGTGTAACTAATAGTATCAGTAGTAGAGATGCACGAATCGATATGGATTGACCGGAGGAGGAGCGGAGTAGAATCCGCTCCTCCTCTGGGTAAGGGAGTCGAAAAGAGGTCATGGGGAGGGGCGAAGAAGACAAGGGTGCAGTCATTTTTTTAAAAATTAATTTTTTTAATTTTAATAATTTTAATTGCTATGATGTAGTCAGCCTAACAATTGAAAGGAAGTAGCAGATAATTTTAATTGCTATGGCGTCATACTCCTCCCCTCTTAATGCCGAACAGTGATATGATGCATTACCCCCATCCCTTCCCCGGTCTTAAATTTTAATTGCGATGACGTAGTCCCCTTAATAATTGGCGTATGATCATTTAAATGAAATTTAAATGGCGTAACATTTATAAAACAATTGAAAATGCTGCTGGTCTTCAATAATTTTCGGTAAAGATTCTATAATTAAATTAAATTTAAATTTATTTATAAAAACTTCTAGAAATTTCTTGAAAAAAAATCGCACTGCACTTTGTGAGAAATTACAAACCTACTTTTCATGTGTATAAAATGCTTTGATAAACCATCATTAAAAAGTCTCAGAGCGCGTAATTGGGGGACCTATTGTTATAGGTCGCCTACCCTCTTTGCTTTGGTACATTTAAACATCAGTGAAATTTAAATTGCGGAGGCATGTTTTTATGTTTTCTCATTCATTATGGTTTGTCGCTTATCAAAATACCCTGTGGTATTTAACCCTTTACCAAACGCAGACGATATCAAAATTTATTATTTTAAATATCATTTTTTTTAATTTTTAAAAAATTTCAACAAAACCATATCATGTGACCCCCTGTTGGAACGAGCTTGACGAGCTCGTTCCAACGAGGGGTCGCGTGATATGGTTTTGTTGAAATTTTTTTAAAAATAATATGTTTTCAACTGCTGAATTTGCATATTATGCGGGCGGATGCGGCCGATTCGTTGGGTAAAGGGTTAACAGTTAATTGTGGTCCACTAATTTTATTTTATAAAAATTGAGAAAATCAAGGTAAAAATAATGCCCAGCAATCATTTTTCTCAAAGGTGATGGCAATAATTTCTTTTAATTGTTAACTCAAATAAAATGGAAAGGCGCTAAAAAATTGTTTATCGATGAAGTGAATCATAAAAAATCACCACGCGGTTTCATCTTTCACTAGCCTATATCAAATGTTCATTTTTCGATGTTTATTGAAGAATAACGGGGGAAGGAAAAACATGAAATAACTACCCAACTCCAATTGCCCACGTGGGGACGTGGTAGCGTTGTGTACTAAGGCGTACTGTACGCCGAGGGTGCACTTGCCTTCAACCAATGCGAACCCTGTGTGGAGTTGGGGAGTCTAACAGTTGCTTTCCCTTGCTTGGTGGTTCTCTTTGGCTTCCTCCAACTGTCCGTCTCGAGGTAACCCTGGCTGTCGTAAGTGTCGTTAAAACTTCAATAAATAAATAACTACCATTCTATCATAAACGTTTTGACCTTCATCCAAACATTTATCATAACAGGCCTATTCCCCTTCCATCACAGGGCCTACAAGTTTAGTGGAGAAAATCATAAGTTCTTAAGTACCCTCCTTCACCTACACACCCAACTGTAAAAGTGGTCGAAATGCTGTTACCCGATTAGCCGCAAAAATACCCCACATGAAGAGGATACGAGACTCTGTATTACCCACCCAAAAATGCGAGATAGGTGCAGAAGTAGTATGTCATGTGGTTTTGAGGTAAAGGTTGGATGACCTCGGTGGATGACCTCGGAAGTGACGTCATGTCACGTGACGTAGTGGCGCCATGTTGTGTTGTCATGGTAACCCGCGTGAGCGGCCATGTTGTGACGTCATCTCCATAGTGATACGTGGTGTGAGTGCGCATGCGCAGCAAGTGTTGTTAGGGTGATACGTGTTTCCGTTGTCCATTTTGTATACTGGAGGCCGCCATCTTGGTTTCTATGGTAGCACGTGATTGCTATGTTACCAATGACTTCTAACAAGACAGGGGTATGTTCGGAGGGTGTGTTCCTTTGTAGAAGAGTAAATCTAATTACCACAAACAACCCGACAATCCATCCAAATCACCAAAATCCACCCGAAATCACCGAAATTGACTTTATTTCCCCATTTTATCGGTTTAGCATGTAGTGCTATAGTACTAAGGGGAACAAGGGGTGCATTCGACTGAAGTGGAGTATTTTTCTGGTTCGGATTTTCCCAGAATCCTCATTTAATTACCCAAATAAACCCATCAAGTTGTATTATTTCGAATTCTTTAAGAATCCTTTTTTTTGATCCCATGACGTTTTATTTCCCTATTAAGAGGAGCATGTAATACCGAGGGGTGTGTTCGTTTGAAGTGGAGTAATGTTCCCATTCTTTTTGGATCCCATGACGTTTTATTTCCCTATTAAGAATAGCACGTAGTGCTATAGGACAAATTTACCCAGAAATCCATTGTTAAAATTATAAGTAGGACCCATATGTGTACATGAAGGCCATGAAGCTAAGTTCCACCATATACTCATATGAGGATCTACCCAACAGATGTGTCGTACGAGGTCTAATTTACTCTCCCTCATTTTGTTTTTTTCTTTGTACTTCGATGGAAAGTTAAAAAATAACAACACTAAATATAAATTTAAATTTCTTTTATTCAACAACAAAAATACATCTTTTTATGGTATGTAGATTGTCAGATATTCATAAACAGTCTTTCTGCAGATTGGACATCTTCTGAGTGGTTTACAGCAGTCTTTGCACAGACATAAATGGTTACATGGTCACAGAGCGACATTGGCTTCAGCTAATAAACACACACTACATTTTGTCCTCCGTGAATCTTCTTCTTCTTGAAATGATGTGTCCATTTCTTCTTCTTCGATGGCCATTTCTTCTTCTTTTTCAACGTCCATGAATTGAGGTGGTAAATTATGAATGTAATAACAGTCTGGAGAATATTTTCTGTGTTCTTCTATAACATCATCTTCTGTTTCCCAGAAACGAACAATAATACCACAATGAAAACATTGAGTTCTGTATCCTGTCCCCAAATAAAAGAATCCAGCTTTTGTCAGTTCATTCGGGGTTTTCACACTTTCACTTTGTAACATGAATTTAAATGTCTTGAGACGATTTTCCTCCAAAGCATACTTGATGTGTTTTGGTGGTCTTTGTTCTGGTGTCTTTCTTATTTTATCTTCTCCATGTAATAACTGCTCCAGTACTGGTGGCGGAACATCACGAAAATACGTTTCGAATGAAACGCTCATTCTCTCTACAAAGTCTCTTGGATTTCTTGTTTCTTGGTTTCTTGATTGATAATCATTCAGTGCCATCCTGATCAAACATGGAATAGTGAACATTCTTCAATCCTTTTTATCTTCATTCTTCTTTGGTTTTCTTTCTCTTTTTGGTTTGGGTTCTCCTATTTCAAGACTTCTCTTCTTTGCAATATCCACTGCTTTGGTCACTTGTTCCCAATCTCTGGTGGTAAACTGGAACCCAACGTCGTTCTTGAATAGTTGAATCTGTAAATCGTTGTTAAGTTTGAAGACGGTCACATTAGTAGACATCCTTCTTCTTTGGCTGTCGAAACACAAATGAGCTGAACACCAACTGCACCAGTTTTTATAGTTTTCCTTCAATGTAGCGACATCTAGTGGCTGGTTTCCTCTATGACGTCATTAACCAACACATCATTATCCATTAGATCAGTGGTAAACATGTTGGATATGGTTTCCATCGGTACAGCGCGACAGCGATGTTTCAAGTAAAATAGACAGTATTGTCCACACACTGGTAATGGTCCTTGAAGGCGTTTTGTATTATACTTCCAATATCTGGAATTCTTCTTCAGGAAATTCTCGAATGGTCTGTGTTGTGGTGGTAATCCATAGGAATCAAAGTATTCTGCGTTGTGGTGACTCACAAAGAGAGCCACCCAATGTTCTCCTTTTCTGTGGTCTGGATCCGTGTTGGCTATCAAAGCCACTGGTCTGTGATCTGGTAATCTTCTTGGTAATTTGTTTCTTGAAAATACACCCAAACATATTCTCTTCAAACAACTATCTGATCGAAGTGCATTCTCTAACTGCAACGTGTTCATGTTGAGTAATCGAAGATTACTTGTCTCTTCTTTTCCACTTCTATGATGTTCTGGAATTCTGCATAAACCAGTACGTTGATTGTGGTTGGTAATGGATTTTCGAAATGGACTTCTAGTCTCAAGTTTCCTCTCTTCACCAGATCGAAGTGTTGTCCATGTGATAGATCTGGAGTCAGGTCGAATACGAATAGGGTGTATCCATTTATGTACTCTTCTCAGCTGATGTGGTTTCCTTCATTCTCATACATTTGTCCAGTTCCTTGGAACAGAGTTGCATAACATCTGGCCACTTCTTGTTGTTCGAATCTAGGTTGTAATGGTTTGGCTGGAATCTGCTGCCCATCCATGTACAATGCCAAGTAATTGATTTTGTAGTTCTTGAAATTATATGGATTCTTTGAAAAGTTTCCATTGAAAGCATCGTTGTCTACACATCCCACTACGATGCGTTTAGGTACTTGGCCTAAAAATAAGTTTTCTTGTGTAATGCTCAGATTTCCTTTCGGCACTGAAAACACCTTGGTTTCCACACGATCGATAGGATATTTTGCAGTTGCTTTTGTTCGTGCTTTCTCGTGAGCCATTCTCACGAATGATTGGAGTCTCTCTTTTCGTACAAACATGGATACATCTAGAATTTTGATCTTGTATGTAGCGGTATCGGCCATCAATGCGAAAGCATCTTTGGCTCTATTCATTTTAACATGAACATTAACTCCATTCAGCAAGTAACGAGTTTGGAAAAACATGTCCAAATGTAATCTTCCAGTCATGTCCACGATTTTACTTTTCTCTATAAATTTCTTTCGAAGAAGAAATTCCTTGTTATCATCTGTCAAATCTTCCATATGTCCGGCCGTATCCTTGTACCATAATGCATTAGTCAGTTGTGACTTCTTGGCAGCTGGTCCATAACTCAACAAAGTTTCTATGAAAGCTCTGTAATGATAAGTGTTGTTGGAAGGAGATTCCAGTTTTTCATTCAAGCTGATATCGATTTGATTAAATAAGGAATGCATCCGTGAATTGACTGGGCCCACTTTGGCATCGGGTGCAATTGATGCCCCATTGGAATCTACAACCGTTGCTTTAACATACAAGTATGTCTGTGCCAAATTCAAATAATCATCTCCTAATCCTGCAATGTGGAATTCTATTGGACCACTGTTTCCTATAGTCGCCAAAGGCCTGTGTTCTACCCATTGCCCATGTTCCACACTAGTCTGTGTTGGTGGGATGGAAAACAAGTCGAGTTCGCTGTTGACACACTCACAAGATTTTTCATTAATGAGAGACATCATGCACCGAGATGGTCTTGGGTCTGAACAGTTCTTCTTTTTGTCGATTTGCTAGTTTTGCGGGGTGCAGGCCTTTTTATACTTTTCCTACCGGGTGGTTTTGAACCACCAACCACTTCATTCCAAGCTCCTGCACCAGCCTCTTTGACTCTTTTGATTGCTGCCTTTTTTACATTTTTCCCTTCAATGACATCTTCGGCAAAGGCTGCTCCTTTTCTCAATAACTGTTTTCCCACGGTCCTGGCTGTAGTTTTCAATAAAGGTAACACCATATTCTTCAGTCCTCTCAATATACTTCCCAAACCATATCCTCTCTGTATTTGAGCTCCAGAAAAAGCCAGTAGACCATTCCCAGCTTGTTTCGTGTAATATTCTTCATATAATTTGGACTTACAACAGTAAGTCATGTTTATGTGAAATGAAGAGATCTACGATTTCTGAAATGAAGTGTCACTGCCACTTTCCCGAACTCGAATGGTACTATGGCTCCTGTGTCACCCCTTATATACACCTGGACGGTACTGAAATTTTTTCGTTCTACTGGTACATAATACACATTCTCAAATGTTTTAGAGATGATATCCCCATATTTTCCACGCACGGGTACGATACGAAGAAGTGGTATTCTTGTATCTCCTACGACTTGGTCACGAACCAAGTCACAATATACATAGAGTGAATAAAATCCCTGGTTGACATCGGCAACTCTGGAAGAATTGTAAGTTCCTGATTTAAAAACACACTCATTAAATCCCAAAATATTTTGAAGAGTAGGGCTCAATGTGACCACGACTCCATCACGTACCGTGATACAAACTTTACCAGTCACTCTATCCAGTTCAAAAGCTACCTTATTGTGACGAGGCAAGAGTAATTCTTTAACACCATTGATAGCTCGTATCACATCAATGGGATCCGAATAACGACCTTCCTTGAGAGTAAGTCGGTAATTCTTTTTCGAAGACCAGAACACTGTAACGAAAGCTTCTTCTCCACGAATATTGAACCAAGTATTTGGATACTGAATCTCTGCCAGACCTACTTCCCATTCTCCCGTGAGATTCACTGGTTGTGATAACTGAGTGGTGTACGTAGTCAACGTGTTTTCTGGAAACACGTTCATAGAACTATTACTTGGTAGAGTCAAATAAAACATTACTTTTTCTTAATGGTTGGATTTGGTAACAAATATCCTATGCTACTACTCAAGAGAGCAGTCCACAACTTGCTGTCTGTGTTTTCGAGAGTGAGATTAACGACACTGGTAATGATGATGATATACAAAATGATTATTTGTGAAAAATAAGTGATCTCGCTCCTTGGAATTCTTTTACCAAACAGAGGCCAAGAACCGTTCAATCCTTCTTCCATTTTGAAGAAACTTCAGAGGTTCACTTCCTTTTATAGGTGAGCTGACTTTGTTTGATCCACGAATTGAACGAAGTTGGGTATCCCAACCACTTTACGAACAATTCCCTTTTCTTACCTCGACCACGTTTCTTGAGTACGTGTTCGATTTTGTAAATAGTTTTATGTGAAACTCGCTGAAGCTCTTCAGTGTAGAATGACCCTTTCAGTATTTCTCCATTATCATCTTGTAACATGTATGTGACTGGATGTCCTTTCTTGGTGGCTACTACTGTGAATAACTCTTCGGTCCACTTGGGCAAATAACCTTTCTCAAAAGTTTTCTTAACTTTATTGATTCTCACTCTGTCTTCTACTTTGTACTTTGGTGTTTTGTGTTTTATGGGTTGTCCATACAACCTTTGCCAAACCTCTTCTTGATTTTCAAAGTTCACGGCGATGGGGGCCATACCTATACTGCGATGATGAGAATGATTATATGATTTCACCAAGTTTTGAAGTGGAAAAGTTAGTGTATTGTTCTTGGTAAAATATTTCCACATTTTGGTTTTCAAAGTTCTATTGAATCTTTCTACTATGGAACATTTTGTTTCCACATTTTGTGTTGTGAAAAAGTCGACTTTGTGATCTTTGAGAAAATTCTGAAATTTTCTGTTTAGAAATTCTTTGCCTTGATCAGTTTGTAATTTTTCTGGTTTACGACCTTGTTTGAAAATTTTACTAAAAGCTTTCACGATGGAATCACCAAGTTTGTTTTGTAATGGTATCACCCAAGCATATTTACTAAACACATCTATACATGTCAACAAAAATTTTATGTTTTTGTTGAATTTACTTATGTTTGAAACATCTACCAAGTCAGCTTGCCATTGTGCATCTATACCACTAACTATTACGTTTCTTCTAGGAAATATACGATGAACAGGTTTGTGAAGAGTGTATGTGTCTTGAGTCTCTAACCATTTTACAACTTGTTTAGTTTTTTTCTTGGACGCTATATGAAGAGCGTCTACACCACCAAAACTACCAGGCACTTCAGAATCATAGTACAATGCTTCCATGACTGCCTTGTTCAAGTGTCAACTCTATTTATACCTTTTTTCGGTCCACTTTGGCGTTTCTGTTTTCTTTGGTTGTTTTGGTTCCGACTTTATCGGTGCCTGTTTCATAAAATCCCAACGTTCTTTATGACCAATTAATTCTTGGGGTATGTTACTATCTCTCAAAGCTTCGGCCAACATTTCCCATCCCTTTGGTTGGAAAGATTTTCGTCTTCTAAGTAAATCGTTTAGAAGATCTGTTACATTCGACCCTACCACTGTTTGATCTTTGTAGACTTATTCACCCTTCTCATTCCAAGATATATTTGGGTCACTTCTAATACGATTCAACAACAACTTGCCTTTTCTCTTCATTGTCATAGGTACAGAATCGAGAATGTCTTCGTCTTTATTATCTTTCTCGAATTCGACTTTAATTGGTCGAGGAGCCATTACCTTTTGTTGAAATGTCAAGTATCTTTGTAAAATTTGATTATATTGAGTCATCTTTTCATCAGCCGAAAGAAAAGGGGTATCGAGAATATCTCTCATTTCTCTATCCAGTGATGAAACAGCCAGTTCATTCGGTTGTCTTGGAGTCTCTTGTAGACGTTCCAATAACCTTGGTTCTGCCAAAGCCATCTTTGCATATTCCATCATCCAAATATACCTTTAACAGCACCCAATATTACAGGAGGTAGCAATGCCCCCAAGAATCCCCCTTTCTGCAAGATTTGTCTCCTCTTTTTGTCAGAGGTACCTTTGTTTGCCACTGCCCTCACTAGTTGTTTCTGACGAACGAGTTTGGTTCTCTGAGCTTTGGTCAGAGGTACTGCTCCCTTGAGTATATTCGAGGCACAGTCACACAAAGAAGTTATCAATTCTTTGTCTGCATGTTTTAGTATGGATTTGATGAGTACGGGTTTCGATTTAATAAGAACCTTGAGAAGAGCGATGTTGCGCCTGAGACGGTCAGACATGCTTCTGACTCGAGTCAGACTTGTTGCTCCCCTTTTATACTTTTCGGAGGTACACATATTGGGTTTCCCCAGGAAAAATTTGACTTCTTAATCTCATGTGTTCAGGAGTATCTTGTTTGAGATCTATTAAAACGTAACCATATGGTGTCGAAGTGGCATCTTCAAAAACTTCTCTCAGAAACTTGGAATGACCAGGATACATCTGTGCTGCCAAGTGTGAGATCTGAGAACGATCCCTAGGATTTTTAAACAAGATCATGTAATGACTATTGAGAGCTACAGTCCTATGGACTTTATTTTTATCGAATAAATTTTGAACAATGTAGATCACACTAATGTTACGGTGATGACTACCTTTAGTAAATAATCTAGACACTCGAACATCTGCATTGAGCATCAGATCATCCAATATGACTAAACTATCAGATTTTAATTCTTGAGGGAGACCCTCTACGAATTCTACTTGGGGTAAAGTATTGTATAATGGTTGCCATTCACTATAACACCAAATGATGTGATTTGGGACAGGTGATATAATATTTTGAATGTTTTGAATAACCCAATTTACAAAGGATGATTTACCACTACCCGTGGGACCACACAATAAACAAGTGAATGGATGCTTCCAACGAGGATCCATCTTTGTTGTTCTATGTGGGTACTACTTCCCTTTTATACCTTTTGGGGAGGTGGCCCCCACTGAACGTGGGGACTACCCCCCCCCCCCCCCCCCCCTTTTATACCTTTTGGAGAGGTGGTCAATATGAACCGTCATCCAAAAAATATTTAAAATTGGTGGCCCTCTGACTTACTGGCTGGGGACAGTTTAAGATTGTTCGATATTTGTCAAGAAGATAAACATCAAATAACTTAAGCGTCATTACCACCTTTTTTTCTTGTTTCTTCATTTTATACTTTTTTTCTTCTTTTTTCTTCTTTTTTTTATAAAAAAATCATCTATTTACAACATCTATTTACATCTTCAATTAGAATCCAATTGTAACAGGTTTCTGGATGGTCATAAATTCAATCACCAAATTCATAATACACCGTCTCTGTTCATTTGTGAGAGGTTTCTCGAACATATCTTCATATTCTTTCTGTACTGGTGGTGGATTCATTCCAGAAGTATTATGGTGCCACAGTAGATGAACATCATTCTTGTTAACTCTTTCAAGTGCGTCACTAAAACATGTTATAATCTTCTCTTCTTCAGACATCATTAGGCATACATTATGCTCAATCTGACTAGGGTGATCGACTGTACATCCATAGCATTTTTCTTTCATTACAGCGTCAATGTTCTCTTCGACATAATGAGCATATGCCAAGCAAAGTTCATGCTGCAAGCGAACTTGCCTGAGTTCACGATCAATTTCATCAACGATCAATGGTCGTGGTTGGGTTATTCTCACTGTGATCTTCTTCTTCTTCTTCAAAGGTGGTTCTTGATTTGGTTTTTTGAAGTCTTCATGGTTAGTAGGTTTAGTGTCTTCAGTTAAAGTTGTTTGTTGGGTTTTGATGGCTGCATCTACTTCTTCTATTTGAGATTTCAAGGCATTCCATTCTTCTAAAGATAGAGCAATACCAGTCTTCGTAGGATAAGGTTTCTGGTCTTTTCCCTCAAAGAATCTTCTGAGATGAATCTTCAGTTCACCGTGGTACTGGGTGACGTTAGCATAAGTCTGCTTGGTGCCAATTCGGAACATCTTCTCTGGTAAATGGTTCGATCGTGAATGATGCCAAGTCCATGCTTTGCCTAATCTTATATATCTTTGACGGACGTGATTGAAAACATCACCCCAGTTGAACAAATTTTGATTGAGTTTTTGATTCTTGGTTGGGGTTTGTGTTTGTTTCCTATAGGATTATAGGTTAAAGTTGGAAAATTTAGAAAATTAGTATAGAAAGTTATGGGAAAGAAACACAATGGGAATACAGAAATTTGATTGGTTGATTAACTTCGATCTGATTGGTCAGTTTGGCGATCAAACTGCAATCTTGATCCTTAAACTGTAGGACATGGCCCTCTGCATTTTATACTGGCTTGGGACAGGTCAAGCTACAAACCTCTGTCCAAAGGAGATAAGTCAAATAGCTCGAGTGCATTCCCACCCCCTACAGTTCGTATCCTCTTTGAGGGAATTTTTTTTTGTTCATCAAAAAAGAAAACGAAAACAACATGTCCAACTTAGCAATTTAGTTTTTCTATCATAAAAATTTCTCATTTCTTTTAAATATTCACAACAGAGAATTTCTTAGTAATGATGATGATGATGATTTATTCCTTTGGTTATACAATAGGGGTAGCCTAAAGACACCAGGAATCAACCTTTTTTTAAAAAAAATTAAATGAAACTAAAAAGTAAAGAAATATCATCTGGTTCCAATAGGTGTAACCTAAAAGATACCATGAATCAACATGTCTTTTAAAATAAATGGAACTAAAAAGTTTTGAATGAAACTAAAAAGTTTTGAATGAAACTAAAAAGTAAAGAAGTATCATCTGGTTCCAATAGGTGTAACCTAAAAGATACCATGAATCAACATTTTTTTAAAAACAAATGGAACTAAAAAGTTTTGAATGAAACTAAGTTTTGAATGAAACTAAAAAGTAAAGAAGTATCCTCCACTTCCAATAGGGTTAGCCTAAAGTATATCAGGAACATGATGATGATGATGATAATGATGAAAAAACTCTCTGTATTAGAATAAATAAAAAAAAATTGAAAAATCTTTACACTAGAAAAAAATGTATTGCCTTGTAAGACTTGCCATTTAGAATTTTTTTTTTGAAGACTGCCATATAGGACTTTATGAGGACTGCCATAAAGGACTTTAGAGAATGCCATATAGGACTTTATGAGGACTGCCATAAAGGACTTTAGAGAATGCCATATAGGACTTTTTACTTTGAGAAAAAACTTGCCATATAGGACTTTATGAGGACTGCCATAAAGGACTTTAGAGAATGCCATAAAGGACTTTAAAAATTTGATGAGCCTAATATGATTGAGTAGACCACCTAAAAACCATTTCGGTTTTTTTTTTAGGAATTTTTTTTGTCAACTAAATAGAACTTTTTGTAGGCAAAAGCTAGACTTGGTTCAGGTTGTAGAAAAATATGACACTCACTCAATTGTTTCTTCTTTAAATCTCTAGTGGTATGGTACTAACTCCATCTTCTAAAACTCTTCGTTTTGGGTAGAAATATGATAGTCCATCTCTGCTCTGCTGGTGGGTATACGTAGTGTTGTCATTCATCACAAATCCTCGGTTGATGCCAGATCCACTTTGTTGAGTCTTCAAAACTTGCAAATATCTGTCTTTCGTCAAATCATTGGGGCGTTTGCTGATTCCCTTACAACTGAATTTATTGGTGGCTCCAAAACAATAATATGTTTTACTACACAGTCCAACAATGCCGGTTCCTTGCCATTCTACCTTAAACAAGCCTGGAGTTCTCCTGTCAAAACGCTTTCTTTCTTGGCAGCATGAGGGTGACAGCCATTCTTTGCCTTCTAATTTGGTTTTCACATAATCATCTCTGTGGAAATCACAACACTCTGATGGAAACCACTTGTGATTCTCTTTGTAAAATTCTACTCTCTTCTCTGGTTTCACTAATTCATCTATGGATGGTGACGAAGTACATATATATGCAGAATCTGTGTCCATTTCAGCATATCGAAATCTTGGCGGTTGATAAAAGTATCGATGACATCATAATAGAACTGAAGCATCCGGAGTTTCGCATACTGGTAAACAAAGAATCCGATGTGAAGTGGCAAATCCAACTTGATGGTCTTCTTGTTGAGTTCGACTTCATATAATGTATCATCTAATGGATTTAAGGCTCTGAAGGACATGTCATTTACAGCTTTGGTAACTTCTTCGTCGTCGCAATAGCACACACGTCGATGCTTCTCTTTGTTGGTGACGGTTTTGCCATATCCAGAATTTCCCAACAGCTTCATGGTGTCGGCAACGATCGACTTGTCAGGGTCAACATCTCCTTGTCTTCTTGCTTCAGATACTTCATCTCCAAATTTTTCAAAACATCTTCTTGCTTTATATTGGATAACTTGATAGACGTGATCAACTTCAATACCATGCTGGAGGTACCACTGCAGTAAAGGGGTTGCAAATAACATTTTTTCCACTCCATAGCTTCCAATCAAACTTCTACGGGGTTTCTTCATGATTCCATTCTTCTCGGCAAAGGCCTTCATGTGTTCACCAATATCATCTATCATCTATGGAAATATCTGTATTCTTGAAGATAGGTGTCATCTCTTCAAAGTACTCTTTCAGGTGATCTGGTACATGTATATCACATTCGACTAAACCAAACAGTTCACCGGACTTCACTTTGTTCAGTATTTCTTCCTCTGTCATCGCACCATCTATTTTGTCTGAAAAGTTCTCTTTCAGGAAGGCTTTGAGTGTGGCATCGGTCTTCTTCATCTTTCTCCACTCACACTCCCAGATTTCAATAAGTTTATAACCCAAATCGGTGATGTACTTTGCATTGGTACGGGTGTCTTGTAGCAGTTCTTTCATCGGTTTATCTCTGACTTCATTATGGATGATAGGAAGGCCATTCTTATCTTTCATGCAGGTATGTCCGTGCCAGAAGCAGCCATGGAACTGGTATACAGTCTGTGTCTCTTTGCACCAACCATCAACAGGCAACTGTCTTCGACCAATCATTTTTTCAGCTCCGTTAAACTGATGTCTGATGTGGATGTCATCTCTCATGGATACAAACTCTAACCATTGTTCAGCCATTTTACCATACTTCATTGGATGTTCTGGTTTAAACTGGTTTTCTTCACGACGTCTAATACTCCAACCCGTTGGCATCTCTTGCATTAGGCACCAAAGATATAATGCATTCGCATCAAAGCCTATAATACTTCCACATGGTTTTGCTTCTTTGCCATATTTTGTTTCTCTGATTCGGGTAACATCTTTCTCGTGGTATCGGTTGAAGATAATTGAAGGTCCACCAACGATATTATCTTTCACCAAGTGATGCAAGTCTTTATTCTTCTGGTTAAATAATGTGAAGTAAGTGTCATCATTCATGGTCTGGAACAGGTATTTCAACGTGAGGCCCGGAACACTGATACCATCTTTAAACATGTCGATGTGGCGTTCTTGGTAGAAAGCAAACTGCTTGTCAACTGCTTCAAGGAATGGTTTTACATCTCGGTTATTATACCAGATCAGAAAATCACGGAAAGTTGTCATCTCCAGGTCGTTCCATACATGCTGGCAGTACTGGTATTCTTCATTGGATATATTTTCTTTCTTGAGAGAACTGTAGAAGGATTCATGGTCTGGTAGGTGGTCTTGATCCAAGCTGTCAATCCATTCATATGGTAAAAATCCCTTTGTCACGGAGCAGCCAAATGCTTTCAAAAACTTGTCATAGCTGAATCCTGGAGCGAGGTAGTTGCAAATATCAACAAACTTGAAAGATTCTGTCGAGACGCACATGTAGTTATTCGATTTCTTCACTGCAAACTTGAGTGGATTCTGTCTCTTCAGGTATGTCATCAGTTCACGCTTGACTACATTCATATCATATTTTCCAGAGTTGAATCCGATGACGGGCATCTCTTGCAGGTAATCTTGAAATTTCTTCTCCAATTTTTGTAAAGGGTGCATCTTGGATGTATCTTCTCCAGTAGCTCTGGCTTCCGCTTCCAGCGTTTCATCAAATTTCTGTCTGAGTTTAAACAAGGTCCAAGCATGGTAGGTCTGCATCAGTTGGTGGCAATGAGATGAAATAGCTGTGAGGTATGTCATCATTTCTTCAGCAAGTTCTTGAGAATTTCCAATTGTAATGAAACATTTCGGTTCTTGGTATTCTGGAACATTACTACATATGCTAACACTCAACGGTCGGTGTTCTGCTTCCCATATCAGTTTATCACTGTCAGCAGGTAGACTGGATTTGACAAAGTAACTTTCAAAATCAAACGTTGCACGGTATGGATAAAACTTCTTCTCTTCAGGTACTTCTATACCTTCATCTTCTAACAGATCAAATATGGACTGGGATGAATGGTATACACCGCCAACATACTGGTAATTGACTTCATCTGTACAGGTTTTCTCGTGACGATTTATTGCCCAGGAGGTCTTCCATAATTTGCCGCATTTGCGGCATTCAAAGGATTTGCAGTATTGGTCTATATCGATGATGTAGCTAAAATGGTTCTTGTAAATGTTCACATACATGGTATCTTCATACTTTCTGTGAGATCTCTGTACTAATTTGGCAACAATTTGGTCATCATCATTCTTGACAAGTTCATATACTTGGATATTTACTTCAAAACATTTCTCCAAGTGAGGTAATTCGGCTAAAGTTACTCCACGGAATTCATTCTTTGGCTTCTGGGTATACTTGTTGTACATGACATCTGTTGTATAGTTGAGGTTGTCTGTTATGGAACCACTCCATAAAGCTAAACAGCGGAAAATACACAGGTTGTCATCATAATAAAACTGGCGAGGTTTATCTTTCACCAAAGCATTTACTGCTTTGTTCTGGAGAATGTAGTCAGGAAGATCTTCTGCCATTCCAATTGGGTGGTCTTTCAGCTTGTTCACATAAAATGTGACGTTGGTAACTCTCTCAACAAGCCATTTGGTGTTGGGTCGTTTTAATTTGGCCCATTCCAGGATATCTTCTTCCATGACATCATCAAGGAATTCTTCAAAGTCTTCTTGGCAGCATACAAGTTGTGGAACATCAAGTACCCGGGCGTTGTTTTGTGATGGATGGTAATACTTCAGTTCATTCGTTTCGTTGTGTCGCAGGATAAAACCAAAACTCAGATTAATTTTAAATCTTAGCTGTTGTGGCAGAAATATGGTAGTCATCAATTCATCAGTCATCATCTTCAGGTTCACATCGTTGATCCGGTAGTTATATTGGTCTTGGACTCTTCTGTTCATCATGTGGCGAGTTCTAATAGAACTCCAGTTATCTTCGTACACGGTCAATATCTCATCTGGCTCTTCTTCAGACATCATATTCTTTTCAAACTCCATTGGGTCAACATCATAATGGGTGGTCGTCGTGGTCCGTGGTTGTTTAGGTGGTCCTCTCTTCGGTTCATCAGTCTTCCTTTTAGATGGTACAGGAACTGGTCGGTGGGCAACGCTCTTGTGTCGATTAAAATGGAGTAGTTGGTTGAACTCCTGGCCGCATTCCATACATGTATATATCTCCAAACATTTCATCAGGTGTTGATCAAGCTTCTGCTTGGAAGCATAACTCTTGTTACAGTTGGTACAATCGTGGGTCTTCTTCTCTCCGGTGGCGTGCTTGGTACGCACATGGCGGTTTCGGTTGCAGCGGTCCGTAAAGGCCTTTCCACACTCTTCACAGGCGTAGACATCAGTTCTGGTAACGGCAGTAGCAGCTTCAGACATCTTCATAAATTTTTGCAAAGGCAAAATTGCTATAGAAAACTCTCTAGCGATGTGTTCAGTTCAAAGGATCGAAACAGAATGACGCGACGTTATTCTTCTCCGGAATTTATTTAGACGTGACGGACGTTTTTGAAAACGTCACGACGTCACAACGTTTTTTCATCGATATTTTCATTCTCGATGGGTGTTTGTGTTTGTTTCCTATAGGATTATAGGTTAAAGTTGGGAAATTTAGAAAATTAGTATAGAAAGTAATGGGAAAGAAACACAATGGGAATCCAGAAATCTGATTGGTGGATTAACTTCGCTCTGATTGGTTAGTGTAAAAACACCTTGATCCTCATTAATTTTATTATTTAAAATCATGTAGTTAGGGGGGGTCATTTAAAGAAATTGCTAAATATAGACCCTAACAATTAGTTAGGGGGTCAGTTAAGGATGTTACTAAAAATAGAGCGTAGGAATTTATAAAAATATAGTTCCAAGTAGAAGCAGAGGATTTCTGGGTAAATTTGTCCTATAGCACTACGTGCTACTCTTAATAGGGAAATAAAACGTCATGGGATCCAAAAAGAATGGGAACATTACTCCACTTCAAACGAACACACCCTTCGGTATTACGTGCTACTCTTAATAGGGAAATAAAACGTCATGGGATCCAAAAAAAAGGATTCTTCAAGAATTCGAAATAATACAACTTGACGGGTTTATTTGGGTAATTAAATGAGGATTCTGGGAAAATCCGAACCAGAAAAATACTCCACTTCAGTCGACTGCACCCCTTGTTCCCCTTAGTACTATAGCACTACGTGCTAAACCGATAAAATGGGGAAATAAAGTCAATTTCGGTGATTTCGGGTGGATTTTGTGGTGATTTGGATGGATTGTCGGGTTGTTTGTGGTAATTAGATTTACTCTTCTACAAAGGAACACACCCTCCGAACATACCCCTGTCTTGTTAGAAGCCATTGGCAACATACCAATCACGTGCTACCATAGAAACCAAGATGGCGGCCTCCAGTATACAAAATGGACGACGGAAACACGCATCACCCTAACAACACGCGCTGCGCATGCGCACTCACACCACGTATCACTATGGAGATGACGTCACAACATGGCCGCTCACGCGGGTTACCATGACAACACAACATGGAGCCACTACGTCACGTATCATGACGTCACTTCCGAGGTCATCCACCGAGGTCATCCAACCTTTACCTCAAAACCACATCACATACTACTTGCAGACTTGGGGAAAAATAACCTCCTAGAGCAACTTGAACCGGGAATAAGTAACGGTTGTCACATTCGTGAGACAATGTGGGATTTGAAATCCTTTGCGACCTGAATAATTTATGAATCGACGAGATTCGGAAGCGAGTATCAGTAATGTTGTTTGGTTCGAGTGTGCGGTGGGACAGTGGGTTCAGGACCTCGAGCTAGAAGGGGACTAGGAATTGTGCATAACTACAAAAATTCTGTGTTTTATTTAGAAACGTGTGCATATTTATGGCAGTACCGAAATCGCAATTTGGTGGTTGTTTTAGAAGAAAGACGAGTACCTCAACAACGAGCCCCCATCTATATAGCAGCCAACCCACTCTCTGTCCTCACTGTCCGCTTTTGGGTAAAAAAAACTGTAGGTACAGCGCGAGTCGGAATTAATTATGTTCAAACTATTTTTGCATCACATTTCAGCACAAGTCAGCACAACTGAACCATTCTACAGCGCATGTCAAAATTAATTCCCGTATACAGTTTTTTCAAGCATGTCCCTATGTGTCACTATCAGCAGCATTGACTATAGCGTAACTTTGAGGTAAAAGACTCGAGACCTTTCTGTGACAAATGTCGATATAAAAACTAGATGATACACGAGAATAATTTGCGCACCTGCTTTTTGTTGATAAAATACGTCTTTTATTGGATCACATCCCGGAACATTAAATCTGATACTTTAAACATAGTGTATTTTCTTGTATGAGGATGGAAGGAATCATTTGGGATGTAACTCTCACAAACCGTATGTATGTGTATTCCCTCACAAACAATTAGTATTCCCTCACAAACAATGTGTATTCCCTCACAGACAATGAGTATTCCCTCACAAGCAATGAGTATTCCCCCACAATGAGTTTTCCCTCACAAACAATGAGTATTTCGTCATAATCAATGAGTATTCCCTCACAAACCTATGAGTATTCCCTCACAGGCAATGAGTATTCCCTCACAAACAATGGTTAACCCTTTACCTAACGAATCGCCCGCATCCGCCCCCGTAATATGCAAATTGAGCAGTTGAAAAAATTACATTTTTCAAAATATTTCGACAAAACTATATCATGTGACCCCTCATTGGAACGAGCTCATTGAGCTCGTTCCAATGAGGGGTCACATGATATGGTTTTGTCGAAATATTTTGAAAAATTAAAAAAAATGATATTTAAAATAATAAATTTTGATATCGCCTGTGTTGGGAAAAGGGTTAAAGAGACTGGTTAAAGATAAAAATGACACAAAGACAGCAAGCACAAATTCAAAAAGATCAACGGCTTATGCAAAAAACAAAAATATATGAAGGCCGTTAGACTAGCTGCTGTACTCAGGCCTTGATGCCAGGGGCGGACTGGCCATATGATCCACCGGGAAAATTCCTGGGCCCCAAAATTGATGCAGCCCAACACGTCTTGGTTCATGAAATTTTGTAAAAATGACCAACAGACGAAATTGATCTGATCGCATAGACTGCTGGTATACCGAAATGCTCTCTATGTGGACTGCCATTGGCAGTCCAGATAGAGACATTTCGATATACCAACAGTCTAGTCTGCATTTGATCGCCCAGATGCAAGGAAACGGGGTTCTGTCAGATTGAAAATGAAAAATCACAATTTTCACCCATTGCGACGAACTATGGTCGGTTCGATGGGTCCAAGCCCCCCCCCCCCAATCCCCCCCCCCCCCCTCGGGTGCAATCATTTTTTCCGAATGTGTGACGGAAGATTATATAAATATGCCATCGAAACGTCCTCTGTGTGGTCTGCAATTGATCGCTCAGATGCAGGGAAGCTGCGTTCTTTCAGTTTGTAAAAACAAAAATTTCTCCGCGTCCGACCCCCCCCCCCCCCCCCCCTCCAATGCATTTCCCATTAACTTTTCTTGGCCCAGTCCGCCCCAGCTTTATGCTAATGCCATATGCTAACCTACAATTTGAAGATATTTATATTCTGTATTTTGATATGATCACCATTTATTTTTAAAACTATTTTTATTGTAGGGCTTTACAGTTACCTCCCGAAGCATATCGTCGTTTCAATTTTATGCATGGCAGTATAGCACATATTGTAATCAGACCTACAGGCATAGTAACTCTACACAATTTTGGTAATGGACATATTCCACCGTCTAAAATAACTGGAAAACGATGAAAACTTTTCGATTTTTGACAACACCAAAACATTGGCTTTGGGTTTGTTTTTTTTTGTTTGTTTTTTTTGGTTGCCTGCATATTTAGTAAAGAATGGCTTACGACCTGACTAGACCCGAATTCCAGAGAACTTTAAATTTTTGCTCAGAGGAATTCTTTGTGATTGTATGACATGGAAAAAGTATTTGGATCACCTCTTCTGAGTTTACAGATTCTGGAATAACTGGAATTAACAGTAGCACCTAAAACATTAGTTGTCCATTAACATTATAAACGTTTTAAAATACACAATAAAAAATATTTTGCCATCATGCCAGCTGTTTTCAGCACAGGTGTCGTGCAAAAGTCAAGAAGTCGTACAGATATTACTTGATCAATTTGTGAGGTAATTTATTTATTTATTGGTGTTTAAGGTCACATACTTATGCACAATGGCTAATCATGACCGTGGCAGCTTTACGGGTGGAGGAAGCCGGAGTACCCGGAGAGAACCACCGAGCAACGACGAGCAGCTGCCAGGTCCCCAACATCGTAACTCCGCTCTGCAGCCCAGATAGGGTTAGATTGGTTGAAGACATGCGCACCACCGACGTGCAGTACGTCTTAGTACACGGCGTCATCGTGCTTCCATTTGGACAATCGGGGTTAAGTGCCTTGCCCAAGGACACAACGTGGGAGTCCGAATCGATCGCTCAGACAGTCACCCATCCGAAGACTAACCGGGCTCGACGTTGCTTAACTCCGGTGATCTGACGAGAACTAGTTACCGCAACGCCACCGCGCCCCCAATTTGTGAAGTAATGTGATCCTACAGTTATATGTGAAAAGGAAGATTCTACTGTTCTGTTATTGCCAAAATACAGTCCTGCCTACGTATCCGCTCCAGGAGCCAATACCATCAAACTTTTACAATTGTATTTTCGGAATTGTATTTTCTACCTATTATTATAACTGACTAAAGTTAATGATTAGCATTTTAAAAGATATGGCAATTTGCCAACTGGCAAATTGCCAGATCTTTGAAAATGCTAATGGCTCATTTTAACCCATTTAAAATCATATCTAGAAAATACAATTCTAGGAAATACAATTGTAAAAGTTTTATAGTACTGGCCCCTGTTTTGGCTGATTATAAAAACCTACAGTAGCGACAGTTAGAGCTTTGCGTTTTGTTTTTTTTGTTTTGTTTGGGGGGGGGGGGGTGAGTTTCTTTCTTTTTAGGAAGGGGGGGGGAGGTCTGGTTCGGCTCTGGTTTTTATGGCAACCACAGAAAGCTGAACCACAAGGTCCAGCAAAATCCGGCTGAACAGTTTACCATCTTTGTGCATAAACTGATCAAACAATCTTACTGGGAGGGAACTGGTCTAGTGCCCCTTACAGACTTTCGCCTATCCATCAAAGGGGCGAATACGTCTCATTCTCATTGTCACATTTCTCTCTTATTGACTCGTACGCCGGAGGAATCAATAAGGATGAAAACGTGACGATGAGAAAAATGAAAGTGTCAATGACACTGTAGCTTAACTTGACTGTGTGGTGTGTTTGATGAAAAGGATAATGTTCAATGTTTATGAAAGGATTATGAAATAAGACAAGAATTGTGATAATTGGGAATATGTTAATTTCTGTTCTCTGTATGCTATATTTTCAATAAAAATAATTTGTACTAAAGAATTGAGGAGTGGGTAAATGTGGCCCTCACAGTTAACGTATGTGGCCCTCACATTTAATATATGTTAACCAAAGTTACCAAGTTAATGTGAAATTATTCCAAAATGAGTCATCCTTTCAAGTTACAATGAAATCCCTTCATAACTATGGTTTGTAGACTGTGTTGCAGGTTTTCAGTCTTTGGGCCTGTGTAGCCATCACGGATGACCGATCACAACCAAAAGGGTACGTCCTCATCTGAACATTATACTGAGTCATCCTACCAAGTCATAATGAAATTACAACCGGTAATCTGTGCTAAAGTTTTCCGGGTTTTGGGCTCGGCAGCCATCATAGACGAATGATCGCGACCAAAATGGGACGTTCTCATCTAGACATTATCTGGAGTCATCCTACCAAGTTACATTGATATCCCTTTATAAATATGACCTGTAGACTGTGCTGAAGGTTTTCGGGCTTCAGGCCTCTGTAGCCGTCACAGTTTTCGGGTTTTGGGCTCGGGCAGTCGTCACGCTCGACAGATCGCGACCAATTGGGGGAAAGTGCTCATCTAGACATCATACGGAGTCATCCTACCAAGTTACAATGAAATCCCTCCATATTAAATATGACCTGTAGACTGTGCTAAAAGTTTTTGGGTTTCGGGCTTGGGCAGCCGCCATGGTCATGGTTGACAGATCATGCCCAAAAGGAGACGTTCTCATTTAGATATTATACAGAGTCATCCTACCAAGTTACCATGAAATCCCTTCATAAATACGACCTGTAGTCTGTGTTAAAGTTTTTTGGGGTTCGGGCATCCATCACAGTTGACCAATCGCGACCAAAAGAGGATGTTCTAAACTAGACATGACCTCAAACCTGCAAATGAAATTTCGTGATGATCGGACAAGAACTGCGGGGTGTGGACTGTGCTAAAGGAAAATGTGAACAGACTCACAGACTAACAGACTCGAAGGCTAACAGACTCACAGACTTCCGCACGCGTGATGGCAATAGCTTATCTTGACTCTGTCAAATTAAGCTAACAATACAGATTAGATTAACTTTGTTCATTTGTTACCCTATTTTACGTTTTTGTTTTTTTTTTGTTTGTTTTTTTTTGACTCAACAGGCGTAGTAAGTGAGCGCCTAAGAATGATCAAAATGAAGTTAGGCTGAGCTCAGCTCATTGGTGATACTTACAGACTTGGCTTTTTATGGTGCGGTACAAACTATTGGGTTTTTTTCTAAGTCAATGAGCCGAGGTGTTTTTTACCATAGGTAAGTAATACATAGAAACACTGAACCAAAGCCAAGGTACTTTCCTGAGACCGAAACGAAACTGAATCTGAAAAATGACCCCCCCCCCCCCCCTCCCCCAGCTCCAACGACATCCAGGCACATAGCCTGGATTCTATAATAGGGGGTGCCCTAGCATTTGTTTTCTTGGGGGGGGGGATATTTTAAAGGTTAGTGTGTGCGATTGGCCGGAATGCTTGTATATTTACACAATATCATCCTACTTGTTTTTAAACAAAGTGTGTAATCAGGTGGCATATTTTGGGAAAAAATGGAGGATAAAAGCCTCCGCCCCTAGTCCCACCGCCTCTGGGCTCCAAGTAAGCTCCAAGTAAGCTATTTGCTTGTTAACTCTTAACCCGCCGAGTATTTTAAAGATATTTTTCATCATATCCAGTCATGCCTGCTGTGCAGCAGCCATGACAAGATATGATGTAAAATTCATCTAAATTTAACTCAAGAAATCATTGGTGGAAAAATCATTTCAATTTACAGGTGGAAATTTGAATAAATGTACCCAAACTATACTCATTTTAATGGCAAGAGAAAGCCTGTCCCGTCCAGGAATATCCGCCTGCAGCATGCAAGGAGTTAAAAATGCCAGTGATAAGATGTAGTGGTCCTCTACACCACTGATATTTGTTATGGTGCTAAACAACTAAGCTTAGCGCAGGAATATCATTTCTTCAAATTTGTGGGGAGCAAACCCAATACTTCGCAAAGTACGAAAAGTAGAATATTGGTTGTTTCCACTCGACACTAGTTATACAACACAATGCACCTACTTCTGAATAAAAGTGTAGATATGGCCATAAGTTTTTTTTATGCACACATATTAACTGGTTAAAGGGCTAGAGTATTTTTGATGGTCTAAATTTATTCAAAATTTGTTTTAGTACAAATTATTGGAGAGTGCCCATAGGCACTCGCCATAAAGTTGTAACAGAACAAGCGTATATAAACAAAATATGTGCATTTGACTGGATAGGAAACACGAGAAATGAAAACGTTGGCTTTTGCTCAGGTACCCTCATTTTTTGAAAGCCCTGATACTGGCTTCTGGCACTTAGCCAGTTAAAGTATAGTATACTATACCAGACGTGACTTTCTCATTGGCTGAGAGATACTATACTATTTCCGATAGTGTTACCCGTCGAAAGTTCTAAAAATAACCATGCAATATTCCCATGCACAATACTCTTTCTGAAAAGTTACAGCTGATTTTATCTTTTCGACCCCCCCCCCCCCCCTCGGGGGGTAGGCCTCACCCACGGGCTATGGACTTATGGGACTTCGCGTACAACGTGATACGGTATGGCGAATGGGCACAATTTCCCACTTTAAAATAAAAAAAATTATAAGTATCGACAATGATGAATTAAAATCCCGGTCCAATTCCCACGTATATGTAACAGGAGGGAGCGCGGTGGCTCAGTGGTACACTGTTGGACTTCGATGCTTGAGGTCTCGAGTTCGAGCCCCGTCCGGGACGACCCGCGTTGTGTCCTTGGGCAAGGCACTTTATCCCGGTTGCCTACATGGGGCACGATGACGCCGTGTACTAAGGCGTACTGCACGTCGATGGTGCACATGGCTTCAACCGCTGCAACCCTTCTTGAGCGGAGCTTGAACAGAGTTAGAATGTTGAGGAGCTGACAGTTGCTCGTCGATACTCGGTGTTTCTCTCCGAGTATTCTGGCTTCCTCCACCCGTAAATCTGTCATGGTCACGATTAGTCAAGTATGTGACCTTAAACCTTTACCCAACGTAACGGCCAAAACCGGCCAGCGCTATTCTCAAAAATCGTCAATTAATTTTCCTTATTTTTTTCATTTTTTGGCTCAAAAACATAGGTTATGACCCCTCGTTGGAACGAGCTCGTCGAGCTCGTTCCAACGAGGGGTCATAACCCTTGTTTTTGAGACAAAAAATGAAAAAAATTAGTTATTCAAGAATTATTTTTGCAAGTGTCGTCTGCTTTTCAGGTTAGGTAAAGGGTTAAACACCAATAAATAAATAAATAGGTAAAAGGATTTTCAAATGTTTATTTCCAAATTCCAACATTTCTACAACATTTGACATGATGTGTATTGTTGGGTGTCGCTTGCGGGTGTGATGTTGGGTGGGAAACCGCGGTCAAATAGCAATTTGAAGTTTGATCGGGGGGGGGGGGGCGAAGGAAAAGTGCCCCCTCCCCCGAGTCGCCAATACTGTCCTCACATGTATATCTGAATAAGTGTTGAAAAAATATTATATTACTGCACATTTGAATCCTAGTTCTTTTTTTCTGTATTTTCTTGTTAGATTAAATGGCAGCACGTTTTGTAAACTTCTACTCTTTTAGTATGTGGGAGCGAGGGGTTTAGAAAATTACCTGCAGCATTTAAAACAAGTGCAACTAAGGGCGCAGTTGGAATCACTATAATAGTCATGGACCTTATTTTCAGATGCATCATGTGAGGGCGTGATACCACACCTGGAATTTGGAAATAAACATTTGAAAATCCTGATACCTGTACTTGGGAATTGGACCGGGATTTTCATTCATCATTGTCCATACTTATAACTTGTTTATTTTAAAGTGAGAAAGTGTGTCCTTTCGCCGTACCGTATCACGTTGTACACGAAGTCCCGTATGTCCATCGCCCGGGGGGGGGGGGGGGGCGAAAAGATAAAATCAGCTGTAACTTTTGAACTGATTGCAGCACTGTAGTGTGGTTGGTGGCAAAATGGCGGGTATCGGGCGTACTTGACGATACACTGTACTGAGATGCTATGCGCGCTTAGAAATAAACAATTGAGATCAAAACATGGATAATCGACGCGACTCTCGTGCATTAAAACGCGTTGAATGCTGTTGTTTGGCGGTGACATGCACCCATTTTTGTCCAAGTCGATCACAAAATCTCTCGAAAAAGGATTGGGACATGAATGGGAAAGATCTGGGCATTATAACGTACGCAACAGCACAATTTCTACTCCCTATCGAAAAACGCCTTTCTTCTATTCTGTTTGATCCGCCATTTTAAAATGGCTGAAGCTGATAGCAGACCTCCAGGTGAATACCTAGTGGGCTGCGCAGGAGACTAATTATACCCCACTTTTTTAAGACAAAAAGGTGGGGTATACTGGATTGTGCCTGTCCATCCGTACGTCCTCCCTCCGGTGTCTCTCAAGTGTGTTAAAATGAAAGGGTAATATGGGGAATGATCTTCAAAAATCTTCTTCAGTTTCACCAGTCAGAATGCTTTCATATTTGGTATGCAACATCTTGGGGGGGGGGGGGGAGGTGGGGGGGAGGGAAGGGCAGATTCAAGTTTGTTCAAATCGGGTCCCTGGGTTAACATTTGGGCTCGCTATGGTAGCTGAAATTTTAACTTGGTGCATAACTTAGTGCAATATGAGTGAATTTCTTTAAAAATCTTCTTCTTCAGATCCACCAGTCAGAATGCTTTCATATTTGGTATACAACATCTCTAGGGGGTGAAAGACAAGTTTGTCCAAATCGGGTCCCTAGGCTAATATTTGGGCTCCCCCTATGGTATCCCAAATTTTAACTTAGTGCAATATCGGGAAATTTCTTTAAAAATCTTCTTTTCAGATCCACCAGTTAGAATGCTTTCATATTTAATATACAACATATCTAGGGGGGGGGGGGGGGGGGGGTCAGATTCAAGTTTGTTCAAATGGAGTCCCTGAGTTAATATTTGGGCTCTTTATGGGAGCCTGAATTTCAACTTGGTGCAATATGAGGGAATTTCTCTAAAAGTCTTCTTCTCCAGAACCATCTCTTAAAATTTTGATATTTGGTGTACAACATATCTAGGGGAGGGGGAGGGGAGTCAGATTCCAGTTTGTTCAAATCGAGTCCCTGAGTTAATATTTGGGACCCCTGTGGTAGCCCGAATTTCAACTTGGTGCAATATGAGAAAACTTCTTTAAAAATCCTCTCCTTCAGATCCCCCAGTCAGAATACTTTCACATTTGGTATACAGCATCCTGGTGGTGGAAGGGAAGGGCTCAGACTCAAGTCTGTTCAAGTTAAGTTCCTAGGTTGATAGTTGGACTCCCAAGTTTTGCATTACTGGAAATCGGGGCATTATTTCTGTGGTAGCATCCCAGTATCAGAAAAAAAAAATATCTGGCATGGACAACAAAGTTATAAATAATGAAATAACTTCATTCCTCTGTAGTGTTAACTAGCTGTAGAAAAATTAAATCCTTCTTTAAACAACTATTGTCAGGTGAACGCCTCAGGCCCCATGGGTCCTCTTGTTTGTCTATTCGCCTTGTATCTCAGGTTTGGGTTATCGGATCTCAATAAAATTTGGAATGAAGATTGAGCCTCTAATAATATTTTTTTACATTTCACTTTGTGGACTTATCCCCTTTGATCAACTTTTTGTCTGTTCGCGTCGTATCTCTGGTTTGGGCTATCAGATCTCAATGAAATTTGGAATGAAGATTGTTTGTGGGAAAGGCTTTCACAGCATCATGGTTTATTTCTTATCGTGCAATTGTTTGACGGTATGCACCGTGGGGGTATGCACCGGGGTGGTGGCCCATCTCTTGTTTAGTGTGCTTTGATTTGCCATGTAACAATTTATGTGAGGTGCTTGCAGGCACTCTCTCATACATTATAACAAAGCAAAGACATGTGAACAAATTTGGATGTCCAAAAAATTTTAGCCCTTTACCAGTTTACAACAGGCAGTTTACTTGGGTTTGGAATACTGATGGATTGCAATATTCTTCCTTGGTTTGTTCAGTATATTGATGTTGGAACAGCATGTGATTGAGTATGCCATATTAGTGGTCCTTCAGATGAATAATCCAATCGCCTCCAATACACGGACTATTTATTTATTAGACTTTAAGGCCACATATTTCTGCACAATGGCTAATCGTGACCGCAATATGTCCATCCAATCCTTTATACCCATATTGCCCATTTTAGAGAACTTCAACCTCAGGCACTGGTGACCCGATCCTATTTTACCAGTAAAACAGAGCTTGTTCACCACAGTAAACAAGCACTGCTCAAACTACTCGGGGTCAACAAGGAGAGGCACATGGACTAGTCTTCCTTGAGGGCCACCATTTTGGCACAATCAACTCCAAATGGTGCAATATTTATAGTTTATCTACAAAGACGCACACGTGAATACAAAGGTGAACCCATCCAGAAGCTATTGCCAATTATTAGCTCATCAGTGGACCCTCAAAAACAACAGTTTGATCAATTTCTTTCTGCTTCCTCTTTCCGTCTCATCCCTTATAAAAAAGTACCATGGTAAACCATGGTAAATCCCAAAATACCCTGGTAATACCATGGTATTACCAGGGTATTTTGGGATTTACCATGGTTTACCATGGTTCTTCTTTATAAGGGATTCTTCGGTCCTCTGCGGGAAATTACATAAAGATAGCCTGTCTGACTGTGTTAATAACCGAGACCTATAGTTTGGCGACGGTCGGTGTGCGTCCGGGCGAGGGGTGGGGGACCTTTTCGGACATCCTCACACTACTAGCACAATAACTTGAACAAACGTTCTCCGATCATTTGACAAATATTTGCCATGGAGGTCTTTTGCAATAATATCTCAATTGAGTTCGAAAACTGGCCCGGCTCGATTTTTCATTACAGAGTTATGGGCCTTAATTAGTCCATTTCTACGAATTTTGAGTTCATTAGCATCAGTTTTTACAAATTTTAAGCTCAGCACGATGACTTTTCTGATTTTCAATAAAGAGTACATGAAGAAAGTAACCACAACTCGACGCCTGCATTTCCGATGCGCACCTCATGTATATGCAATGAAACCTCATGACTTTTGTGTATGGATGTACAGTACGTGGAGAGTGGATTGTAACTAAATCACCCGCGAAGTGGAGTTATCACCCAAACTATAAGTTTCAAATTTTGTACATATCTTCTAAAAACACAAGCAATGTTTCAGTCAATGGACCTCCGGGTTTAACCCGGAGCTCCATTGGCTGAAACTTTGCTTGTGCTTGTTATGCTTTGCAACAAATTTTCAATTATTGCTTGGGTGGAATCTCCACTCTGCTGGTGATTTTGTGATAATACACTCTCCACGTACTGTCCCTTATAAAAAAGTACCATGGTAAACCATGGTAAATCCCAAAATACCCTGGTCATACCATGTATACCATGGTATGACCAGGGTTTTTTGGGATTTACCATGGTTTACCATGGTACTTTTTTATAAGGGGTATAACTTCAACACCTTGTAATTTATTTGTAACATATATTTTTTGAAAAATAAATAATTCAATTCAGTTCAGCTCAGTTTTCTTTGTGTCTTTTTTTCAAAATTAAGCCAATTATTTTTTTTTAATTTTTGTGGAAAGTAAAAAACAGGAATGCGTTTGCTTTCACCCATGACACCCTCATGAATATAGTAGCGGTGAAAGTAAGGATAATACAATACAAGGATTTTTTCCCCTATAAAATCTGCCTTGTTATGTATTGTTGGAAGGCTCGCTGAAAGAGTGGTAAAATTTCCGAGCAATGCAATGTTTTTTGGACATGATGGAACACTGCCCAGCAGTTTTAACCCTTTACCCAACATAACGGCCAAAACCGGCCAACGCTATTCACAAAAATCGTCTATTAATTTTCTTTATTTTTTTTTATTTTTGTCTCAAAAACATAGGTTATGACCCCTCTTTGGGACGAGCTCATCGAGCTCGTTCCAAAGAGGGGTCATACCCTATGTTTTTGAGACAAAAATTAGTTATTCAAGAATACTGTTTGCAAGTGTCGTCTGCTTTTCATGTTAGGTAAAGGATTAAATTTATTACTAACCTTCAACAACTTGTCAGCTTAATCCTCTGCACACTGATACCAAATTACTGAAATTTCAAGCAAGAAATTTATTTTATAATGCAACAAGGAATTTTGCCAATCCAGTCTTGATTAACAGAGCACAATGAGCTCTGTTAAGCAATACTGGATTGGTTAAATTCCTAGGTGCATTATGGGAAACATTTGTGCTTGAAATATTTTTATTTCATCATCGGTGTGCAAAGAATTAACCCTTTACCCAACGTAACGGCCAAAACCGGCCAGCGTTATTCTCAAAAATCGCCAATTAATTTTCAAAATATTTTCATTTTTTGTCTCAAAAACATAGGTTATGACCCCTCGTTGGAACGAGCTCGTCGAGCTCGTTCCAACGAGGGTCATAACCTATGTTTTTGAGACAAAAAATGAAAAAAATTAGTTATTCAAGAATTTTTTTTTCAAAGTGTCGTCTGCTTTTCATGTTAGGTAAAGGGTTAATAGAAGGAAGATTTTGAAAGTGAGCTGTGGTATTCTGGATCAATCACACTGGCACAAAACTCGTTTAATGCAGTGGTTCAGAAATTTGGGTGAATGGAATGGATCCCTCTCTACATATCCACCTGTAATCTATACTCATCCCCCAGCCAAGCCCAACCCAGCCTAGACCAGCCAGCAATAATTGTTACTAAACAACTCTTCAAAGAGGGCAAAACATCCATGTGGACATTATGACAGATCAGCTATTCTTACTCCAATTTGTGGAGTCAAAATAATGAAACATGTATTTCAATTTGGACAAAAAGAATAAAATATTAGGAAATATAATTTATCGAGTTATAATTTAATCATTTGCCCCGCCTCTGCGTTTGATTGGTTGAAAGCATACAGCGTGAAAGTCGTCAAAATCGTATAAACTCTCGTCTACACTCTGGAAGCCCCGCCCACTCAATCCAATTGTCACCGTGACGGCAGACTGATAGATAGATAACAAGCTTGTAAACAAAGATCAATGATCGATTTTTCGTCGCCTCCAGTCAGCGAGAAAATAATGAAAATTTCTCGGGAACAATTGAATTTAATGAAATATACCGAAGTGGGAGACGAATAAAAGATCATACATCCAAACATGATTTTGGGGGAACTTAAAAAAAAAAGTTTTTAATGATATTGTTACGTGACTTGCTAAATATCTGTCGCCTGCGATCGAAAATCAAAACAACAAACAATTTGACAATGATTGACGTGACCTGTTTGTGGCACACTTTCCTGAGTTTGACTGTTGTCTTTTGCGAAAATTAAAAGTTTTTCGTTCACGTACACATAGTTTTTATATTTTGATATTACAGCCGGATTAAATTATAAGAAATAACTGTTGCTTTCCTTCGGTTTATGTGATATAAACCGAAAATTTTCAGCACAAGCTTAATCATAACTCGTTCTTAACTAGCCGTTCTAGAAGGTCTAGAAGTGGGTGCATTCTTTTCAGAAACAGTAACATCTGATAAATTAGGCCACACAAAGTAGGTCTTCTGTTTCTCATGCCATTTGTGTAAAATTGCATGTGGGTGGGCAGTTTTTTATTTTGTTTTTAATTTTTGTCATTATTTCTATGCCATCAAATGTTCATGTTCTTGGTTTGTTTTATGTTTTAGGCCTCATAATCTACAGAATAGCAGTGGGCGGTGGTGTATTTCATCCCTAAAGCACTGCAAAGCCTTCTTGCAATCAAGGGACAAATTTATCAATTTTACCATCTTTGGTAAAATATCAGATATAAACCATTTAATTTTTAATTTTTTAAGTTTGCATTGATTATAAAAAGAGAGCATGCGGCCTTATCAATGCATTTTTTCAACATTAACCCTCTGCAGACCTATGTCAAAATACGAAAAATCCAAGCCAAAAAGTGTTCCCATCATGCAACTTGGAATCTAACCAATTCAGTCTTGTTTGACAGAGCTCACTGAGCTCTGTCAAACAAGACTGAATTAGTGAAATACTTTGGCACACTGTGAGAAACTTTTGCTGCTTGAAATATGGGTTTTTAAATATTACAGAAAGTTTCAGATACTAGCTCTCTTAGTTCAGACAAGATAACACCATTTTATACCTACTCTTTGATAGATGGGTAATTTAATAAAATTCTAGACTCGCAGCTCTAGCCTCTTTGATAAATGCTTACACCCATGTTTATACTTATATGTTGAGTTTTTATACAGAAATGGAAAGTAGTTATTCCGTGGAAAACAAAATTCTTCTTATAGATACAAAGACCTTGACCAATCAAAGACACCTTTGAGGCAAACTGTGCATTTAGTTTTGTATTTATTCATTTATTGGTGTTTAAGGTCACATATATCTGCACAATGGCTAATCATGACTACAATATGGAGATAAAGTCACGTCCAGTCAATCGTTTATGCCATGTTGCTCATTTTGGAGGACTTCCACCCAAAGCATAGGTGATTGGGTCCTCTTTTACCAGTAAAACTGATGTTGTTTACCATGGTAAACAAGCACTTCTTCACTTCCCGAGGTTCCCACAGGGGATGTAGTTTTATATTCAAACAGAAGAAACCATAGGTATTGCATAGAGGTTATGAACCACTAAATAAGTGAACACGTGACTTGAAGCATTTGACACCTAATGTTGTGAGTAGGATTAAATGGGCTGATCAGCTGGTAGGTTAAATATATTTTGACTTTGAAACCATTAATTACAATTTTGATTCGTCCACTTTAGAAAGGATTAATAAGTTTGTTTGTAATTTGGTGCCGGAATGTGTGAGAATCTCTCAAAAACATGAGGCATGGGGAAAAAAGTGTGAAGGTCATTCAGTGCAAGACCATACGGTAGTTGTGAAAATTCGAATTTAAACTGAAATTTGGTGTGGCAACATATATTTTTTTCCAGTTTAATTTTTTCAAGAGATGATGTACTTTGTAAATGTATAGGTATTTTTTTTCCAAAACAACTTGGTGTGTTGTACAGAGAGTGGAAGGTTAACACTGTGGTCAATGGGATCCATTTAGAGGTTCATAACCTAGAAAGAAAAAGCCTCTTTATATGAAGGAACTTTTATCTTTGGCCCATTTAGGGCTGAAACGGTTGGCTCATTTCCACAACCAACTAACCGATAGCTATAACCAGATAATATTCTGTTATCCATGCCCATTATTTCACCGAATATGGGATCAAAATAATAGAGATTCGAAAGAGGTATTCGCAGAAACTATTCCGTAGTGTGTCTGCAAACGAAAGTTGTAGAGTACTCGACAACGTTCGTGTGTAGACATACTATGGAATAGTTTTTGTAAGTACTCAGCAGTTACGGAAATTGCCGATCATTAACGAAGTCTTGAACGCTTAAGTCGATTATTTCTCATTATATGCAACACGACTTCGAGGTGTAATCTATCCCAAAGGAGAACCAGCAGATTCACTACGTTTTAACCGTGGATTAACGATCAATACCAATATTTTGGATAAAAGGATGACGTTTTTCTCTAATCGGTTAGGTAGGTAACTGGTTGCAAACCATTTATCCGGTTAACCATTTCAGTACTAGGCCCATTGACCCCAAACACAACCCCAGTCATTGACATCTTACGGAAAGCATGCAAGCCATTAGTTTTGTATGCAAAAGAAAAGTAAATTTATTGCATGGAAAAGAGAAATTCTGATAGGAAAGGAGATCTTGACCTAGTAATCCCAAACATAATCTCAGTCATTGGAACATTACAGACACTCTATGTATGAAGTTATAGCTTCCTAGGCAACAGGAAACTAAAGTTATTTCATGGAAACCAACACTCTATTTATTGAAACAGCAATTTTGACCCGTGACCTATTGGCTCCAAATGCAATCCCAATTATCGACACCCAATATGCGATATGGCAATGAAGTTCTAGTTTTCTACGCAAAAGGAAACTAAATTTCTTGCACATAAACTCTGATGTCTGCTGAAAAAATCATGTTCAACAGATGCTGATGAAACCCAATCTCAATATGTTCACAAAAATTGATGTGTATCGCAAACTTTTAAAATATATCCTGGGCTATTAAATAATTATCCACACTCCTACCCCTGTCTATTCCGGTCATTTCAAATTTAATATCTCCAAGACTCACAAAATGTTTTATACAAATGTATAGATGCAATTTCCCTAAAACCCATTCATTAACCGAGCTGGCACTCACTCTGCCTACTGGAGTAACGTCAGTACTAACAAATACGAAATTACTTGAGTCGGATGAGGCCTCACAACTTTAAAGCTCTAGTGGTGAATCCATTCCATGAGATCTCTCTGAAAATACTAATCAGGTCAGAAAGTGGTGTGACCATGGCATCACACTTCATGCAGACAGAAGTGATTTACAGACCTGGATGGAACATGTGGTCTCAAACATTATCAAAGTTATAATCTGTGCTCAGTCATTCGCCTCACTGGATTTTAAAAGATGTATAGAACACGAAACACATGTGTAATCAACTCATAGAGTCGACTGTGAACACTACTGGTTCCTGGAAGTCTGCACCCGTATTCGTACCAGAACTGATAATTTAATAATATTTCATGAAAACAACTTGTGGCCAAATGTGCTTTACGTATCCAAGAACAAAGCTAGGGAATCAAAATTCTTCAAAACACGGCGACAGAGCTGCATGGGGTAAATTCCAAAGCCTTAGCTTTTGTTTACGTTTAATATGCTTTCGATTTCCGGTCAACGTCATCGGACGGAAAAAGCATGTAAAAACAATGCCGTCTAAAATCAAATAGTGAAAAAGATCGCCTTCATACAGTATACTGTTATTAGATTGAGATTGCACAGTTGCCATATTCAATGCAAGGTATCATGATACCTGTTGAAATTTCTTAGAATTACGATTTTGTTTTTCGATGGAAATTCGTGGTATCGAGTGATTTGCGCATGTCTGTCGAACATGGAAACCATCTTCAATAAAAAATGCAGACAGTGTTGTCCTTTTCCAAAATGCAGTCATATCACTGCAATCGAAAGCGTTTTGAATGCCTAGCTTTGTTATTGAATATCTGAAGCACATTCGGCCACGAGTTGTTCTAGCGAAATAATATTTTATTATCAGTTCTGGTACGAATACGATAGCAGACGTCCTGGAACCAGTGGTGCCTGCTGTCAACTCTATGAGCTGATTGCATATGTGTTCAGTATTCTATACACCCCGACCTTTAGTTTGAAACTTTGATGTATAATTTGTGTATATTTAATCTGTATTTAAGGAATATGAGAGGTGAGAATTTCAAAATAAACAAAATTCCATTACTTATATAGGCCCTCAAACCACTTGTATAAATTATTAGGTAAAAATACAGTACTGGGAGCAACATCACCACATACCTCTTTGTACCAATGTTGAGCATCAGTGCAAGCTGACTGTAAGGCCATTCTCCTGTGCAAACTGGAGAGGCTGTGTTGCTTTTTCGCCTTCTCCGTTTTTACCACGCCAACCATGCTTTTACGTTTCAGCACAGCGAAATTTCTGCCTATATAAATATCAACAACCAACACAGGATCTCGATGCGAGATCGCACGTTTGTTGTAGCTATTTATTTTGGAGGAATTTTTTAAAGATGGAAACAGAATGCAATTTTGATATTGTTCATTATGTGTATGCCATGGGTGCTATTTTCCGCAGATACGCCGCTGAAATGCACACACATAATGTTTTTGATGATTGTTGGGTATTTATTGTCACTTTCAGAAGCTTGTCTATCATTATCTGAGTCATAATCTGTGCCATAAATCAATTTGTTTAACCTTTTACCCAAAGAATCGACCGCATTCGCCCGCATAATATGAAAATTCAGCAGTAGAAAAAATATTATTTTTCAAAAAAATTCAACAAAACCATATCATTATCTGAGTCATAATCTGTGCCATAAAGTCAATTTGTTTAAATCTGAATGGATTGCTATTGTATGGAAGCGTATTGGTGCCAACAAGTATAAAAAGATTGGATGTCATAAGTCCTTGTGATGAGATACTATGACGTTTGTTCCAGGTCAAATACAAGGAGTATTTTGAAGGGAAAAATTGAGCTCGTGTCCAAGGAAGCCATTGGAGAGCCTCACTGACTTTCTATTTTCCACAATTTTCCCCAGAAAAACTGGCCCCACCAACGAAAATGGGATACCCCCCTCTCGTGATCTGTCACAGCTCGCCTCTGCGTGCGTTCAAACATGCGCATCATGACTAACTGGCCTAACTGCGATATTTAACAGTTGGGGCTTCTTGAAATGAGGCCTAATTATATTTTATAGTGCTAGTTCAGTCTCATTTCAGTCACTGGAAAGGAGTTACGAGGGAGTTTGGTGGATAACTGGGTTCAAAGTTCAGCTAATCATGTTCGGTGAACAGTTGAATTTCCACCACTCTGTGGCGTTGTTGAGGGGGACTCACCCCGACACCCAACCTTCCTGAATAATTGAAACACTATATATATTCATACCTGAAACTCCTCGAACTGGTTCATGTACTTTCACTCTGATATTTTTCTGGTCATTCTTACACTCTCTATGTACTTTAGCCTTCAAATAGTACGCATGTTCTCAAGTTGGCAGGGAAAGCTACTACCGTCCCCCTGGACGTTCACCTATGGCGAATAGACAATTTTAATCCTTTAGCCTAACACGAAAGGCTGGCGACACTTGTAAACACAATTCTTGACTGAATATTTTCTTTCATTTTTTGCGTCACAAACATAGCCTATGACCCCTCATTGGAACGAGCTCTTCCCCTGATGGGTCATAAGCTGTGTTTTTGAGACAAAAAAATGAAAAAATAATGCATATTGAATGGTTATTTTGCGAATAGCGCTGGTCGGTTTTGTCCATTATGTTAGGTAAAGGGTTAACCCAGCATGAGGTGAAAGGAAGTCGGGGGATAGAGCATTTATCTGCTGCTGTAAAATATCCCCCCCCCCCCCCCCCCCGCACTTCATTTTGGCCTACCATGCCCATCCACTACATTCTAGACGTTACGAGGAGAACGTGAAGACATTTAACTCTTCACTGAATTTAGGACGAGCAGATCATGTAATGATGAGATAATAAGTCCTAATGATGAATTAATAATCGCTAATGATGAGATAATATCTCCTAATGTTGAGATAATATCTCCTAATGATGAGATCTAATCTCTTAATGATGAGATAATAAGTCCTAATGATGAGATAATATCTCGTAATGATGAGATCCTATCTCCTAATGCTGAGATAATAAGTCCTAATGATGAGATAATATCTCCTAATGATGAGATAATAAGTCCTAATGATGAGATAATATCTCCTAATGGTGAGATAATATCTCCTATTGATGAGATAATCATGTCCTAATGATGAGATAATATGTCCTAATGATGAGATATTAAGTCCTAATGATGAAATAATATCTCCTAATGATGAGAGATAATATCTCCTAATGATGAGATAATAAGTCCCAATGATGAGATAATATCTCCTAATGATGAGAAAATATCTCATCATTAGGACTTATGACATCCAGTTTTTAGCTTAACTTGACATAGTCAAGATAAGCTATTGCCATCACACGTGCGGAAGTCTGTTAGTCTGTGAGTCTGTTCACATTTTCCTTTAGCACGGGCTACACCCCGCAGTTCTTGTCTGATCATCTCGAAATTTCATATGCAGGTTTCGGGTCATGTCTAGATGAGAACGTCCCCTTTTGGTCGCGATCCTTCAACGGGTATGGCTGCCCGAGCCCAAAACCCGAAAACCATTAGCACACTCTACAGGTCGTATTTATGAAGGGATTTCATTGTAACTTGGTAGGATGCCTCTGTATAATGCCTAGATGAGAACGTGCCCTTTTAGGCATGATATGTCAACCGTGATGGCTGCCCAAGCCCGAAACCCAAAAACTTTTAGGACAGTCTGCAGGTCATGTTTAATATGGAGGGATTTCATTGTAACTTGGTAGGATGACTCCTTATGATGTCTAGATGAGAATTTCCCCATTTGGGCGTGATCTTCCAACCGTGACGGCTGCCCGAGCCCAAAACCCGAAAACCTTTAGCACAGCCTACAGGTCATATTTATTGAGGAATTTCATTGTAACTTGGTGGGTTGACTTCATATAATGTCTAAATGAGAAAGTCCCCTTTTGGTCCTGATTGGGCAACTGTGACGGCTACAGGGACCCGAAGCCCGAAAACCTTTAGCACAGTCTACAGGTCATATTTATGAAGGGGTTTCATTGTAACTTGGTAGGATGACTCCAAATAATGTCTAGATGAGAACTTCCTATTTTGATCGCGATCATTCAGTCTTGATGGGCGCCCGAGCCCAAAAACCTTTAGCATAGGCAAAAGGTCATATTTGTGGAAGGATTTTATTGTAACCTGTTAGGTTGACCCCATATAATGCCTAGATGATGACATCCCCTTTTGGTCGTGATTGGTCAACTGTGATGGCTGCAGGTGCCCGAAGCCCGAAAACCTCGCGCACAGTCTACAGGTCATATTTATTAAGGGATTTCAGTGTAACTTCGTAGGATCACTCCAGATGATACCCAGATGAGATTGTTCCCTTTGGTTGCGATCATTCAACCATGATGGCTGCCCGAGCCCGAAGCCCGAAAACATTTAGCACCGTCTACAGGTCATATTTATGAAGGGATTTCATTGTAACTTGGTAGGTTGACTTCATAAAATGTCTAGATGAGAACGTCCCCTTTTGGACACGATTGGGCAACTGTGACGGCTACAGGGGCCCGAAGCCCGAAAACCTTTAGAACAGTCTACAGGCCATAATTATGAAGGGATTTCATTGTAGCTTGGTGGGATGACTTCAAATAATGTCTAACTGAGAACATCCCCTTTTGGTCGCGATCATTCAGCCTTTATGGCTGTCCGAGCCCAAAGACCTTTAGCATAGTCTATACTCTATAGGTCGTATTTATCGGAAGGATTTCATTGTAACTTGTTAGGTTGACTCCATATAATGCCTAGATGATGACGTCCCCTTTTGGTCGTGATTGGTCAATTGTGATGGCTACAGGTGCCCGAAGCCCGAAAATCGTGAGCACAGTCTGCAGGTCATATTTACATATATGAAGGGATTTCATTGTAGCTTCGTAGGATCACTCCAGATGATGCCTGGATGAGAATGTCCCCTTTTGGTTGCGATCATTCAACCATTATGCCTGCCCGAGCCCGAAGCCCTAATATCTTTAGCACAGTCTACAGGTCATATTTATGAAGGGATTTCATTGTAACTTGGTAAGTTTGACTTCATATAATGTCTAGATGAGAACGTCCCCTTTTGGACACGATTTGGCAACTGTGACAGTTACAGGAGCCCGAAGCCCGAAAACCTTTAGAACAATCTGCAGGTCATAATTATGAAGGGATATCATTGTAGCTTGGTAGGATGACTCCAAATAATGTCTAGATGAGAACGTCCCCTTTTGGTCGCAATCATTCAGCCTTGATTGCTGCTCGAGCCCAAAAACCTTTAGCTTAGTCTATAGGTCGTATTTATGGAAGGATTTCATTGTAACTTGTTAGGTTGACTCCATATAATCCTAGATGATGACATCCCCTTTTGGTCGTGATTGGTCAACTGTGATGGCTTCAGGTGCCCGAAGCCCGAAAATCTTGAGCACAGTCTACAGGTCATAATTATGAAGGGATTTCATTGTAACTTCGTAGAATCACTCCAGATGATACCCAGATGAGAATGTACACTTTTGGTTGCGATCACTCAACCATGATGGCTGCCCGAGCCCAAAGCCCGAAAACCTTTAGCACAGTCTTCAGTTCATATTTATGAAGGGATTTCATTGTAACTTGGTAGGTTGACTTCATATAACGTCTAAATGAGAACAGCCCCTTTTGGACACCATTAGGCAACTGTGACGGCTACAGGGGCCTAAAGCCCGAAAACCATTAGCACAGTCTACAGGTGATATTTATGAAGGGATTTCATTGTACCTTGGTAGGATGACTCCAAATAATGTCTAGATGAGAACGTCCCCTTTTGGTCGCGATCATTCAGCCTTGACGGCTGCCAGAGCCCAAAACCCCAAAAACTTTAGCATAGTCTATAGGTCATATTTATGGAAGGATTTCATTGTGACCTATTAGTGTGACTCCATATAATGCCTAGATGATGGCATCCCCTTTTGGTCGTGATTGGTCAACTGTGACGGCTTCAGGGGACCGAAGCCCGAAGACCTTGAGTACAGTCTACAGGTCATATTTATGAAGGGATTCCATTGTAACTTCGTAGGATCACTCCAGATGATGCCCAGATGAGAATGTCCCCTTTTGGTTGCGATCATTCAACCATGATGGCTGCTCGAACCCAAAGCCTAAAAACCTTTAACACAGTCTACAGGTCATATTTATGAAGGGATTTCATTGTAACTTGGTAGGTTGACTTCATATAATGTCCAGATGAGAACGCCCCCTTTGGACGCAATTAGGAAACTGACGGCTACAGGGGTCCGAAGCCCGAAAACCTTTCGCACAGTCTACAAGCCATATTTATGAAGGGATTTCAATGTAACTTGATAGGATGACTCGTTTTGGAATAATTTCACTGTAACTTGGTAACTTTCGTGCATATACGTTAACTGTGAGGGCCACATACTTTAACTGTGAGGTCATATTAACCCGCCCCTCAGCTCTTTAGTACAGTGTACACCTCATATTATTTTTATCAAAAACATAGCACACAGGGAACAGAAATGAACATATTCCCAATTATCACAATTCTTGTCTTATTTCATAATCCTTTCATAAACATTGAACATTATCCTTTTCATCAAACACAACACACAAGTTGAGCTACAGTGTCATTGACACTTTCATTTATACTTGTTGGCAGGGACGACAGAGGCTCGATAAAAGTGGAGGGGCATAAATTTACAATGCTACCATGGTTCGATCCAGTGTGAAAATGGTTACAATCGTCTATCGGTAAATGTATCATGACTCGCTGTAGTCCCTCGTTTATATGAATATGCCGCTGTTTGGTCACTGTCTTGTCGGTTTCTTCTACTTCAACCCGAAGGCCAACCTTAGGGTTGGAACATAGCTGAAGTAGAAGAAACGGACCGAAGCGACCGAAAGTGGTATTCAATATTGTTTTGATTTGAAAATAATGTTACAGAAATGTCTGTACATTGACACGTTTGCATGCGCTCATTTTTACTCCCTGTGTAACTACGAAACATATCTGTGGAAAAAAAGTGGAGGGGCACCCCCCCCCCCCCTGACCCCCCCCCCCCTCCCTGACCCCCCCCCCCCCCCTGGCTCCGCCGCCTCTGCTTGTTGGCACCAATACGCTTCCATACTATTGAGCAGCATTTGTACATGCCGACAGACCCCAATATGTAAATAAAACAGGCTGGGAGCAGATAATCCCGACTTGAAACACAATGTTCTCAATGACTGATTGGTGATTATTGTCATTTTCGGAAGCATGTTCTGGTATTCACCTGTCTGCATTTTGTCAACTCTTTTCAGTGAATATGCAATTCCTGTAACCTTTCAGAGAAATAATTTTACATGGTCAGGGGCATCATGTTTTTAGAAGTACTTTGGTATTGAATTAGTTGCCCCATTTTGTCCCAAGATAAAGTTACAGTTTCTTTTTACTATTCCAATTTCATTATTCTCTTTGTTCAACAGGCAGTTTGGATTTCATTGTTGATGTTGTTCATATGGGTTGAATTCACCAGATTAAAAAATTCTATAACAACCAAAAGTATGATTTCTTTACTTCAAACTAGGAAAATGGAGAAGTGAGTGCCTCCAAAACATAGCTTATCAAGTCTGAGCTTGTCCCAGTGAAGTGGCATAAGCTATGCTTCAGAGATACAAATTAAATTATTCAAAACAAGAGGCCCCACTCACCTGACCACAGTTGTTCAAGGAAAGATTTAATTAGCACCTACGGCTAGTTTAGACTACAGAAGAATGAAGTTATTTAATTATTCAGAACTCTGTTGTCTATATCAGATGATTTTTTTTCTATTATTGAGACACTACCACAGAAATTATGCCAAGATTTTCAGTAGTGTAAAACAAGGGAGTTCAAATATCAACCTAGGGACCTAACTTGAACAAACAAGGCTTATATTCCATCTAAATTTGGGAGAATCCATTTGGATTCTCGCGAAAACGGTTGCGAGAATCCATACCTGCTATGATTGTCCTAGGATTCCATTAGGGCCCCCTGGTTGAACCCCTGTTGTACACTGATACCACATGTTAGCCCTTTACCCAACGCAGCATTTTAATTTCTAAAATCCAAATTGAATTTGATAATTTTTTTAAAAAAATTATCAGTACATATATTTATCAATAAAACCTTACAAATATGGATGCCATTGGAACCAGCTCATTGAGCTGGTTCCAATGACAACCATATTTGTAGTTTTATTGACAAAGTGTCAGGATATTTTAGGTCATGCGTTAGCCTTGTATTGGTTAATTTGCTGCTGCTATGTTATGAAAAGCTGTTAAATTGACTCAATTCTTTTTACGCGAATCCCTGCAGAGGTGAAGCGAGAATCTACATGGATTCTCGCTTGCTTGTTTCAGTGCACGAATCTTTACGAGAATGGATTCTCGGATTCTCGTTGAAATATAAGCCCTGA
The DNA here is from genome assembly GCA_031216915.1 of Pictodentalium vernedei. Taxonomy (NCBI): domain Eukaryota; kingdom Metazoa; phylum Mollusca; class Scaphopoda; order Dentaliida; family Dentaliidae; genus Pictodentalium; species Pictodentalium vernedei. Next base: position 482,385,126 of record CM062294.1, read on the forward strand.
CAAACTTGAAAGCTGTTGTACACCAAATATCAAAAGATTCTAACTGTTGGTTCTGAAGAAGATTTTGAGAATATTACCAAGTTTGCACTATGTTAAAATTTGCCCCCCACCCCCAAATTGAATCTGAACCCTCTAAGTGTGCTGTGTCCCAAATATCAAAACATTCTGATTGTATCTCAAGAAGCAGATTTTTAAAAATCATTACTCAAAATTGGACTAAGTTAAAATTTGGGATCCAATAGGGAGCTCAAATATTAACCCAAATACTTGATGTGAACAGACTTAGATCTGACTTTCCTAAGGATGCCGTATACCAAATATCAAAAGATTCTGGCTGGTGGATCTGAAGAAGATTTTCAAAGATTATGCATCATATTGCACTAAGTTAAAATTTGGGCTCCTTTAGAGAGCCCAATTATCAACCGATAGATTTGATTTGAACAAACTGAATCCAATCCCTGTAAAGACTTTGAATGTCATATATTAAATGATTCTGGCTGGCGTTTCTGGAGAAGTTATAAAGATTATTCCTCATATTGGACAAACTTAAAATTTGGGCTTCAATAGGGAGCCCAGATATTAACCCAGGGACTTGAATCTGACTCCCCAAGACATGTTGTATACCAAATATGAAAGGATTCTGACTGGTGAATCTGAAGAAGATTTTTAAAGAAATTTCCTAATACTGCACTGTTAAAATTCAGTCTACCACAGGGAGTCCTAATATCAACCAAGGGACCCGATTTTAACAAACTTGGATCTGACCCCCACCCCCTAGAGATGCTGTATACTAAATATGAAACGATTCTGACTGGTGAATCTGAACTAGAGGCTCTAAAGAGCCTGTAATCACTCACCTGGAACTACATATAAAAATGTGATTTCCCGTAGGCTTTCCATGGTTACTATGAGTTGCAATTGTGGCCATGTTTGCAACATAACATCAACATTACATGAGGATCACTGGCAGAAGGCATCAATCAGAATCAAGAGAATGTCTCTGGTGGCCATATTTTCCAACCAACGGGAACAAAAAGAGGATCGTTTGCAGAGGACCTCCTATAGACCATTCCTGCGAAGTTTAGTTCACGTCGGCTAAGTAGTTCCAGAGAAGAAGATGAAAATGTGATTTCCCATAGGGTTTCTATAGTAACTATAAGTCGCAGTTGCAGCCATGTTTGCAACACAATCAACATTAAATGAGGATCGTTGGTAGAGGGTGTCCCAGTCATCAAGCATGCAATGGTTCAAAACATTTGGCTCTGTGGTTTCAGAGAAGATTTTTCAAATCCACCAATCAGAATCAAAAAATGCTTCTGGCAGCCATGTTTTTCGATGCATGGTAACAAAATGAGGAGTATTTGTAGAGGACCTGCCATTGACTATCCCTGCCAGGTTTTTTTCAAAATCCACCAATCAGAATCAAAGAATGCCTCTGGTGGCCATGTTTTCAAACCCATGGTAACAAAATGAGGATTGTTTGTTGAAGACCTCCCACAGACTATCCCTGCCAAGTTTGGTTCACGTCGGCTCAGTAGTTCCAAAGAAGAAGGTGAAGATGTGATTTCCCATAGATTTCTATAGTAATTGTAAGCCGCAATTGCAGCCATGTGTGTACCCCGATCAACATTAAATGAGGATCATTGGTAGAGGGGGTCCCAGTCATCATTTATGTGAAGTTTCAAAACATTTGGCCTGGCGGTTTCAGAGGAGAAGATTTTTGACAATCCACCAACAAGAATCAAAGAATGCCTCTGGAAGCCATGTTTTTCACCAGCCAGGAACAAAATGAGTATAGTTTGTAGAGGACCTCCATAGACCATTCCTGCCAAGTTTGGTTCACAGAGATGAAAATGGGAAAAATTTACGACGACGATGGACGCCAAGTGATGTGAAAAGCTCACTTGGCCTTTTAGGCCAGCCGAGCTAAAAAGAAGATTTTAAAAGAAATTTCCTCATATTGCACTATGTTAAGATTCAGGATCCCATAGGGAGCCCAAATATTATTCCAGGGACTCGGTTTGAACAAACTTGAATCTGAACCCCCCAGAGGTTATATATCAAATATGAAAAGATTCTGACTTATATTAACCTAGGGACCCAATTTGAACAAACTTAAATCTGATACTCCCTAGAGATGTTATCTACCAAATATGAAAGCATTCTGACTGGTGGATCTGAAGAGGTGATTTAGAAATATCCTAATATTACACTAAGTTAAAATTTATGGGAGCCCAAATATTAACCCAGAGACTCGATTTGAACAAATTTGAATCTGACCCCCTAGAGATGTTGTATACCATATATCAAAAGATTCTAATTGATGGTTCTGCAAAAGAAGATTTTTTTTTGATTTTAGAGAACGATTTATGGGTGCTATCAGAGACATGCCCCTTATGTTGCCTCCTGTGGGCGTGGCAACTTTATTTGAACAACTTGAATTGACATCTGATAAGGAACATGTATATCAAATTTGGTTCAATTCGGTCCAGTTGTTTATGAGGAGAAGTCGATAATGTAAAGTTCATACCGGATGGACGGACGGACGATAGACAGAAAGTGATCACTTAGGTTCCCCCCTGACTTGCAGACAGGTGAGCTAAAAATGACATACAACTCCACACACTTCAACTATACAGATCTCTGTGGCTTCTTGAGCTCTGTTGAACAGGATATACAGTACAAGTCAAAATAAGTTGTAGCATAACTGCATTAAACTAAGAACACTGTGACTCCTGCACTGACAAGATCAAAATCTGACATCATTTTCTGGAAAGCTCTCAGTGAGAGCTTTCCAGAAAATGGTGTCAGATTCTGGGCTTATCAGTGTAGGAAGAGAAAGATACATAGCTTATAGTAGTTATCCTTCAACTTATTTTGACTTGTACTGTAAAAAAATAAATATTCAATTTATCACCAAAATGTAGGAAAATGACTAAAATTCTGATTAAGTGAATGAATACTCCTGTTAACTGGAAATTTTTTATTGGCAGTGTTTATTCAATTAATAGTCTTATAATGAAATAAATGAAAGTGTCAATGACACTGTAGCTTAACTTGACTGTCTGTTGTGTTTGATGACTTAGATGTGAGTCTTCCATGGAAGACGTGTGTCGTCTGGCGTTTCAGACAGAATTCTAAGTGGAAAAGGGGCATAACTCTGGAAAAAATACAGCGGATCAAAAAATAAAATAGGAGGTGCACAATGCCATTATGTGATAAAGAATCACTGGAAGTTTCATCAAAATCCATTCATAGGTTAAAGAGGAGTGGCGGATATGAGAAAGTGTGACGCGGACGACGACGCGGACGACGCAAGACGACGGGGCATAACTGGAAAAAATACAGCGGATCAGAAAATAAAATAGGAGGTGCACAATGCCTTTATGTGATAAAGAATCACTGGAAGTTTCATCAAAATCCATTCATAGGTTAAAGAGGAGTGGCGGATAAGAGAAAGTGTGACGCGGAACGCCGCGGACGACAAAAGTAATCCCTATATGTCGCTCCCCACTTCGTGGGGCGACGACACAAAAAAGATAATGTTCAATGTTTATGAAAGGATTATGAAATACGACAAGAATTGTGATAATTGAGAATATGTTAATTTCTGTTCCCTGCTATGTTTAATAAAAATAATTTGAGGTGTAGACTGTACAAAAGAATTGAGGGGTGGGTTAATGTGGCCTTCACAGTTAATGTATGTCAACCAAAGTTACCAAGTTAACAGTGAAATTATTCCAAAATGAGTCAAGTTAGAATGAAATCCCTTCATAAATACGGCCTGTAGATTGTGGTAAAGATGTTTGGGTTTTGAGCCTGTGTACCTATCATGGTTGGCCGATTGCAACCAAAACGGGACGTCCTCATCTAGATATTATACTGAGTCATCCTACCAAGTTACAATGAAATCCCTTCATAAATACGACTTGTAGTCTGTGTTAAAGGTTTTGGGCTCAGCAGCCATCATGGTTGAACAATCGAAATCAAAAGGGGACGTTCTCATCTAGACATTATCTCAAGCCATCCTACCAAGTTACAATGAAATCCCTTCATAGACTGTGCTAAAGGTTTTCGGGCTTCGGGCCCCTGTAGCCGTTACAGTTGACCGATCACAACCAAAAGGGGACGTTCTCATCTAGGCATTATATGGAATCATCCTACCAAGTTACAATGAAATCCCTCCAGAAATACGACCTGTAGACTGTGCTAAAGATTTTGTGGTTTTGGGCTTGGGTGGCCGCCACGGTTGAGTGATTGCAACCAAATGGAGCAGTTCTCATCTAGACATCATACAGAGTCATCCTACCAAGTTACAATGAAATCCCTCCATATTAAATATGACCTGTAGACTGTCCTAAAAGTTTTTAGGTTCCAGTCTTGAGCAGCCGTCATGGTTGACAGATTATGATCAAAAGGGGATATTCTCATCTAGACATTATACAGAGTCATCCTACCAAGTTACAATGAAATCCCTTCATAAAAATGACCTGTAGACTGTGATGAAGGTTTTCAGGTTTTCAGGTTTTGGGCTTGGGCAGCCAGCACAGTTGACCGCTCGCGACCAAAATGGGACATTCTCATCTAGACATGACCTCAAACGTGAAATTTTGTGACGATTGGGCAAGAACTAGGGGTGTAGCCTGTGCTAAAGGAAAATGTTGACGGACTGACAGACTAACAGACTTCTACATGCATGATGGCAATAGCTTTTCTAGACTTTGTCATGTTAAGCTAAAAAAAATAAGAATATTTAGTTTTTAACACTTTATTCAGATGCTTGCTAGTGCATTTACAATGAGAAAATTTGGCACATATGCAAGAATAGTCAACAATAAACAGAGATGTTCACCTCTCAAAGACTTAGATAATGTTACATAATTTATTCAATCATAACAAGCAATTCAAATGGCATTGAAGTTATTTCTAGTGAAGGTTTAGTTAGCTAGCAAGGCAAAAGCTAAAATTTGATTAATATCAACTCCAACAGTATTCTGAGACTAGAAAACAAAGTGAGGTCAGTACTCCTGTCCAGACAATATAAGACTAACAGATATCAGAAGCTGCTTCAGAGTAAAACATTCAAACACTCATATAGTCCCATACAGACATATTAAAAGCAACACTTGCAGCTGCAAAGCAGAGATTAACCTTTCAACTGATGAAGCAGCTGCAGCTGCTCACGTAATTTATAAACTGACCAGCTGCAGCGGAAAAATATAAATAAAACCATATCATGTGACCCATCCTTGGAATAAGCTTGTTGAACTTGTTCCAATGAGAGGTCACATGACATGGTTTTGTTGAAATTTATTTTTAAAATTTGAAAACACAATAATTAAAATAAAAAATTTACATATTGTGTGCACTGGGTAAAGGATTAACCCTTTACCAAACATAAAGGACAAAAACGGCCAGAAAATTAATCAGAATAAGCCTACCATAGCCTATAATATCTCGGACCTTTCTCAATAAAACTATACGAATATGGATATAATTAGAACCAGCTCGCTGAACTGGTTCTAATGATATCCATATTTGTATGGTTTTGTTGAAGATATGTGAAATTTGTTTTCAACAAATGTGAAATTTAATTTATTTTTTAAAAATATTGTATTCGATAAAAGGTTAAAGGAATTTACACACTTGATATGATGTAAGCAATGTAGTCGAGTAATATTCATCAATTACAGTGGAGCCTTGTTAATTGAAACTGAATAGCCACTTTGCCAATGAAAATTATTCAATTAACAGGAATATTCAATTAACAGGGATTGTGTCACTTTCATGTATTCTAAAGATAAACTTTGCATTTATTCTATTATATCTTGTTTGCCAGAGCTCCATGAGCTTTGTCAAACAAGATATAATAGATTAAATGCCTGCACTGGATCAACTTCCCCATGGGAACCCTGGAAAGCGAAGCCGTGCTTTTTTTACTGTGGTAAAAAAAGCTCTGTATTACTGGTAAAATAGTATCCAGTCCAAGCCAGAAAATAAGCAGACTGTCATCTGCAAAATGAGGCCCCCAAAGGGTGAATTTAGTGATGCTACCCTGCATAGCAGGGTAGCATCACTAAATTTACCCTCTGTGAACCTCAATCTGAATCAGGGTCTCAAAACTTAACAGAAAGAGGTACCCAGAGAATAAATTAGCCCACTGTATGGGACAGCATCATCAAATTCACCCTCTGAGGACCTCATTCTGCAAATGTCAGACTGCTTATTTTCAGGCCTGATCCAGTCACCAATACTTAGGGTGGACGTCCTCTAAAATGGGCAACATGGGTATAAACGATTGACTGGACTAGACTTTAACTCCATGTTGTGATCAGGATTAGCCATTGTGCCTTAGAATGTGACCTCAAACACCAATTAATAAATAAATATTGGATGTGCTGGGGCCAAATAGGTCTATAAACAAAGGAAAACTGGGGAAAGTTGGTAATTTCTCAACATGTTGCAAGATTTTTTTATTCAATTAACAGGAGTTTACTCTATGACCTAAAATTCAATTAACAGGTCAAATTTTACTGGAGATATGGTAAATGGTTTTGTGTTGGGAAATTATATTCAATTAAAAGGGTTATTCAGTTAAGAGATATTCAATTAAGTGGGCTCCACTGTATTCTTCTCATTGGGCAAATTAAATTATCTATCAAATTTCACTTTTGCAATTAGCCAAATTGCTGGCCTTCAGTAACTAAATTCCATAGCAGATTTATGAGATTATCAGCATTGGCAACACAGATGAAACAATATGGTCTATAGCCCTATCACCAGAAAGAGATTTCTATCATAAATGCTACTGACATTTGTGAAGAAATTCATTCAATTAATTATTTTAAATGGTTCCTTTTGGTTTTAAATTCACAGTAAAATTGGACTTGCCAACATGTATAGTTGTAGTTAGTTCCCTTGATATGCCTGGCATACATTTCGCCAATGTTAAAACAAGGAGCCCGTAAAATCATTCACAGTTGCTTATTTGGAATCAGCTCTTTTCTTCGAACAAACCATAACTTCTTCCTGTTAAAATCACCAAATTTCAGGACATCTTTTCGTAATTCGCAAATTGACGGATGATAATCTAAAGCTTTCAGAAACATGATGACTCACTGGTTTTCCCTGCAAGCAGCTGCTGAACATATTGTTGAAATAACGCGTTTTCGATAATGTGAATAGTTTCTTGAATAAGGCTCTTTGGATGCAGAAAATGAAGGAACATCTTTCCATATCTAAATCTGCAAAAATATTTCCCAGAATAACCCCCACACCAGATAAGTGGAAAGACACTCCTCTTGTGCTCGTGCCTCCCTCACCCCTCGCCACGAACACATTATGCTTCATGGTGATATGCAGTAGCACATCATCTGCATTCTGGCAAGTTACTGCTATACCCCTGGAAGTGAAGCAGTGTTTGTTTACTGTGATAAACAAGCTCTGTTTTACAGTAAAATAGGACTATGACACAGTATGTAAATTTAGTAATGCTACCCTGCTGTGCAGAGTAGCATCATCAAATTTACTCTCTGAGGACCTCATTCTGCAGATGACAGTCTACTTATTTCCAAGCCTGATTACAACCACAATACAAGTGTAAAGTCAAGAACCACAGCAGTGGAGATGAGCCCTAATACAGCAGTCTGTAAACCCAGATACTGTTTACTGGAGTGCATTATACCAATGAAGCAAAACTTCCCTGCAGCAGTAACCACCCACTGATCCACTCTTGGATATGCCAGAGGGAACCATGCGCATAGCAGGAGTCTTTCAAAGTTTCCTTCATAATACAATAATAACACTTTGGTCGGCCGCTGATTTGTCGTGGTTCTCGGATGAGAAGGCCTTGGTTACCCCTCTACTCCCAACTGCCTCCCTATTCCCACGCATCTTAACTCCTCCCAACACTCGGAGACGAACTGCTTCATGACATCCCTTGCCCCATTCTTCCCAATCTCTCCAATTAGCAGATTAACCCTCTCCTTTGAGCCTCCCACTAACCACATATCCTTCATTCTACCATCCCACGTCCCCATTATACTCCCAGTGAATCTTATTCTTTTTGACTGGTATTTTGTCTTTCTAGAAGAAAGTGTTCCAGGGTCTCCACCATGCCCAAATTACACATCTGGCACTCCTTTTCACTGTTTTTCCCAATTTTTCCTCTCAGCTCCACAGGCCACGACCTCAGCTTAAACAACAGTGACCCCCCAAAGGTGCCATCAATGTACTTATCAAGAATCATGAAGAAGCCCCAAAGTGTTTCATTCCGACTGTAAATTATGGTTAACTGGTTGAGTGCTAGTAGCCACTATCAGGGCTCTCTGAAATATGTTGGTACCAGAGCAAAGTCCAAGTGCAAAGTGAGGGTAACAGAGCATACGCCAACAATTTCCTTGCTCGTGTTTCATATTCAAACACCAACAAATTTTTAGTTTATAAAAAATTGTTTATTACAAATTATTGGAGAGTGCCAGTGGGCACTCTCCAATAATTTGTAATAAACCAATTTTGAATAACAAACTGAGACCACCAAAAATAATCTAGCCCACAACCAGTTAAAACCATTGCTACTCCAGCTCTATCTTAGATTATAATATCACAAGAATAAAAAAAAAATCCGAAGTTTTCTGAGAGAGAACAGACAAATGATCCTTCAGTGTGTATTGAAAAGAATTTATCACTACAGTCAACAAATAATGCATAAAATAAATAAAGGCTACAAAATAGTAAAAGAATAAATACAGAATGATGTAATAAAGTAAACAACAATTATGATTAAAATAAATAAAAATAAAAAATTACTACCCATATTATAAAAAATGAAATCTCCACAGTCAACAACATCTTCAACTTGCAAAATGACCAGACTACCAAGATTGTAGAACAAAATGTTACAGGACACAATGTAACCAGATATAATATCATAGGTTATATTGTCACATGGACTAAATGTCACAAATGTAAAATAATTTTTTTTTTTCTTTTAAAACAATTGGCATCTAAACTTAATTTTTCTGTATAATCATTTTTACTTATCCCATTTTATTCAATTTATTCTTAACATTCACCATTTACCTAACAAATATGCATACAGTGCAAGTCAAAATAAGTTGTAGGATAACCGCTGTAAACTATGTATCTTTCTCTTCCTACACTGATAAGATCAGAATCTGACACCATTTTCTGGAAAGCTCTCACTGAGAGCTTTCCAGAAAATGATGTCAGATTCTGATCTTATCAGTGCAGGAGCCACAGTGTACTTAGTTTATTGCAGTTATGCTACAACTTATTTTGACTTGTGCTGTACATATTTTACAAACTGAGCAGTTGAAAAAAATTATTTAAAAAAAAAGATATCAAAACCTGATTGGAATGAGTTTGTCCACTGAGGAGGTTACATGATATGGTTTTGTTGTAATTTTTTGAAAAATTTTAAGAAAAAAATAAACACCAAATTTTGATATGTGCAGTGAGTGAGGGTTTAATGTAGGCATCAGTTTTCTTTTTATTATTTGTCAATAAAATCATACAAATACACATGCCTATGGTAAGAACTCATTCATCTGGCCCCAATGGCTTCTAGATTTCTATGGTTTTATTCAAGGATAAATGAACGGAAATTATGTAGTTCTGCTTCATTCCAAACAGATTATTCTAAAAGATAAAATTACATTGTAGTTTTAAATATTTGTAATTAATTTTGAGTGGCTTGAGTCACATGCAACTTTACTGCTCAAAGTTTATAGTAGTGTACAGAAGTTTGTAGTGATGTTCCAGCTGTCTATTTCTTTATTTTATTTTTCATGTTTAACGCATGGTAGGTCAATATGAAAATATCATCATGGCAAAAAATGAATGATCTTGTCTAATTCATTTCACTGTGTTGGTGATTTATTTATCATTTAATTATTTATTTATTGATGTTTTAAGGTCACATATTTATGCACAATAGCTAATCATGACCGTGACAGTCTTACAGGTGGAGGAAGCCGGAGTATCCGGAGAGAACCACCGAGCAACGACGAGCAGCTGCCAGCTCCACAACATCGTAACTCCGCACTGCAGTACAGGCAGGGTTAGATTGGTTGAAGACATGCGTACCATCGACGTGCAGTATGCCTTAGTACGCAGCGTCATCGTGCCCCCACATGGGCAATGGGGTATTTATCATTTAATTACCTTGAATTACCTTTACAAAATGGTGGCCTGAACATGTGGAAGCAGTTTTTCCAAAAAAAAAATGTTTTCTTGAATCGAATGATCACACATGCAGTTGCTACCCTCAATACAGATTTGAATTTTGACTAGACGTTTTTACTTGTATTGGGGAGAAATATGTTCTTGTTGCAAGATAAAATTATTTATTTATTGATGTCTGAAGTCACTCTCTGTATTTGTATCCATATAATGACCTCAAAACAAGCATGAAGTCAACTTTAGCAAACTTTTCATACTTATGCTGCCCACTTTAAAGGACAAGAAAGATTTCACACTTTGAGAGCCATTAAAAAAGTCGGTAAAGCATACAGGTGAGGTCTATTTATCAGCTTTGGTCGTGACGACCAGAGCTGATAAATAGACCTCACCTGTATATGCTTTACCAGACGTTAACAGCAATTATACTGTCTGTGGATTATCTTGTCTGGGGGTGGATTTGGTACTTGTATGTCTGTAAGATTATGATCTATTTCAGTTAACTGATTTTTTAACAGACTGTATACATTTTAGCGTTTGCTGCCACTTACTGCAAAAAATGATCTGAAATCCATCGAAACTGAACCAGTATGAGAGAAACATAGCTGACGAAAATATGGGGAGGCTCTGGATCCGCCTCTTGTTTTACCAGTCATTGGTTGTGTTAACCCTTTACCTAACATGAAAAGCAGACGACACTTGCAAATAAAATTCTTGAATAACAAATTTTTTTCCATTTTTTGTCTCATACACATAGGTTATGACTCCTCATTGGAACGAGCTCGATGAGCTCGTTCCAAAGAGGGGTCATAATGTATATTTTTGAAACAAAAAATGAAAATACAATGGAAATTGTATGGTTATTTTTGTAAATAGCGCTGGCGGTTTTGGCCGTTATGTTGAGTAAAGGGTTAAAATATATGCATACAAAAAACATCGCCTGGCAAAAAAAGTGGAGGGGCTGAAGCTCCCCCATCCCCCCTCCCAGTTTCACCACCCTTCCACATTATCAGGTCCTATTATATCAGTAAAACAGGAACTGATCTACTGCCCAGGGTTCCAATGAACAGACTTACAATATATGATATGCAGAGAAGCACACTGCTAGAAAGCAAGTTTGTTTGAATTGGGTGAACTATAGATTTCCATAACTGACATTCACCCATAAGCTCTCAGGCCACCAGTCTTATTCCGTTCGGAATTTGACACTGTTATGGGCTGTTTGTTTACACACTTTACATGGACAATTTCCATGCAGACTACCATTGATGTAATGTCCTGGTACTCACAAAGATATACAGATATTCTTTTTTGCTCTAGTTATAAACACTCCAATCAATAAGTATTTAATGTGCCTTGAAAACAGCAAGATACTAACACAATTAGTGGAACTACGTGGTGTAATCATTTTTAATGATAACATCATCGAAATTCAGTAATTTGGTCTTTTGTTACATCATCAGTTTTGGTTTGTTGTGTGTGTTTTGTTTTTTTTAAAGACCCAAAACGACGTATAAAACAGATAAAACACGCAGTCCTATTTTACTTCCATTACACATTCCTTCACGCCTTCAATGTGATAAACATGATTTTGTCTTCTTCAAATTGAATCATGATATATTTTGGTACACTACAAAATCATGATATATTTTGGTAGAGTACGAGAGAAACACAATTTTGTATCCAGGAGTCGATTTAATTTTTAAAAATTTAATAGTTTTCTAACTTGGATAAATTTGGATTAGCATTTCCTATTATTTACATGATAGTTCATTTGAAATTGATTATCGATAGTTGAAAATTGATTCGAAAACTGCTGTGCCAATCCAGTTAAATTGAGCCCTATTTGTATCCATACATTGATACAAGTGAGATAGATGTTGATAAATCTGGTCATTCTGAAATGTTGAAGGCTACTTTTCCAACACACATCAACACAAGTAATAGAGAGACAGACACATTCATTACAATCAGTATACTCATTACAATTAGCACCACGAGTTGAATATATTCTAGGAAAAATTCTATTCGGCAATATATTGATGTAAGATAAAAGGAATACTTAAGTTCAATCAAGTGAATTTTGAAGACATTTTAATATAACAAGAAAAATACAATGTGATCAGAAACCAATTTTCATTTTTCAGCTTCAAATTTCTACAGGCTAGAATCAGTGCCAGCTAAGTTATTCCCTCATTACCTTTCTGTAAAAAAAACCAACAGAATATATTTGATTTATTTACTTTATTTATTTATTGGGGTTTAACAACACTTTTGACAGCCAGAGTCACCTCGAGTCAGAGAGTTTTACAGGTGGAGAAAGCTGGAGTACCTGGAGAGAACCACCGAGCAATGGCGAGCAACTGTCGGACTCCATAACGTACCAACTCCACACAAGCAGGGTTAGCATTGGTTGAAGACAAATCCATCATCGACGTGCAGTACAACTTAGTACACAACGTGTCAGCTCCCCAACATACTAACTCCACACGAGCAGGGTTAGCATTGGTTGAAGACAGTGCACCATCAACGTGCAGTACGCCTTAGTACACAACATCACCGTGCCCCCACGTGGGCAAGTGGGATGAAGTGTCTTGCCCAAGGACACAATGCGGTTGCCGCAGATGGGATTCGAACCGGGGACCTCTCGGCTTGCAGCCTGCACCTCTACCTACTGAGCCACTGCACCCCCCTCATAGTGCAGGTGAAATTTAATCAATTCAGTCTTGTTTGACAGAGCTCACACTGAGCTCTGTCAAACAAGATTGAATTGTTTAAATTCCTAGTCACATTGGAGCAAAAATTGCACTCTGATTCAAACACAATCACATTCTGTCTCTATAGGTCATAGAGTTGTGGTTTATCAAAAAATTGGGATGGGTATCGTTCAGTGGTAAGAGTATTTAACTTCAAACTGAAAGCTCAATGGTTTGAACCTGATCAGTGGAAACCATACTGCATCTTTGAACAAGACAACCAATCCTAACCCTATTTCTGTAGAGTTAGTACATTTGGGAGTCTGACAGTTTCTCATTGCTACTCAGTGGTTCTTTCTGGATACACCAGCTTCTTTCACCCATAAAGCTGTCAAGGTGACCTTGGCAACTGAAAGTGTCATTAAACCACAATAAATAAATGCACCAAAAATTTTATTGGCAACTCACAAATTTCTGAGGAGTTTTATAGGTCTCTAGAGTGTAGTTTTAATATAAGTATTTAATCTATTTTATTATACGCTAAACGATAGATTATCGAAAAAATTGCAGAGAGATAGAAATTGTATTCCCCCACCATGAAGATATAGAAATGTTCACTCTCACGGTATCAATCAAAATGGCAGCTTTCAGAGCATCACTTCAAGGTGAATAAGAGTCAAATTATCACTGGAAAAAATCAATTTGCTCTAAAAATATATAATGAAGAGAAAATCTAGTGTTTTTGAGTGGATAACGATCATTTCCAGCAATAATTCAACACATATTCACCTTGAATTGATGCATGAAACCTGCCAGCTGAATCAGAACTTGTTCTGCATATCGATCAAATCACTTCAACGTATCAATGCGCATCAGCTGTTTACTTTCATGCATCAATTCAAGGTTGAAACGAGTGGAATTATCAATAGGAATGATCAGATTAATATAAAAAGCGTATAATAAAAAGAAAATATAATGTTTTTGAGTGGAAACCGAAAATTATCTCACTCGTGACCGAGACAAATGATCATTTTCGCTCACACATGCACTCACGAAAAATAAACATTTGTCTCACTCACTCTTGAGATAATTTTCGGTATCCACTCAAAAAAAAAGCCTCCATAAATCTTATTTGACCTAACTCCATGAGTTTTTCCTATCAGCTATAATAGAATAAATGCTCAATTTATTACAAGAATACAGTAAAGTACTAGAATTCCTGTTACTTGAATACTCCTGTTAACTGAATTTTTTTTAACTGGCAATGCAGATATTCAATTAACTGGGTTCCATCAGCACTACACTACCAACAGCTTGAAATGTCCTTCCTTCCAATGTGTGAACTGTATCTAGACTAATCAAACTCCAGTGTTCATAAAATTCTCCAGAAAAATTCATTTCTTCACAACCCTTTACCCAACGCAGACGATATCAAAATTTATTATTTTAAATATCATTTTTTTCAAATTTTTCCAAAAATTTCAACAAAACCATATCATGTGACCCCTTGTTGGAACGAGCTCGTTGAGCTCGTTCCAATGAGGGGTCACATGATATGGTTTTTTCTGAAATTTTTTGAAATATAATATTTTTTCAACTGCTGAATTTCACATTACGTGGGCTGATGCGGGCGCATCAATGGGTAAAGGGTTAATAGTCTTATATGTATCAGCTGTCATCTAGTGGATACATCAGCAAAAATCCAAGATATTTACTCCAAAAGTAAACACTGATGGACTGCAGAAGTGCAACAGTATGAGGCCAAAAAAATGTCCCAGACTATGTTCAACCTGGGACACAACTACATATTCCTTACACTTTGCAGATTCAGAATTATCTCCCTTCTCAAACACAACACTTAATATGTGAACAGTTGCAACTCTTTTTATTCTGTTTACCCCTTAACCAGGCCTTATATTACCCCAAATTCAAGTCGGTAAAGGGTGTCCCCAAATTAGGAGATGGCTACCAACAGCTTGTTGAAACATTCTAAAATGAAAATATTTGTTGAGAAATACTTTTGTAGCATGCAAAATAGGTCTTAGAAAGTCCTGTTATTGTACTCAATTTGTATGTAAATTGACTAATTATGTAGTTTCTCATATTTTGGGGCCATTTTCCCCTCAAATCCAGCAAGCTCAATACACAAATAACTTGTTACAATGAGGGGGGTAGAAGGTATGTTTTTGATGCAAAAAATGAAAATGCAAAAAATGAAAAAAATAATATAAATATTGCATGGTGATATTTGCAAATAGTGCTTCCCGATTTTTGCCACTATGCTGGGTAAAGGGTTAAATCCCCCCTGAAGTTCATCCTTAATCACAGAAATACATTATGCACTCAAGCCTGGGAATACGCAGACTGTCATCTGCAGAATGAGGTCCCTGGATGGTGAGTTTGGTGTTGCCACCCTGCACAGCATTGTAGCATCACTAAATTTACCCTCTGTGAACCTCAACCTGAATCAAGGTCTCAAGCACGAACAGAAATGTGGTACCCTGAGGATAAATCAGCCCGCTGTATCGGATAGAATCAGCAAGTTCATCCTCTGGGGACCTCGTTCTCATAAATGACTTATTTCCAAGCTTGTGTGCACAGTTATTTAGTCTATTAACCCTTTGAACTCTATTGGTATCTTCCATGCCAGTTCAATGGCAGCAATTAGAAGAGTCCATATTCATTATTGGGGCAGACCAATTAATATTTTCAACGTGCAGCCTTAGGGCTGCACATTGAAAATATTGATTGGTCTACCCCACACATTTACTGAACAGCCATCCTATTTAATGACGTTATGGCCGGGAAAACGACCGCTAGGGTTCAAAGGGTTAATATCTCTGAAGTAAGTCACTCGTCATTTTAAGTATGACATTCATTACAACAAAACAGGAGTTGACTGGCATTTTTTTTATATTAACATATATAATGCCCCTTATTTGTTTGTGCATTTACATCTCATACAACCATTTCCTTCCAAACCTTTAAATGAGAATGTTTTATTTCAAACACAGTGAAAGCAGTTCTGGACTACTGGGAACTCAGCTTGATTTAGGTTTTTGAAACAATTGTAATTTCTTGCCTCTGGAAAAGTGTTCTTATCACCTCAACTCTTTACCAAATGAATTGGCCACATCGGCCCACATAATTTTCAAATTTAGCAGTTGAAAGAAATGTATTTTTCAAAAAGGTTTAAAAAAGCCATATCATCTGACCCCTCACTGGAATGAGCTCATCAAGCTCGTTCCAATGAGAAGGTCACATGATATGGTTTTGTTGAATTTTTTTGAAAAATTTAGAAAAAACAATAATTAAAATAATAAATTTTGATATCCTGTGCATTGGGTAAAAGGTTAAGCCTATAAAATCATCAGTAGCCTGAACATTATACAAGGTAGCCCTGTAGCTAAGATCTCAAAATTATCTGGCATGGTGGGGCAAGAGTTCAAATATTCCAACAGCGTGTCACTGATCATCAGGAAGGACTTGAAACCTAACTCAATATACTACTTTAAAACAATAATAAATGAAAACAGGTCTGATATGTTCATTTATTATTAATATTTTAAAGATTATTTTTTTTAACAAAAGTGTTTCTTTAAAATAATAATAAATGAACAAGCACTTTCATACAAGAGAATATATGAAACATTAGGGTATTTTTGCATGATGAAAACTTTTTTCCAAATCAGTGGCTTTTAGAGAAAATGTTGGTGATTGGATGGACTAGAAAACTTTGAAATAAAGTATCCAAGAGACATGGTCATGAGGGAGGCTGACACCCCCCTCTCCCCACCTCCTCTAAGCTTTGGACCAGATACAGGATATATATATATATTTATACACTAGTATGACCCTTCAGGCAGCATTAGCAAAAAGCATTAGGTAGATAAACACCTTGATAAGTCAATTATGTGTAATATTGCATTTATAAAATATTTACAACATAGAATACTACAATTATCATGGATAATATCACGGTACATATCATTGTACTCTTATCGTTGTACCATAATATACTGTCATAGACATTTTCTTCATACCCCAAAACAATGATAAGGCCTAAAAAAAAGTTAAAAATCTGTTTCTCAGACTTTCCCGCATGGTCCTTTTCGCTGCCGCATGCTTTCTCTTTATAACCAATGAAAACTATAAAAAATAAAAGTAAAAGGGTTATGTCTGATATTTTACCCAAGTTAATAAAATTGATAAATTTGACCATTGAGTGCAACAAGGCTTTGCAATGCTTTAGCATTGCAAAGCCTTCTTGCACTCAAGGGACAAAATGCACTACCACCCATGCTATTCTGTAGATTATGAGGCCTAAAACAAAAGAAAACCAAGAACATCAACTTTTGATGACAAACAAATAATTACAAAAATAAAATAAAACACTGCCTCCCCATATGCAATTTTACAAAAAATGGCCTGAGAAACAGATCTACTTCATGGGGCCTAAAATAGACATTTAAGACACAAACATTTTGTATTATAAATGTAATCTAGATCACAAACAATACTATTATATGATATATTTCAACAAACTAAATTAAAGAACATAAGCTGTGCACACTCAAATTTCTGAATGCAACCAAAACCCACATTCGCAAAAAAACACTTTCAACCAAGCATGAAAACAGAATTCAGAGCTTCAGATATGATGTGTACACTGGTAGGCATTAAAACATGATTTATTTATTTAAGATCAATTTCAGCACCTACGTCTATATGATTACAATTACACAAGTACAGTGGAGCCCACATAATTGGATATCTCTTAATTGTATATCCCTGTTAATTGAATATAATTTTCAAACACAAAACCATTTACCATACCTTCAGTACAAATTTGATCTGTTAATTGCATATGGGTTGCAGAGTAAACTCCTGTTAATTTATATAGATTTTTGTAATATGTCGAACAAATTACTCTTACACGCACCAAATTTTTGGCCTCTCTACATCCAATACAGGCATTTATTCTATTATATCTTGTTTGACAGAGCTCTATGAGCTCTGTCAAACAAGATATAATAGAATAAATGCTCAGTTTACCTCCAGAACACAGGAAACTGACCAAACCCCTGTTAATTGCATACTCCTGTTAACTGAATAATTTTCACTGGCAAAATGGATATTCAATTAAGAGGATTCTACTGTACAAAGTCAATTGTAGCCAATAGTTTATACCTATTCTACTCATTATAGAGGACTTCCACCTCAGGCATTGGTGATTGGTCAAATTTTACCAGCAAAACACAACTTGTTCACCACAGTAAACAAGAACTGCTCCACTTCCTGCAGTTTTCATGGGTATTTTCAGTGCCAAGATATACTTTGCAATAAATATTGTTCATGTACATGTGTGTGATGCACTCTTCATAGGGATCCATGATCTCATTCCAACAGTGTTTTACATAGCAACATATTAGGTTAACCCTTAAGGGCCTGGACAAATTTCTTGAATCCCCACCAGACCACCACCTGGCACCTGCATATTGCCAGTAGCTAAATAGTGACTTCTATTCAAGTCTTGGCTGCCCATTTAGGCAACCAAGAATTGACTAGAAACCATTGCCAAGATGTCTATTTTCAGCAGGATCTCCTCGTGATTGCATGTAAATCAAAATCATATCATGTGCCCTCCTCATTGGAACGATCTCAATGAGTTCGTTTCAATGAAAGGTCACATGATACTGTTTCGGTGAAATTTTTTAAAAATAGCATATGTGCTGATATACGAGGCGAACAATCACTCGCACTCGCCTATTTCTTGCCTCGTTTCATTTCCTGGTGAGCTGCTTGTCACTCACCTATCTGGAGATTTAAATAACTATGGTATGAATGTGCCAGTATGAATATAACAAATGTTAAAAAATTTATAGTAATTTATATATTTTTTATACTTACCAATGACCCAGACTTAGCTGGTGCTAACTCCAACAAAACCAGGGCCAAACACAAATTTTGCCCCCCAATCCCCAAAATTTGCATCCAAAACAAAAAGAAATCATGTCCTAAAGGACCTCCATAGTACGCCTCTTCTGCGCATGCGCAGTGACGCAGTCGTCCCGAAATTGGCGCCAATTATCATTCTTACTGGCAGTGCCTGGTCAGCGCTATGTACTCAGCGGGGAGGCAAGAGTTCCCAACTCCAGGGAGGGCCATCCCCGTCTGGGTCATTGGTAAGTATAAAAAATATATAAATTACTATAAATTTTTTAACATTTTTATACTGTACCAATGACCCAGACTTAGCTGAATAGTAAACAGGCTGGAGGGCCTAGGACATAGAGGAAAATCCAATAAGCTCAACTATATAGTAAAGAGGTAACCCCTTAAGGAGAAAAGGAGTATTAGGCTTTACATGTATCTTTCTTATTTAAAATTAAATTAGAAAGATACACTACCCTTAATAATTGAGCACAATAACATTCATGTTCTCTATTAACATCCAGTATAACCCTTATACTAATTATTTTTAAAGCAAGCCAATAAATAAAGTAGTCCAGAGAATTGAGACTCTTTATAATCATTTAAAAGTGTCCGAGTATTGTATATTAAAGCCCGTTTGACACTTGACATATACAAATGCTTCACACCGAGCTACACTTTAAAAATAAGACATGAATGAATTTAAACATTAATATTACACTTTAAAACCATCCCGGAAGCGACTCAGAAATACTGACTTGGAGGAGGCATTCCCTTGCTTTTCACTATAAAGCAGGTGACCTAAGGGAACACCCGCCCCCCCCCCCCCCCCCCTTCCCCTTGCCCTGGGTCAAATAGCCCAGAGCGAAGAGGGCAGCCGGACGGAGTCACTGCCGGAATAGAAAGCCTGCATAACTATAGTTGCAACTGTTAAGTGGACGACATTCTGAGCAACAGATAACGGACCTAAACAATGCAGGTCTCCAGAAATGGACTCAATATTTCTGAGATAAAAATTCGTAAATGTGGATGGCTGAGACCAATAAGCAGCCTTCATTAAATCTGTAATAGCAACACTATTAGCATAAGCCCAGGAAGTAGAAAGAGCTCTTACTTCATGAGCAGAAATCTTAAGCACAGACTGCTGAGAAGAAGATAAATCTTCATAAGCAGTACGGATAGTTAACTGAATCCATCTAGCAATAGAATGGACTGAAATGTCCTTTCTATTAGGCATCAAAGACAGAAAGAAACGTTTTCGTCCCTTTCTGATAAACTGAGATCTCTGTTTATAGATACGTAGTGCTCTAACAGGACAGAGTAAAGGCCTACGCCCGTCTGAAGACGGAAGAGCCTTAATAACAATAGGTTCCGGATATTTATTAGGAGCCTGATTCTTAGCTAAAAAACCCACATTAGTAGTGAAGGTGATAGTGTTCCCAACACTACGATAATGAGAATCATCCACCGATAGTGCATGAAGCTCACTGACTCTTCTGGCAGAAGAGAAAGCTAAGAGAAAAGCTGTCTTATAAGATAAGAATTTGAAATCTACTGTCCCAAGAGGTTCAAATGGCTTTTCCTTCAATTTAAGGAGAACCCAAGCTAAATTCCACTTAGGAATTAATCTAAGAGTTCTGGGTCTATTTATCGAAAAGTTTCTAACCAACTTCGATAAAGAGACATTAGATACAATTTGTAAACTATCATGATGTGCATAGGTATCAGATAACATAGATCTATAACCCTTTATAGTAACAGGCTGCAGTTTGATTTCGTCAAACAAGTATACTAGAAAGTTTGCAATGTCTGGTATAGAGGGATCAAATATATCTACAGAATGATCCCTACACCAACGACGAAAAACCTTCCACTTAGCCGCATAGTTTAGCGAAGAGGAGGTCCTCCTACAGTTAGAAATCGCGTCCACTGCTCGTCCTGTAAAGTGCTTGCCATGCAAGAAGGACCGCACAACGGAAAAACGTGAAGGTTGAGACCTTGCGGGTTGTGATGGAGTTGGCGCGATTTCCCCTGCGAAAGAAGATCCTCTCGTGGAGGAAGCTTCCGCGGTAGGTCCCACAACAGACACCTGAGTAGATTTATCCTCGGTCTCTGTGGCGACAGAGATGCTACCAACAGAATCTTGCATTGAGATTGTTTTATCTTTAGCAATACTTGTTGAATTAACGGCGCTGGAGGATACGCATATCCTATCATTCCGTCCCAAGGGATCGACAGAGCGTCTACTGCAAATGCTCTTGGATCCAGACACGGAGACACATACGTCTGCAACTGATTGTTGAGATGTGTCGCAAATAAGTCTATCATTGGCCGTTCCCATTGGTAGCAAATCTGATTGAATACTTGTTTGTTGAGAGTCCACTCCGATGGCAACAAGCGACCCTTTCGTGAAAGGGAGTCTGCTAGCACATTCAGACGACCCGGTATGTGACGGACCGAAAGAAGAACATGATGTTCTAACGCAAACAGAAGGATTCTTTCCGTTAGATTGAACAACGGAACTGAATGAGTGCCTCCCTGATTCCGTATATACGCCACTACTGTCGTATTGTCGGATAGGATTTGGACATGAGCATCGTGAATAATGTCCATCCAGTGACGTAACGCAAGCCAAATTGACATCATTTCCTTGATGTTTATGTGCTTGCACAGGAATTGCGGATCCCAAAGACCCTGGCATCTCGAATCCGTTGGGATTAATGATGCACCCCAACCTGTTTGACTGGCATCCGTCATAACGGTAAAACTCGGATCCGGCAACTGCAGCGGAACTCCTTGAGTTAACCACTGAATGTTTGCCCAAGTCTGAATCTCTTGTTTCACTTGATCTGACAAGAGAACGTCTACATCGAGCGAATGAATTTTCACACTCCAATTCTGAGTCAGGAAAATTTGAAGAGGACGTGTGCGTAGCCGCCCCATCGGAATGAGATCCGCGGCGGCTCCGCACAGACCTATCAGTCTCATAAATTCTCTCGCCGTGACTTTGTCTGCGTGCAGACAATAGCGAGCGTAACAACTGACTAATTTCGCTCTGGTTAACGGCAGACGAACGAGATTGTTGTGCGTCTCGAAGCTCATTCCCAGATGAGTGAATGACTTGGACGGCACCAGATCCGACTTCTCGTTTACTATAAAACCGAGACGTCGGAGCAATAGAAGAAGATTCTGAACATCGTTCTGAAGCGTTAACTCGTTGCCGTACCTCTGAAGAATGTCGTCCAGGTAGGCCGACGTTACCGCAGACGAATGAGCTCGGAAGTAGATCATTACCGAGTTCATTACCCGAGTGAAAGCCCAGGGTGCTAGATTCAATCCGAAGCACATGGCCCGGAACTGATACACCACTCCTAGGACTGCGAAGCGTAGATACTTTCGGAATGTCGGATGTACCATGACGTGAAAGTACGCATCTTTGAGATCTATGCTCGTTGCATAATCGTTCACCCGAATACTCGCTCTGACCGATCGAATCGTCTCCATATAAAACTTCGGAGCGACGATCAGCTTGTTTATCCAGCTCAAATCTATGACTGGACGGAACGAGCCGTCTGGTTTCGGAACCAGAAACAGATGGCTGTAGAATCCCAGAGATTCCTGGTTTTCTACGACCTCTACCGCGTTCTTCATTAAAAGAGACTGCACCTCTGATAACAGAGCGTCTCTTTTCTGTGGATTTGACGGAAGATGAGTCCACTTTGGACTTCGAGTTAATGGAGGCTTTCGTTTGAAGGATATCTTTAGACCTTCCGAAGTCACTCCTCTCACCCAAGGGTCGTCCGTAATCGACGCCCACTCTTGTGAAAAACTCGACAACCTTCCGCCAACCGGAACGCGATAGAGGTTTAAGCCATCATCTCCTGGACCTGCGAGGCCTGCGGTAGGAGAAACCACGTCTTCCACGACCTGCACCTCGCCTCGTCGACCTCGGGGCGTCCGACCGATTGTCCCGGCCTGAAGGACGTCCCGAACGAGAGTCGCTATCCTGACGGTCTCTCGAATAAGACCAAGAGGACGCACCGGAACCTCTATAGGAACCTCTCTTGGGCGCATTAGACCCAGAAGTGCCTGTCTTATTCGTGTCTGCTGTATCCGACTTTTTAGGAGCCGATCTAAACAACAGAGAATCATTAGCTTTCTTTTTAATTTTATCATAAATAGCGGAAAGCTTGCCGTCAAAGAGAAGTTCTCCTGAGACCGAAGCGACTCTAAGAGAGTTCTTCACCTTAGAATCCACTAGTGTGGATGTAGCTAGGGCTGCGTCACGTCTAACCAACTCCAGATTTGCCACTGAAAGGGCGGAGTTACACGTGGAATAAGCTACTGCCCTTGAAAGAAGTCTTAAAGAGGATTGTATATCCTGAAAGTCTTCCCCTTGAAGGCGCAGTGATAACGCCTTAGTAAGGTGATCTGCGTAAGATAAGGCATCTAAATTGGCTCTGTTAGACGCAATAGCTGTTTCCAACACCGCGGTTGGAATAGAAGCTGACGACGGTAATGATAGCTCTAAGTCTTCCGCCTCGTCGTCCATACGCAGAGGAACTCTCGGTATACCCTGTCCTGCCGTATCGAATTTATTCCTTGCATTAATGAAAGACAGGTTAAGAGTATTAGCGGACAAGAAACCTGCTTTCCCCATCCTGGAAGCAAGTTTAAATATAGCGTCGTTCAATAATTCAAATGTTCTTGCAACATTATTGGACTGCGACGGAAACTCGGGAGCGATGTCCCTGAACCGCTCAAAAAATTCAGAGTCCAATGACGCTATAATTCTCTTGTCCGGAAGCGCAGCAGTCTGGCCCGACAGAACAACTTGAGGGAGAAAGTGCCGGATGAAGTCCACGGCAGCTTTATGTTGTTCCGAAAGGGATAGCTCCAATTCATCCGTATCCCTTTCACCATCCGGTCGGACCTCCCGATGTTCCCGGTCGTCCGCCCCCGATGCTTCGGCGGAGCGTACCGACCCAGCGCCGTCGGATAATTCTCGATCCGACACCGTCTCTGTCGGCTGCTGGGATGCTGCGATAAGCTGTGCTATCTGCACAAGAATGTCCAACGTCGAGACCTGCGGAGGCGCAGTCTTTCGCTGCTTCGCCGAGGGCAGCTCTGCATCAGATGGCTCCCGCATACTTTTCCTATGCGAACGTCCGGAGTCCATCGGTCTCGAATCCCTGGCTGCCGGATGGTGTGACCTGGTCGCCGAAGAATCCTTCATCGGCGAAGCTGGTAAAATATCGGCGGTCACGCAGCCAAGGTGCGGTCGTGTGCGCTGACGAGAAGAGGAAGCCTTAACAGTCTCTGCGGACTGCTTATACAACGGAGCGTCCCGAGCGACGGACGTATGCTCCGCTAAAGACACATTTTGTACCACAACATCTGGTCCCAGATGTTGTTGTACGAGAGAGGGACCTCTCTCGCTCGTGGCCCGGCTGGACCTGGACGAGCTAGGAACCGGACTAAAAGGCTTCCTCCGTTCTCGCTTACTATCCGCCGTCACTGGGTGTGCATCTATTATGTTTATAGTGCTCGCATCACCCAAAATTTCCTCTTGGACCGCATCGGACGAACCCGGCTGCCGAACCATTCGGTGAATGGACGCTACACCGGGCGAGCTAGCGGACGACATTTGTCTAATCTCCATGAGCACTTTTGCCGCTAGCTCTGAATTCATATGTGACGACGGACGCACACTTGAAGAAGATAACATGGAAACATCACCCTGTTCTGGTTCCTCTGAAATAGAAACTGAGAGAGTAGAGTGACCTTGTGGAGAAAGAGCCGGCATCGCTCTTTCTCCAGAAACAACATATCGTGACACACGTTTCCAATGTTTCTCATCCCAATGTTCACATATAGGACAGGGATTAATGCGAGAACACTGACTACAATTAATACAATGATCATGAAAGTCAGAGGAAGATTTCTTCCTATTACAATTTGAACAATGTCCCTTCATTGTGAAAGAACAACAATAAGTCCTAGTTACTCGCAAAAACCCCTGACACAAAGATACATAATAACATGATCCATTAATAAATGAAAAAACAATTGCAAAACAAAATAATTTTGAAAAAATATTTTTTCAGAGAAGCCCAAGTTGCTGAAAAGTAACGTTGAGCCCCGATGGATCCGATGGCAAAGTGTGGTCAAAAATTTTAAATTTATATAAAATAATTAATGAGACACTTTCGGATAATATAAATGTATCTTATAATGAGATAAACTACCACAAAGGCAAACAGCCCCCCTCAAAAAAGGCTGTTGCCAATGAAAACAAACAGTGTAAACACACTAGAAAACATGACTCCAGGCACTGAAAAAACTGGCCCGGAATCAGTCATCAATTACACTCTATCTGATGCAAAACAGAGACTCCCAGGGGAGAATCTGTAGAACATCAGATGGAAGATGCAGAACACAAACGTTATACACCCATGGGTGAAAACGTAACTATGGGGAAAATAACAGAAAACAATTCTGTAACCAAGCAACTCTCCCAGGAAATTTTAGAAATGAAATTTCTCAAAAATATGCCAAAAGCATGGGAGAATTGCCAGGGGGGACTTTAGAAGGCTAGGGGAGAGGAAACACTGAATAAGCAGTGCAACAATTAGCAAGAATGACAACAAGAGGCCCATGCCTCGAAAATAGGCAACTTAACATAATTTCATCAAAAAATTTTAAGTACAGCCCTGATTATTTTTTGCCACTTCTTTTTCCTCTCCTCCTTCTATCCTCCTTAGAATCACATTTTCTCCAAAAATTACATGTCTGGCATCCTTTAAACTGAGATTTACAAGCACAAAGATCAGTGAGATGTTGACTGATGAAGGGCCAAACAGAGAATGATAATTGGCGCCAATTTCGGGACGACTGCGTCACTGCGCATGCGCAGTAGAGGCGTACTATGGAGGTCCTTTAGGACATGATTTCTTTTTGTTTTGGATGCAAATTTTGGGGATTGGGGGGCAAAATTTGTGTTTGGCCCTGGTTTTGTTGGAGTTAGCACCAGCTAAGTCTGGGTCATTGGTACAGTATAAAAATTTATCAATTTGATCCTGTTAGAAGTCGAGCAACTACCAAAAAGTAGGATTGAAATACTGTCATTTTGCGGAAATAAAATACAGTAATCCACTTTATGGCAGCTACTAAGTTACTTAAAGGCCAGGCTGTTGTTTGGTTTGACGTTTTTGTATCCTACTAAACACTCTTTGAAAAGTTCTTTAAACTCCTTGAAATTTGTCTCTGGTCATGAGTTTGTGTTACATGTACTCGTTTAATTTTTCAATCCATGTTTTTTTTTTTCCCTTGATTGCAACAAGGTGCCATCTGCATAGCTTTAGCATTGCAGACGGCACCTTTTTGCACTCAAATGACAATTTGAGTAATCTTTGTTACTTCATGGATGAAAACCTTTCTGCAGACAAGCATGTGTTGCAAGTCTCCAGAACAGCTTTTATCACCTCCAAAATATCGGTAGAATGCGTGGTGTGGTAGATGAGGGAACGGCAATGCAATTAATTAATGCATTTGTAACGAACAGATTGGATTATTGTAATTCTCTCCTATATGGCTGCAAACAGTCCTCAGTTAACAAGCAACATAATGTTCAGAATTGTTGTGACCAAGAGTAAAAAATCCTCTTCAGCTTCCCCTATCTTACAAAAACTGCATTGGTTACCCATTAGTGAAAGAATTAGTTTCAAAATATTATTGTTTACCAACAAAGCTGTCAACGATCTTGCGCCTCCTTATCTTTGCAATCTAGTTAAGAAGTATGAACCTGCTCATCCTTTGCGATCAGCTATTTCGTGCAATCTTGTTCAGAATGCAGGAAAGCTGGTCACAGCTGGCGATCGGGCCTTCTGCATTACGGCACCACATTTGTGGAATGCATTACATGACATTAAAAAAAACACAGTCACTCGAGTCATTTAACCCTTTACCCAACACAGACGATTTCAAAATTTATTATTTTAAATATCATTTTTTAAATTTTTTCAAAATATTTCAACAAAACCATTTCAAGTGACCCCTCTTTGGAACGAGCTCGACGAGCTCGTTCCAAAGAGGGGTCACATGATATGGTTTTGTTGAAATTTTTCGAAAAATAATATTTTTTTCAGCTGCTGAATTTGCATATTAAATGGGCGGATGCGGGCGATTCGTTGGGTAAAGGGTTAAGAGACACTTAAAACACACCTGTATAAATTGGCTTATTGCTGACCTGCTTGTATTATATATAATGCACCTTTAGTTTTGTGTGAAGCCTGTGAGCACTTATGTGGATTCTCGGCTCTAAACCATATTATTATTATTAATTTCTACTTCATTAACTTGCTCACCTTGAGTCATTTTAGAGGAGGTACAAGTTACTTGCCTAAAGTTTATTTTAGAAGAGTTTCCAACTGCATGCCATCCTTTTTCTTATATCCAGGTCTGAAGCGTCATCTTTAAATTATATTAAGTAAAGGGTTAACAGGGTAAAAACATCAAGAAATGAAAAGAAATGGTACCAAGTTTCCATTATGAATTCAAAACCATTTTCAAGTACTTTTCAAGTGCATTTTCAAGATTTTTTTCAAGCACTATGGAGTGAGCTAAATGGTGTGATGCGAGCATCCCAAGGTTGACATCCAAGATTCGAAATTTGGTGATTTTTCCTGATAAACAAGTAGAGTAGATATAAATTCAAGGACCCTCCAGCATCCTCAGGAAGATAAAACCAGAAATTCCAGGGCTTGAAAAATCAAAAATCAAACTCAAGCACGTTCCAAGATTTTCAAGAACCTCTGGAACTCAGGAAAGCTTGAAAATGTCTCAATTTTATCTCATTCGAGGGCCTGAACAGTTTTTTCTACATTTTTACCACCCCACAGTTTGTTGGTGTAGTGGCTTAGGTGTGATTTCTAGTCAAGTTTTGGTTGCATAAAGAGGCGCGCGAAATCATTTCCTTTCCGACTAAAAACCCCTGAAAAAGGTAAACTGTCTATTTCCTGGATGACATCTTAAGAAATTGGTGCAGTCTACAAAAGGCTTCACTTTACATCCATTTTCTTGATATTAATTCTTAACCTATTGGGTATTTTTGAAAATATTTTTAATCAAATCTAGTATATGATAGAAGCCATGACTGGATTTAATAAGAAAAAATCTGTGGAAATTTGACTGAAAAAGTCATAGGTTGAAAAGTTTATTCAATTTACAGTGGAAAATGGGTTAAAAAATTATACTTCGTTTGATGCCAAGAGATTCGCTGTCCTAGGCAGGAATATCCACCAGCATCATGCAATACGTTAATTAACCCCCTGCACACTGGTGTCGAAATATCTAAAGTTCAAGGTGAAAATTTTTCCCATAATGCAACTAGAAATTTAACCAATTCAATCTTGTTTGACAGAGCTCATTGAGCTCTGTCAAACAAGATTGAATTGGTTAAATTCCCAGTTACATTATGGGAAAAGTTAAAAAATTTATAGTAATTTATATATTTTTTATACTTACCAATGACCCAGACATAGCTGGTGCTAACTCTTAAAATATAGGGCCAAACACAAATTTTGCCCCCCAATCCCCAAAATTTGCATCTAAAACTAAAGAAAACATGTCCTGAAAGGCCCTCCACACCTCGCCCCCACTGCGCATGCGCAGTGTCAAGGACGTTCCGAAATTGGCGCCATTTATCATTCTAATAACCAGTGCCTGGTAAGCGCTATGTACTCAGCGGGGAGGCAAGAGTTCCCAACTCCTGGGAGGGCCATCCCCGTCTGGGTCATTGGTAAGTATAAAAAATATATAAATTACTATAAATTTTTTAACATTTTTATACTGTACCAATGACCCAGACATAGCTGAATAGTAAAAAGGCTGGAGGGCCAAGGACATAGAGCAAAATGGAATACGCTCAATAAAATAAAATAGAGTCATCCCCTGTAGGGAAAAGAAGTAATAGGCCTTACATGTATCTTTCTTATTTATGATAAATTAGAAAGATACAACACCTTCCAAAAATTGAGCTTCATACATCCATGTACTCTATTAATATCCAATAATCCTTATACTAATAATTTTTAAAGTAAGCCAATAATAAAGTAAGTCTAGAGAATAGAGACTCTTATACTCCTAAAAGTGTGTGAGAATTGCATAATCATGTCCGTTGACATATGCAATATTCAAAAGCTATACTTTAAAAACTAAGACTTGAATGAATTTTATAAACTTAAACTTCTCACTAAACAACCATCCCAATAACAGCTCAGAATTACTAACTCCGGAGGAGGTATCCCCTTGTTTTCATAGTAAAAACAGGTGACCCAAGGGAACACCCTCCCCCCCCCTTTTTCTTGCCCTGGGTCAAATAGCCCAGAGCGAAGAGGGCAGCCGAATGGAGACACTGCCGAAACAGACAGCCTACCTAGCTATAGTAGCAACTGTTAAGTGAATGACATTCTGAGCAGTAGATAATAGACCTAACAATAGAGGCCTCCAGAAATGGACTCGATATTTCTGAGATAAAATTCATGAATGGATGGCTGAGCGCAATGAGCAGCCTTCAAAAATCTATAATAGCAACACTATTAATGTAAGCCCAAGAAGTAGAAGAACTCTTACTTCAAGAGCCGAAATCTTAAGCACAACTGCTAAGCCAATGATATACCATAAGCAGTACGCTAGTTAATAGAATCGATTAACAATAAAATGGAGCGTAACGTCCTTCTACTAGACATCAAAGACAGAAGAAGCTTACGCCCTTGTAATAAACAGATATCTGTTTATAAATACATAAACTGTATCCGGAAAGAGTAAAGGCCTATGCCCATACGAAGACGGAAGGACCTTAAAATAATAGGTTCCGGATAATAGGAGCCTAACTCTTATGCAACAATCCAACCTAAATAGTAACGGAAGTATTGATTCCGAAACTATGAAAGTGAAAATCATCCATCGATAGTGCATGAAACTCACTGACTCTACAGTAAAAGAGAAACCAACAGAATTACTGTCTAAAAGGTCAGAATTTGAAAACTACTGTTTCCAGAGGCTCAAATGATTACTTAGCTAAATAAGAACCGAAGTTAAAATCCGTATAGGAATTTAATCTAAAGATTCTAAGTCTATTTATCAAAAAGTTACTAACTGACTTAGATAAAGAGACAAAAGACTCAATTGTAAACTATCGTAGAGTGCATAGGTATGAGGTAACATAAACCTATAACCTAAATAACAACAGGCTGCAGTAGATCTTGTGAAACAAGTATACTAAAAACTAGCAATGCGTAGTATGGAAGGATCAACCATATGAACATAATGATCCCTACACCACGACGGAAGAGCCTCCACTTTAGTCGCATAGAATAGCGAAGAAGAGGATCTCCTATAGTAAGAAATCGCGTCCAAAGCTCGTCCAGTACAGTGCTTACAATGCAATACGGACCACACAACGGAATACATGAAGGTTGCGACCTTGCTGGTTGTGATAAAGATGACACGATTTACCCAGTGAAAAAAGATCCTCACATAGAGGAAGATTTCACGTTAAGATCCACAGTAGACAAGAGAGTAAATTACTCATGATCTCTGTGAAGATAGAGATGCTATCAACAGAAATGTATTGTGGTTGTTTATCTTAGCAATACCTGCTAAAACAACAGCGCCGGAGGATACGCGTATCCTATCATTGCGTCCTATAGATCAATAGAGCGTTAACAGTATTAGCTCAGAGATCTGCACAAGCCAACACATACGTCTGCAATTGATTAGCAAGCTGTGTCATAATAAAACATCATTGGGCGCTCCCATAGATAGCAAATCTGATTAAATACTTGTTTGTTGAGAGTCCATTCTGACAGCAACAAGCGACCCGTAAGAGAACGGGAGTGCAATAAAACAATCAGACGACCCCGAATATGACGGACCAAAACTGAACTTGGTGTACAATAACCAACAGACGGATTCTTTCCATTAAATTGAATAACGGAAACGAAAGAGTGCCTCCCTGGTTCCGGAGATACGCCACTACTGTCGAATTAAAGGACAGGAATTTGGGCATGCATTTCTGAATAATGTTCATGCAATGACATAAAGCAAGCCTAAAAAACATTATTCCGCGGAAGTTAAACTGATAGCTAAAAGACTGCGGAACCCAAAGACCCTGGCACTTCGAATCCGTAGGGATCAGTATATATCCCAATCTGTTTGACTGGCAACCGTCATAACAGCCACACTAGGGTCCGGCAACTGCGGCGGCACTCTCTGAGTCAACCACCGAATGTTTGCCCCAGTCTGAATCTCTTGTAACACTAGATAGACAAGAGAATGTATAAACCAAGCAATTCATGGATTGCCGGAAAGTTGCCGTCGAAGAGAAGCTCCTCCGAGAACGAAGCGACTCTGAGAGAGTTCTTAACCTACTATCCACGCGTGGATGTAGCTAGGGCTGCATCACGTCTAACCAACTCCAATCAGCCACTGAAGGGCGGAGTTATACGTGAACAAAATACTGCCCTCAAAAGAAATTACATTGAGAATAATATCCCGTAAATCTTTTCTTGAAGACGTAATGATAACGCCTCAGTAAGGCGGATTACGTAAATAAAGCGTCTAAGTTAAGTCTACTATACATAATGTCGTTCCCAATATTGAAATTGGAAAAGACATAAACGGCGAAAAAGAATATACGCAGTCTTTAATCACACCGTCTAGACGCATATGAACTCTCAGTATGCCCTGCTCTGCCAAAATAAACTATATGTAAAAAAGATAAAATGGCAGAAATGAGCCACGCGGACAAGAAACTAAACTATCATGCTTAGTAGCAGGCTTGTATATATATATATAATATATAGCGTCGAAAAAATAAAACACATGTTGTAATGACAATATTGGACTGCGTCGGTAAGTCAGGGACAAAGTCCCTGTACCGATCGAAAAATCCGAGTCCAATGACGCTATAAGTCTCTTATCCAAGATCGCAGCAATGAAGTCCGAAAAATAATCACTGGAAGAAATGCCAGAAGATATGAAAGGCATCTTCCGATACTACTAAAGGGAAAATTCGAAATCTATCGAATCCCTTTCGCCATCCTGTCGGACCCTATAAAGCGTTCGGTCGTCCGTAGCTTGATGCAACCGCGGACCGCACCGACCCAGCGCCGTCGGATAATTCCTGATTCGACCGAGAAACCGTCAATTGCTGGGATGCTGCGAAACAACTGTGCTAACTCGGATAGCACGTCCGTCACCGAGGCCTGAGGAGCAGCGGTCTTACGATGCATTGCCGCAGGAAGCTCCGAGATCGTTACCCCGTGCATACTTCCAATATGCGAGCGAACAGAGTGTATAGGCCTCGTGTCCCTTGGCTACCGGATGGCGCGACCTATTCGCTGTGGAATCACTGAATGCCGAAACTGATCGGATACTCGAGGTCACGTAGCCAATGTGCGGTCGTGTGCCCTGCTGTGAGGATGAGGAAGCATTAAAGACAGTCTCTCGGACTGTCAATATAACGGAGCGTCCCGAGCAACGGACATATGCTCCGAATGTAAAATATCTGAACCACAACATGCGGTCCCCTATGTTGTTGGCTTCCTCCGATCTGTCCTCAATCTGCCGTCACTGGGTGAGTACTAAAGTAATTAAAGTGCTCGCATCACCCAAATCTCCTTCCTAGACCGCAACGGACGAACCCGGCAGCCGAACCATTCGATGAATGTATGCTACACCGGGTGAGCTAGCGAATGTCATTCCGTAAGCTATAGACATATTCCATGAGCACTTATTGCCGCTAACTCTTCATTAACTATGACGACAGAGGCACACTTTTGAAAGACATCTCCATAACTCTTCGAACAAGAAACCAGAAATGCTTGGATAGCAAGCATAAAATAATAATATATATAGCGTCGTTCAATAATTCGAAAGTTTGTGTGACATTATTGGACTATGTCGGAACTGAGGGACGATGTCCCTGAACCGAACCAAAAATTTCTAAGTCCACCGACGCTATCAGTTTCTTATCCGGCATCGCAGCATATGTTGTTCCGAAAGGGAAAGCTTGAAATCCACCGAATCCCTTTCGGTATCCCGTCGGACCGGATGAAACTTTCGGACGTCCGTACCCGCTTCCGCGGAGCGTCCCGACCCAGCATCGTCGGATAAAATATATGCGACAGATTCAGTTGATGCTGGGATGCTGCGATAAACTGTGCTATTAAGGAAAGCACGTCCGTTCCCGAGGCCTGTGCAGTAGCGGACTTACGATGCATTGCCGCTGTAAGCTCCGTGTACGTTGACTCCCGCACACTACCTATGCGAACGTCCGGAGTCTGCAGGCCTCGAGTCCCCGGCTACCGACCCAGCGCTGTCGGATAATTCTCGATCCGACACCGTTTCTGTCGGCTGCTGGGATGCTGCGATAAGCTGTGCTATGTGCACAAGAATGTCCGGCGTCGAGACCTGCGGAGGCGCAGTCTATCGGTGCTTCGCCGAGGGCAGCTCCGCATCAGATGGCTCCCGCATACTTCCTATGCGAACGTCCGGAGTCCATCGGTCTCGAATCCCTGGCTGCCGGATGGTGTGACCTGGTCGCCGAAGAATCCTT
The DNA here is from genome assembly GCA_031216915.1 of Pictodentalium vernedei. Taxonomy (NCBI): domain Eukaryota; kingdom Metazoa; phylum Mollusca; class Scaphopoda; order Dentaliida; family Dentaliidae; genus Pictodentalium; species Pictodentalium vernedei. The sequence continues at coordinate 482,418,576 of CM062294.1, forward strand.
GATCGGCGAAGCTGGTAATATATCGGCGGTCACGCAGCCAAGGTGCGGTCGTGTGCGCTGATGAGAAGAGGAAGCCTTAGCAGTCTCAGCGGACTGTCTATACAACGGAGCGTCCCGAGCGACGGACGTATGCTCCGCTAACGACACATTTGTACCACAACATCTGGGGCCAGATGTTGTTGAACGAGAGAGGGGCCTCTCTCGCTTGCCGTCCGGATGGACCGGAACGAGCTATGAACCGGACTAAAAGGCTTCCTCCGTTCTCCCTCCGATCCGCCGTCACTGGGTGTGCATTAAGTTAATTTTATAGTGCTCGCATCACCCCAAAATTCCTTCTAGACCGCAACGGACGAACCCGGCTGCCGAACCATTCGGTGAATGGACGCTACACCGGGCGAGCTAGCGGACGTCAAAGGCCGTCGAACCTACTAGGGTCCTCTTAGGCAATTGGCGTATTACATGAGCACTTTTCCGCTAGCCCTTCATTAATTGTGACGACGGAGGCACACTGTTGGAAGACATCACAGATACATCACCCTAATCTTGATCGTCTGAAATAGAAATTGATAAAGTAGAGTGACCCTGCGGGGAAAGGACCGGAGTGTCCAAATCCCCAACAACATACCGTGACATACGCTTCCCATATTGTCATCGAAATCATACGATACAGAACAGGAGTTAATGCGAGTACACTGACCACATATAGAATGATAATAAGGTCAGAGGAAGACTTCCTCCTAAAACAATTGATCAATATCCTTTCAATGAGAAAAGAAAACAAGTCCTGGTACTCGCACTAACCCCTGGCAATCAAATACATAATAATAATATGATCCATTAATATAGAAAAAATAATTGAAATCAAAATATTTTGAAAAAATATTTTTTCAGAACAGCCCAAGTTTCTGAAAAGTAACGTTGAGCCCCAATGGATCCCAAGCCTAAGTGTGGACAAAAATTTTAAAAATATTTTAAACAATTTATTCAACACTTACGAACAATAATAATGTATCTAGATATGATTAAAATAACATAAAGATATTATTATTTAGAAATCCCCCCCTCACACAGAGGGCTGTTGTAAATGTAAACAATGAGTGTAAAAACACTAAAATAAGACTCCAGGCACCCAGGCCCGAAATCAGTTACCAAAAATACACCATCTGATGCAAAACAGAGACTTCCAGGGAAGAAACTGCAGAACATCAGATGGTAGATGCAGAACACAACGCCTAACCACCCGTAGGTGAAGACGTAAACATGGGGAAAGAACAGAATTCATTCTGTTATAAGCTAAAACTCCCAAGAAATTTTAGTAATAATAATTACAGAAACTATGCCAAAAGCATGGGAGAATAGCAAGGGGGAACTTAAAGGACAGGGAGAGAGGAAAAACACTTGAAAAAACAGTGTAACTAAATAATCAGAATGACAACAAAATGGCTGCTGCCTTGAAAATAGGTAACTTAACATAATTTCATTAAAAAATTTTAAGTTACAGCCCTGATAATATTCTGTCACACATTCTTTTCCTCTCCTCCTTTTCTATCCTCCTTAGAATCACCATTTCACTAATATTTATGTGTCTGGCATCATTTAAACTGAGATTTAAAAGCACAAAGATCAGTCAGATGTTAACTGATGAAGGGCCAAACTTAGAATGATAAATGGCGCCAATTTCGGAACGTCCTTGACACTGCGCATGCGCAGTGGGGGCGAGGTGTGGAGGGCCTTTCAGGACATGTTTTCTTTAGTTTTAGATGCAAATTTTGGGGATTGGGGGGCAAAATTTGTGTTTGGCCCTATATTTTAAGAGTTAGCACCAGCTATGTCTGGGTCATTGGTACAGTATAAAAATATGGCTACTTGAAATTTGGATATTTTGACATCAGAGTGAAGGGAGTTAATCAATTATGTCATTAGGGTATATCTGTTCTGCTCTTTTATAATTTATCAGATGCCTGTGGGCATTCCCAAACAAATTGTTTACCCTTTAATTATTCCTTTACTTAACGAATCGGCTGCATTCACCCACGTAATTTTTAAATTTAGCAGTTGAAAAAAAAAAAAATTTCAAAAAGTTTCAACAAAACCAAATCATGTGACCTGTTCATTCAAATGAGGGGTCACAAGAGACAGTTTTGTTGAAATTTTTGGAAATATTTAAAAAAACAATAATTAAAATAAATTTTGATATCCTGTGCATTGGGTGAATGGTTAAAGTCTTTAACTAAGTTTACCCTTTAAGGTCAATACTCTTGTTGAAAATGCTATCTTCAATAAAAAAAAAAAAAGATTTAAAAAATTACCCTTTAACCCTCAGCACACTGAAGTTACAATACCAAAATTTCAAGCAGCAAATTTTACCCTTAACAGGGGTGGCAGAACCGGGGGGCTCTGAGGGCTTCAGCCCCCCCCCCCCACAACTTTTTTTGCTGGACCATGTTTTTTTGTATGCATATATTTTAACACAACCAATGACTGGTGAAACAAGGGGTGGATCCAGAGCCTCCCACATATTTTCGCCAGCTATGTTTCTCTCGTACTGGTTCAGTTTCGATGAATTTCAGATCATTTTTGGCAGTAAGTGGCAGCAAACGCTAAAATGTATACAGTCTGTTAAAAAATCAGTTAACTGAAATAGATCGTAATCTTACAGACATACATGTACCAAATCCACTTTCAGACAAGATAATCCACAGACAGTATAACTGCTGTTAACGTTGTTACGACCAAAGCTGATAAATAGACCTCACCTGTATGCTTTACCGACGTTTTTAACGGATCTGAAAGTGTGAAGTCTTTCAAATACATCTGAAAAATCTCAAAATATCTGCTCAGATGCATGGAAATGTGAGTTTTGGGATCCTGGAATTTAAACTTTTCATACGACGAGCCTAACCATCGTTGGCCCATCATACCGACGACCATCCATCGCCCGATCCAATAACCCACTTTGAAAATCGTTCTGCCACCCCTGGATAATGCAATTTAACTAATTCAATCTTGACCGTGAGAGCTCAATGAAATTTGTGAAACAATATTGAATTGGTTAACTTTCAAGTAGCACTCTGGAAGAAATTTGCAGCTTGAACTTTTGATATTTCGACATTAGTGTGTAGAGGGTTACCCCTTAACTCTTAAGGGCCCATTTCCAACTTTTATGTCCTCAGAACAGGTACCCTTAACATGCAATCCTTAGCAGATCCTGCTGAAATTATTACCTTGGCAGTAGTCATGTCTTGGCTGCCTAAATGGGTGGTGGTCTTGTGGGTATTAAAGAATTTGTCTAGGCCCTTAAGGATTAATGTTTAGGGAATTTTTATACAATGTTGCTAAGGTTTGACAGTATATTTGCTGTGGCAGGGATGTGAGCAGTCACATGCAGAAAACGAGGAAATTGTAATTTTTTTAAAGTGATCTAAAGGGTTGATGGACATTCACATGTAATTTACGTCTGTAGCAAACACTCTTAGAGGATAAATTTCATATGAATGTATAAGTCTAGTATGTGTATAATACCAAAAGTTAAAAAATTTATAGTAATTTCTATATTTTTTATACTTACCAATGACCCAGACATAGCTGGTGCTAACTCTTAAAATATAGGGCCAAACACAAATTTTGCCCCCCAATCCCCAAAATTTGCATCTAAAACCAAAGAAAACATGTCCTGAAAGGCCCTCCACACTTCACCTCTACTGCGCATGCGCAGTGTCAAGGACGTTCCGAAATTGGTGCCATTAATCATTCTAATAACCAGTGCCTGGTAAGCACTATGTACTCAGCAGGGAGGCAAGAGTTCCCAACTCCTGGGAGGGCCATCCCCGTCTGGGTCAAAAGTAAGTATAAAAAATATAGAAATTACTATAAATTTTTTAACATTTTTATACTGTACCAATGACCCAGACATAGCTGAATAGTAAAAAGGCTGGAGGGCCAAGGACATAGAGCAAAATGGAATACGCTCAATAATATAAAATAGAGTCATCCCCTGTAGGGAAAAAGAAGTAATAGGCCTTACATGTATCTTTCTTATTTATGATAAATTAGAAAGATACAACACCTTCCAAAATTGAGCTTCATACATCCATGTACTCTATTAATATCCAATATAATCCTTATACTAATAATTTTTAAAGTAAGCCAATAAATAAAGTAAGTCTAGAGAATAGAGACTCTTATACTCCTTAAAAGTGTCTGAGGATTGCATAATCATGTCCGTTGACATATGCAAAATTCAAAAGCTATACTTTAAAAACTAAGACTTGATTGAATTTTAAAACATAAACTTCTCACTAAACAACCATCCCAATAACAGCTCAGAATTACTAACTCCGGAGGAGGTATCCCCTTGTTTTCATAGTAAAACAGGTGACCCAAGGGAACACCCTACCCCCCCCCCCCCCCCCCCCTTTTTCTTACCCTGGGTCAAATAGCCCAGAGCGAAGAGGGCAGCAGAATGGAGACACTGCCGAAACAGACAGCCTACCTAGCTATAGTAGCAACTGTTAAGTGAAAAACATTCTGAGCAGTAGATAATAGACATAACAATAGAGGCCTCCAGAAATGGACTCGATATTTCTGAGATAAAAATTCATGAATATGGATGGCTGAGCGCAATGAGCAGCCTTCAAAAATCTATAATAGCGACACTATTAATGTAAGTCCAAGATGTAGAAGAACTCTTACTTCAATAGCCGAAATCTTAAGCACAACTGCTGAATCAATGATATACCATAAGCAGTACCGATAGTTAATAGAATCCATTAACAATAGAATGGAGCGTAACGTCCTTCTACTAGGCATCAAAGACAGAAGAAGCTTACGCCCCTAGTAATAAACAGATATCTGTTTATAAATACATAAACTCTAACCGGAAAGAGTAAAGGCCTATGCCCGTACGAAGACGGAAGGACCTTAATAACAATAGGTTCTGGATATTAGGAGCCTAACTCTTATGCAAAAATCCAACCTAAATAGTAACGGAAGTAGTGATTCCGAAACTACGAAAGTGAAAATCATCCATCGATAGTGCATGAAACTCACTGACTCTTCAGTAAAAGAGAAACCAACAGAATTACTGTCTAAAAGGTCAGAATTTGAAAACTACTGTTTCCAGAGGCTCAAATGATTCCTTAGCTAAATAAGAACCGAAGTTAAAATCCATATAGGAATTTAATCTAAAGATTCTAAGTCTATTTATCAAAAAGTTACTAACTGACTTAGATAAAGAGACATAAGACTCAATTGTAAACTATCGTAGAGTGCATAGGTATGAGGTAATATAAACCTATAACCTAACTAATAACAGGCTGCAGTAGATCTTGTGAAACAAGAATACTAAAAAATTGCAATGAGTAGTATGGAGGGATCAACAATATGAACATAATGATCCCTACACCAACGACGGAAGAGCCTCCACTTTAGCCGCATAGAATAGCGAAGAAGAGGATCTCCTATAGTAAGAAATAGCGTCCAAAGCTCGTCCAGTAAAATGCTTACAATGCAATACGAACCACACAACGGAATACATGAAGGTTGCGACCTTGCGGGTTGTGATAAAGATGACACGATTTTACCCAGCGAAAAAAGATCCTCTCATTGAGGAAGATTTCGCGTTAAGTCCCACAGTAGACATCAGAGTAAATTTACCCACGGTCTCTGTGAAGACAGAGATGCTATCAACAGAAATGTATTGTGGTTGTTTATCTTAGCAATACCTGCTGAAACAACAGCGCCGGAGGATACACATATCCTATCATTCCGTCCTATTAGATCAATAGAGCGTTAACAACATTAGCTCAGAGATCCGGACAAGCAAACACATACGTCTGCAATGGATTAGCAAGCTGTGTCGTAAATAAATTATCATTGGGCGCTCCCATTGATAGCAAATATGATTGAATACTTGTTTGTTGAGAGTCCATTCTGACGGCAACAAGCGACCCATAAGTGAACGGGAGTCCGGTAAAACAATCAGACGACCCGGAATATGACGGACCGAAACAGAACTTGGTGTACTATAACAAACAGAAGGATTCTTTCCATTAAATTGAATAACGGAAACGAATGAGCGCCTCCCTGGTTCCGGAGATACGCCACTACTGTCGAATTAACGGACAGGAATTGGACATGCGTTTCTGAATAATGTTCATCCAATGACATAAAGCAAGCCTAAAAAACATTATTCCGCGGAAGATAAGTGCTTGCTTAGAGACTGCGGAACCCAAAGACCCTGGCACTTCGAATCCGTTGGGATCAATATTATATCCCAACCTGTTTGACTGGCAACCGTCATAATTATAACACTCGGATCCGGCAACTGCAGTGGCACTCTCTGAGTCAACCACCGAATGTTTGCCCCAGTCTGAATCTCTTGCAACACTAGATAGACAAGAGAACGTGTAAATCGAGCAATTCATGGATTGCTGAAAAGTTGCCGTCGAAGAGAAGCTTCTCCGAGAACGAAGCGACTCTGAGAGAGTTCTTCACCTTACTATCCACGCGCGTGGATGTAGCTAGGGCTGCGTCACGTCTAACCAACTCCAATCAGCCACTGAAGGGCGGAGTTATACGTGAACAAACTACTGCCCTCAAAAGAAATCACATTGAGGATAATATCCCGTAATTCTTTTCTTGAAGACGTAATGATAACGCCTCAGTAAGGTGGATTACGTATGATAAAGCGTCTAAGTTAAGTCTACTAGACATCATTGTTGTTTCCAACATTGTGGTTGGAAAAGACATAGACGGCGAAAAAGAATATTTCCAGTCTTTAACCACGCCATCTAGACGCATATGAACTCTCGGTATGCCCTGCTCTGCCAAAATAAATTATTCGTATAAATGATAAAAAGGCAGAAATGAGCATTGCGGACAAGAAACTAAACTATCATGCTTGGTAGCAGGCTTATATGCATATATAGCGTTGATAAATAATACACATGTTCTAATGACATTATTGGACTGTGTCGGTAAGTCAGGGAAATGTCCCTGAACCGATCCAAAATTCCGTGTCCAATGACGCTATAAGTCTCTTATCCAACATCGCAGCAATGTAGTCCGAAATAACAATCCCTGGAAGATAATGCCAGAAGATATGAATGGCAGCTTCCGATGCTACGAAAGGGAAAACTTGAAATCTTTCGAATCCCTTTCGCCATCCTGTCGGACCCTATAAAGCATTCGGTCGTCCGTACCTGATGCAACCGCGGACCGCACCGACCCAGCGCCGTCAGATAATTCCTGATTTGACTAAGAAACTGTCGATTGCTGGGATGCTGCGAAAAAACTGTGCTAACTCGGATAGCACGTCCGTCACTGAGGCCTGTGGAGAAGCGGTCCTACAATGCATTGCCGCTGGAAGCTCCGTGATCGTTACCCCGTGCATACTACTAATATGCGAGCGAACGGAGTGTATAGGCCTTGTGTCCCTTGGCTACCGGATGGCGTGACCTATTCGCCGTGGAATCACTGAATGACGAAACTGATCGGATACTCGAGGTCACGTAGCCAATGTGCGGTCGTGTGCCCTGCTGTGAGGATGAGGAAGCATTATCGACAGTCTCTCGGACTGTCAATATAACAGAGTGTCCCGACCGACAGACATATGCTCCGAATGTAAAATATCTGAACCACAACATGCGGTCCCCTATGTTGTTGGACGAGAGAGGGACCTCTCTCGCTCACAGCCCGGACGGACCTGGACAAGCCAGGAACCGGACTAACAGGCTTTCTCCGATCTGTCCTCAATCCGCCGTCACTGGGTGAGTACTAAAGTAATTATAGTGCTCGCATCACCCAAATCTCCTTCCTAGACCGCAACGGACGAACCCGGCAGCCGAAGTATTCAATGAATGTACGCTACACCGGGTGAGCTAGCGAATGTCACTCCGTCGATCCTACAAGGGACCTCTTAGGCGATAGACATATTCCATGAGCACTTATTGCCGCTAGCTCTTCATTAACTATGACGACAGAGACACACTTTTGAAAGACATCTCCGTAACTTTGCGAACAAGAAACCCGAAATGCTTGGTAATAGCAAGCATATAATAATAATATATATATATAGCGTCGTTCAATAATTCGAAAGTTTGTGTGACATTATTGGACTATGTCGGAACTGAGGGACGATGTCCCTGAACCGAATCAAAAATTTCTAAGTCCACCGACGCTATCAGTTTCTTATCCGGCATCGCAGCATTCTGGTCCGACGAAAGAAGCTGTAGAAGATCAAGTCAGATGACATACACAACAGCATATGTTGTTCCGAAAGGGAAAGCTCGAAATCCTCCGAATCCCTTTCGGTATCCCGTCGGACCGGATGAAATTTTCGGACGTCCGTACCCGCTTCCGCGGAGCGTCCCGACCCAGCATCGTCGGATAAAAAATATGCGACAGATTCAGTTGATGCTGGGATGCTGCGATAAGCTGTGCTATTTAGGAAAGCACGTCCGTTCCCGAGGCCTGTGCAGTAGCGGTCTTACGATGCATTGCCGCCGGAAGCTCCGTGTACGTTGACTCCCGCACACTTTCCTATGCGAACGTCTGGAGTCTGCAGGCCTCGTGTCCCTGGCTACCGGATGGTGTGACCTGGTCGCCGATGATTCTCTGACTGGCGAAGCTGACTGGATATCCGAGGTCACATAGCCAAGAGCGGTCGCGTGCGCTACCATGAGAATGAGGAAGCCTTATTGACAGTCTACTCCGGACTGCCTATATGTCGGAGCGTCCCGAGCGACGGACGTATGCTCCGAATGCGAAACATTTTGTACCACAACATCTGGGGCCAGATGTTGTTGTACGAGAGAGGAGCCTCTCTCGCTCGTCGTCCGGATGGACCAGAACGAGCTATGAACCGGACTAAAAGGCTTCCTCCGTTCTCCCTCTAATCCGCCGTCACTGGGTGTGCATTTGGTTGATTTATAGTGCTCGCATCACCCCAAAATTCCTTCTAGACCGCAACGGACGAACCCGGCTGCCGAACCATTCGATGAATGGACGCTACACAGGGCGAGCTAGCGGACGTCAAAGGCCGTCGAACCTACTAGGGTCCTCTTAGGCAATTGGCGTATTTACATGAGCACTTTTCCGCTAGCCCTTCATTAATTGTGACGACGGAGGCACACTGTTGGAAGACATCACAGATACATCACCCTAATCTTGATTGTCTGAAACAGAAATTGATAAAGTAGAGTGACCCTGCGGGGAAAGGACCGGAGTGTCCAATTCCCCACTAATATACCGTGACATACGCTTCCCATGTTGTCATCGAAATCATACGATACAGAACAGGAGTTAATGCGAGTACACTGACCACATATAGAATGATTATAAAAGTCAGAGGAAGACTTCCTCTTATTACAATTGATCAAAATCCTTTCAATGTGAAAAGAAAACAAAGTCCTGGTACTCGCACCAACCCCTGGCAATCAATATACATAATAATAATATGATCCATTAATATAGAAAAAATAATTGAAATCAAAATATTTTGAAAAAATATTTTTTCAGAATAGCCCAAGTTTCTGAAAAGTAACGTTGAGCCCCAATGGATCCCAAGCCTAAGTGTGGACAAAAATTTTAAAAATATTTTAAACAATTTATTCAACACTTACGAACAATAATAATGTATCTAGTTATGATTAAAATAACATCAAGATATTATTTTCAAGAAATCCCCCCCTCACACAGAGGGCTGTTGTAAATGTAAACAATGAGTGTAAAAACACTAAAATAAGACTCCAGGCACCCAGGCCCGGAATAAGTTACCAAAAATACACTATCTGATGCAAAACAGAGACTTCCAGGGAAGAAACTGCAGAACATCAGATGGTAGATGCAGAACACAATGCCCAACCACCCGTAGGTGAAGACGTAAACATGGGGAAAAGAACAGAATTCATTCTGTTATTCAGCTAAAACTCCCAAGAAATTTTAGTAATAATAATTACAGAAACTATGCCAAAAGCATGGGAGAATAGCAAGAGGGGACTTAAAGGAAAGGGAGAGAGGAAAACACTGAAAAATCAGTGTAACTGAATAACCAGAATGACAACAAAATGGCTGCTGCCTCGAAAGTTAAAAAATTTATAGTAATTTATATATTTTTTATACTTACCAATGACCCAGACTTAGCTGGTGCTAACTCCAACAAAACCAGGGCCAAACACAAATTTTGCCCCCCCAATCCCCAAAATTTGCATCCAAAACAAAAAGAAATCATGTCCTAAAGGACCTCCATAGTACGCCTCTACTGCGCATGCGCAGTGACGCAGTCGTCCCGAAATTGGCGCCAATTATCATTCTTACTGGCAGTGCCTGGTCAGCGCTATGTACTCAGCGGGGAGGCAAGAGTTCCCAACTCCAGGGAGGGCCATCCCCGTCTGGGTCATTGGTAAGTATGAAAAATATATAAATTACTATAAATTTTTTAACATTTTTATACTGTACCAATGACCCAGACTTAGCTGAATAGTAAACAGGCTGGAGGGCCTAGGACATAGAGGAAAATCCAATAAGCTCAATTATATAGTAAAGAGGTAACCCCTTAAGGAGAAAAGGAGTATTAGGCTTTACATGTATCTTTCTTATTTAATATTAAATTAGAAAGATACACTACCCTTAATAATTGAGCACAATAACATTCATGTTCTCTATTAACATCCAGTATAACCCTTATACTAATTATTTTTAAAGCAAGCCAATAAATAAAGTAGTCCAGAGAATTGAGACTCTTTATAACATTTAAAAGTGTCCGAGTATTGTATATTAAAGCCCGTTTGACACTTGACATATACAAATGCTTCACACCGAGCTACACTTTAAAAATAAGACATGAATGAATTTAAACATTAATATTACACTTTAAAACCATCCCGGAAGCGACCTGACTTGGAGGAGGCATTCCCTTGCTTTTCACTATAAAGCAGGTGACCTAAGGGAACACCCGCGCCCCCTCCCCCCCCCCCCCCCCCCCCCCCCCGCCCCCTTGCCCTGGGTCAAATAGCCCAGAGCGAAGAGGGCAGCCGGACGGAGTCACTGCCGGAACAAAAAGCCTGCATAACTATAGTTGCAACTGTTTAGTGGACGACATTCTGAGCAACAGATAACGGACCTAAACAATGCAGGTCTCCAGAAATGGACTCAATATTTCTGAGATAAAAATTCGTAAATGTGGATGGCTGAGACCAATAAGCAGCCTTCATTAAATCTGTAATAGCAACACTATTAGCATAAGCCAAGGAAGTAGAAAGAGCTCTTACTTCATGAGCAGAAATCTTAAGCACAGACTGCTGAGAAGAAGATAAATCTTCATAAGCAGTACGGATAGTTAACTAAATCCATCTAGCAATAGAATGGACTGAAATGTCCTTTCTATTAGGCATCAAAGACAGAAAGAAACGTTTCCGTCCCTTTCTGATAAACTGAGATCTCTGTTTATAGATACGTAGTGCTCTAACAGGACAGAGTAAAGGCCTACGCCCGTCTGAAGACGGAAGAGCCTTAATAACAATAGGTTCCGGATATTTATTAGGAGCCTGATTCTTAGCTAAAAAACCCACATTAGTAGTGAAGGTGATAGTGTTCCCAACACTACGATAATGAGAATCATCCACTGATAGTGCATGAAGCTCACTGACTCTTCTGGCAGAAGAGAAAGCTAAGAGAAAAGCTGTCTTATAAGATAAGAATTTGAAATCTACTGTCCCAAGAGGTTCAAATGGCTTTTCCTTCAATTTAAGGAGAACCCAAGCTAAATTCCACTTAGGAATTAATCTAAGAGTTCTGGGTCTATTTATCGAAAAGTTTCTAACCAATTTCGATAAAGAGACATTAGATCCAATTTGTAAACTATCATGATGTGCATAGGTATCAGATAACATAGATCTATAACCCTTTATAGTAACAGGCTGCAGTTTGATTTCGTCAAACAAGTATACTAGAAAGTTTGCAATGTCTGGTATAGAGGGATCAAATATATCTACAGAATGATCCCTACACCAACGACGAAAAACCTTCCACTTAGCCGCATAGTTTAGCGAAGAGGAGGTCCTCCTACAGTTAGAAATCGCATCCACTGCTCGTCCTGTAAAGTGCTTGCCATGCAAGAAGGACCGCACAACGGAAAAACGTGAAGGTTGAGACCTTGCGGGTTGTGATGGAGTTGGCGCGATTTCCCCTGCAAAAGAAGATCCTCTCGTGGAGGAAGCTTCCGCAGTAGGTCCCACAACAGACACCTGAGTAGATTTATCCACGGTCTCTGTGGCGACAGAGATGCTACCAACAGAATCTTGCATTGAGATTGTTTTATCTTTAGCAATACTTGTTGAATTAACGGCGCTGGAGGATACGCATATCCTATCATTCCGTCCCAAGGGATCGACAGAGCGTCTACTGCAAATGCTCTTGGATCCGGACACGGAGACACATACGTCTGCAACTGATTGTTGAGATGTGTCGCAAATAAGTCTATCATTGGCCGTTCCCATTGGTAGCAAATCTGATTGAATACTTGTTTGTTGAGAGTCCACTCCGACGGCAACAAGCGACCCTTTCGTGAAAGGGAGTCTGCTAGCACATTCAGACGACCCGGTATGTGACGGACCGAAAGAAGAACGTGATGTTCTAACGCAAACAGAAGGATTCTTTCCGTTAGATTGAACAACGGAACTGAATGAGTGCCTCCCTGATTCCGTATATACGCCACTACTGTCATATTGTCGGATAGGATTTGGACATGAGCATCATGAATAATGTCCATCCAGTGACGTAACGCAAGCCAAATTGACATCATTTCCTTGATGTTTATGTGCTTGCACAGGAATTGCGGATCCCAAAGACCCTGGCATCTCGAATCCGTTGGGATTAATGATGCACCCCAACCTGTTTGACAGGCATCCGTCATAACGGTAAAACTCGGATCCGGCAACTGCAGCGGAACTCCTTGAGTTAACCACTGAATGTTTGCCCAAGTCTGAATCTCTTGTTTCACTTGATCTGACAAGAGAACGTCTACATCGAGCGAATGAATTTTCACACTCCAATTCTGAGTCAGGAAAATTTGAAGAGGATGTGTGCGTAGCTGCCCCATCGGAATGAGATCCGCAGCGGCTCCGCACAGACCTATCAGTCTCATAAATTCTCTCGCCGTGACTTTGTCTGCGTGCAGACATTTGCGAGCGTAACAACTGACTAATTTCGCTCTGGTTAACGGCAGACGAACGAGATTGTTGTGCGTCTCGAAGCTCATTCCCAGATGAGTGAATGACTTGGACGGCACCAGATCCGACTTCTCCTCGTTTACTATAAAACCGAGACGTCGGAGCAATAGAAGAAGATTCTGAACATCGTTCTGAAGCGTTAACTCGTTGCCGTACCTCTGAAGAATGTCGTCCAGGTAGGCCGACGTTACCGCAGACGAATGAGCTCGGAAGTAGATCATTACCGAGTTCATTACCCGAGTGAAAGCCCAGGGTGCTAGATTCAATCCGAAGCACATCGCCCGGAATTGATACACCACTCCTAGGACTGCGAAGCGTAGATACTTTCGGAATGTCGGATGTACCATGACGTGAAAGTACGCATCTTTGAGATCTATGCTCGTTGCATAATCGTTCACCCGAATACTCGCTCTGACCGATCGAATCGTCTCCATATAAAACTTCGGAGCGACGATCAGCTTGTTTATCCAGCTCAAATCTATGACTGGACGGAACGAGCCGTCTGGTTTCGGAACCAGAAACAGATGGCTGTAGAATCCCAGAGATTCCTGGTTTTCTACGACCTCTACCGCGTTCTTCATTAAAAGAGACTGCACCTCTGATAACAGAGCGTCTCTTTTCTGTGGATTTGACGGAAGATGAGTCCACTTTGGACTTCGAGTTAATGGAGGCTTTCGTTTGAAGGATATCTTTAGACCTTCCTAAGTCACTCCTCTCACCCAAGGGTCGTCCGTAATCGACGCCCACTCTTGTGAAAAACTCGACAACCTTCTGCCAACCGGAATGCGATAGAGATTTAAGCCATCACCTCCTGGACCTGCGAGGCCTGCGGTAGGAGAAACCACGTCTTCCACGACCCGCACCTCGCCTCGTCGACCTCGGGGCGTCCGACCGATTGTCCCAGCCTGAAGGACGTCCCGAACGAGAGTCGCTATCCTGACGGTCTCTCGAATAAGACCAAGAGGACGCACCGGAACCTCTATAGGAACCTCTCTTGGGCGCATTAGACCCAGAAGTGCCTGTCTTATTCGTGTCTGCTGCATCAGACTTTTTAGGAGCCGATCTGAACAACAGAGAATCGTTAGCTTTCTTTTTAATTTTATCATAAATAGCGGAAAGCTTGCCGTCAAAGAGAAGTTCTCCTGAGACCGAAGCGACTCTAAGAGAGTTCTTCACCTTAGAATCCACTAGTGTGGATGTAGCTAGGGCTGCGTCACGTCTAACCAACTCCAGATTTGCCACTGAAAGGGCGGAGTTACACGTGGAATAAGCTACTGCCCTTGAAAGAAGTCTTAAAGAGGATTGTATATCCTGAAACTCTTCCCCTTGAAGGCGCAGTGATAACGCCTTAGTAAGGTGATCTGCGTAAGATAAGGCATCTAAATTGGCTCTGTTAGACGCAATAGCTGTTTCCAACACCGCGGTTGGAATAGAAGCTGACGACGGTAATGATAGCTCTAAGTCTTCCGCCTCGTCGTCCATACGCAGAGGAACTCTCGGTATACCCTGTCCTGCCGTATCGAATTTATTCCTTGCATTAATGAAAGGCAGGTTAAGAGTATTAGCGGACAAGAAACCTGCTTTCCCCGTCCTGGAAGCAAGTTTAAAAATAGCGTCGTTCAATAATTCAAATGTTCTTGCAACATTATTGGACTGCGACGGAAACTCGGGAGCGATGTCCCTGAACCGCTCAAAAAATTCAGAGTCCAATGACGCTATAATTCTCTTGTCCGGAAGCGCAGCAGTCTGGCCCGACGGAACAACTTGAGGGAGAAAGTGCCGGATGAAGTCCACGGCAGCTGTATGTTGTTCCGAAAGGGATAGCTCCAATTCATCCGTATCCCTTTCACCATCCGGTCGGACCTCCCGATGTTCCCGGTCGTCCGCCCCCCGATGCTTCGGCGGAGCGTACCGACCCAGCGCCGTCGGATAATTCTCGATCCGACACCGTTCCTGTCGGCTGCTGGGATGCTGCGATAAGCTGTGCTATCTGCACAAGAATGTCCGACGTCGAGACCTGCGGAGGCGCAGTCTTTCGCTGCTTCGCCGAGGGCAGCTCCGCATCAGATGGCTCCCGCATACTTTTCCTATGCGAACGTCCGGAGTCCATCGGTCTCGAATCCCTGGCTGCCGGATGGTGTGACCTGGTCGCCGAAGAATCCTTCATCGGCGAAGCTGGTAAAATATCGGCGGTCACGCAGCCAAGGTGCGGTCGTGTGCGCTGACGAGAAGAGGAAGCCTTAACAGTCTCTGCGGACTGCTTATACAACGGAGCGTTCCGAGCGACGGACGTATGCTCCGCTAAAGACACATTTTGTACCACAACATCTGGTCCCAGATGTTGTTGTACGAGAGAGGGACCTCTCTCGCTCGCGGCCCGGCTGGACCTGGACGAGCTAGGAACCGGACTAAAAGGCTTCCTCCGTTCTCGTTTACTATCCGCCGTCTCTGGGTGTGCATCTATTATGTTTATAGTGCTCGCATCACCCAAAATTTCCTCTTGGACCGCATCGGACGAACCCGGCTGCCGAACCATTCGGTGAATGGACGCTACACCGGGCGAGCTAGCGGACGACATTTGTCTAATCTCCATGAGCACTTTTGCCGCTAGCTCTGAATTCATTTGTGACGACGGACGCACACTTGAAGAAGATAACATGGAAACATCACCCTGTTCTGGTTCCTCTGAAATAGAAACTGAGAGAGTAGAGTGACCTTGTGGAGAAAGAGCCGGCATCGCTCTTTCTCCAGAAACAACATATCGTGACACACGTTTCCAATGTTTCTCATCCCAATGTTCACATATAGGACAGGGATTAATGCAAGAACACTGACTACAATTAATACAATGATCATGAAAGTCAGAGGAAGATTTCTTCCTATTACAATTTGAACAATGTCCCTTCATTGTGAAAGAACAACAATAAGTCCTAGTTACTCGCAAAAACCCCTGACACAAAGATACATAATAACATGATCCATTAATAAATGAAAAAACAATTGCAAAACAAAATAATTTTGAAAAAATATTTTTTCAAAAAAGCCCAAGTTGCTGAAAAGTAACGTTGAGCCCCGATGGATCCAATGGCAAAGTGTGGTCAAAAATTTTAAAATTATATAAAATAATTAATGAGACACTTTCGGATAATATAAATGTATCTTATAATGAGATAAACTACCACAAAGGCAAACAGCCCCCCTCAAAAAAGGCTGTTGCCAATGAAAACAAACAGTGTAAACACACTAGAAAACATGACTCCAGGCACTGAAAAAACTGGCCCGGAATCAGTCATCAATTACACTCTATCTGATGCAAAACAGAGACTCCCAGGGGAGAATCTGTAGAACATCAGATGGAAGATGCAGAACACAAACGTTATACACCCATGGGTGAAAACGTAACTATGGGGAAAATAACAGAAAACATTCTGTAACCAAGCAACTCTCCCAGGAAATTTTAGAAATGAAACTTCTCAAAAATATGCCAAAAGCATGGGAGAATTGCCAGGGGGGACTTTAGAAGGCTAGGGGAGAGGAAACACTGAATAAGCAGTGCAACAAATAGCAAGAATGACAACAAGAGGCCCATGCCTCGAAAATAGGCAACTTAACATAATTTCATCAAAAAATTTTAAGTACAGCCCTGATTATTTTTTGCCACTTCTTTTTCCTCTCCTCCTTCTATCCTCCTTAGAATCACATTTTCTCCAAAAATTACGTGTCTGGCATCCTTTAAACTGAGATTTACAAGCACAAAGATCAGTGAGATGTTGACTGATGAAGGGC
This sequence comes from Pictodentalium vernedei, assembly GCA_031216915.1. Classification (NCBI taxonomy): domain Eukaryota; kingdom Metazoa; phylum Mollusca; class Scaphopoda; order Dentaliida; family Dentaliidae; genus Pictodentalium; species Pictodentalium vernedei. The sequence continues at coordinate 482,435,591 of CM062294.1, forward strand.
CAAACAGAGAATGATAATTGGCGCCAATTTCGGGACGACTGCGTCACTGCGCATGCGCAGTAGAGGCGTACTATGGAGGTCCTTTAGGACATGATTTCTTTTTGTTTTGGATGCAAATTTTGGGGATTGGGGGGCAAAATTTGTGTTTGGCCCTGGTTTTGTTGGAGTTAGCACCAGCTAAGTCTGGGTCATTGGTACAGTATAAAAATATAGGTAACATAACATAATTTCATTAAAAAATTTTAAGTTACAGCCCTGATAATATTCTGTCACACATTTTTCCTCTCCTCCTTCTCTATCCTCCTTAGAATCACCATTTCACTAATATTTATGTGTCTGGCATCATTTAAACTGAGATTTACAAGCACAAAGATCAGTCAGATGTTAACTGATGAAGGGCCAAACTTAGAATGATTAATGGCGCCAATTTCGGAACGTCCTTGACACTGCGCATGCGCAGTAGAGGTGAAGTGTGGAGGGACATTCAGGACATGTGAAGTGTGGAGGGACATTCAGGACATGTTTTCTTTGGTTTTAGATGCAAATTTTGGGGATTGGGGGGCAAAGTTTGTGTTTGGCCCTATATTTTAAGAGTTAGCACCAGCTATGTCTTGGTCATTGGTACAGTATAAAAATACTGTATGTTAATCATTAAAAAAAAAAATTGCGACATCGATGCCGTAGCTGCGACAGGTGATGCAATTTCACAAAATTCTAAGTTCATCAAGGGCCATAACTTCCAAGAAAAATATTTGGAACAACACATGCATTGAACAGTGGCTAGACATCAATAAGATCCTCTTACATGCCAAATATAAAGTCATTCCATCATCAAGTATTTCAAAAGTTATTGAGTTTTGAAACTCGTTGGTCACAGACAAACTTGTTGGTCACAGACAGACCGACCGACCGACCGACACTGCCACTTATAGAGCTGCTAGTCGCAGCTAAAAATGCTTTCAAGCCACACAAAAAAGAGGAAATCCTCTGAAAAGAGGAAAACTCACAGGCCTGTGTGGCTCTATAGTTGTTTCTAGGCAAGTCTTGGCTGCCTATATCACCAGCAAAAGACTTGCCTAAAAACAACTGTCATGGTTCTATGAATGTAACTAGCAAATTTACCTAGGAATTCAATGTTAGGGCGCCTGATTGTTAAAGCTAAAAGTTATCATCAAAATTGGAATTAGTCCCATAGGGGTTAACCCTTTACCCAACGAATTGCCCGCATCCGCCCGCGTCATATGCAAATTCAGCAGTTGAAAAAATAGTGTTTTTCAAAAAATTTCAACAAAACCACAGCATGTGACCCTCGTTGGAACGAGCTCGTTCCAACGAGGGGTCACGATATGGTTTTGTTGAAATTTTTTGAAAAATTTTAAAAAATGATATTTAAAATAATAAATTTTGATATCGTCTGTGTTAAGTAAAGGGTTAAATGAACTCGGCACTATAACAGTTAATTATATTTTACTGTGAAAAAAGGTTTTTTTTATCTTCCAATGTACACATTACTCTATGACAGCCGTGAAAACAAATTCTTAAAGTTAGAGTTCATGTAAAGATCACCCCTTGACACAAAAGTTTCAATAACATTCAACAACATTCAGTCAGTCAATGCAGAAATCTATAAGCCAACATTCTTCAGTTAATCAACTCAATTGGCAAGTGATGACATTTTTTCCTCATTTTCATGCAATCAAAGTTCATAAGGTAACCAGCATAATCAATATTTATTGTGGCAATATTGAGTGAGGCTGACATTCTCCTAATTGCTGTTGAGAAAAAAAAAATCAATATAACGAAATGCAGAAACATAAGTGAAAGACAAATTTAACTCTAGAATTAAAGTCTCCAAGGTTTACATACAAAGCTTCTAGCAAATTTTCATGATTTTTTTATGACTATTGTTGAATGACACACAAATACATATTTTTTCTTGACAACTCTCAATCATTTTATGAGTGCCTATAAATGCAAAGAGAAAAATACTTTGTCAACAACTGTACATTACAAGATAAAATGAGTTGTAAGATATCCACAAGAAAAGTTGGCGCCCATGCCTTCTCAGTTGGTAATTCTAACAGTTGGTATTATTACTTGGGAAGCTCTCCATAAACAACTAATTTTTAATGCTAGTAATATAATACTAAGAGCAAGTCCACAATACTGTATTTCTTTAAAAAAATTTAAATTTAAATTAATTTTACTGAAGTGAACCACACAAATATGAATATCCAGGGGAGCTTCCCAAGTCATTATGAGAAGGATTGGATTTATCAACAAAGGGAAAATAAAACAGAAAAGTTCTTAGGGCTACCCTGCAGCTTATTTCAGTCGGAACTGCAAATGCAAAGTTATAATTTTACCATCAAACTGGCCTATTCCCAACACCATGACCATTCTTAGACAGCCACAGCAACAAAAACTGAATTAAGTTCACAGAAGTGGCAGCTTTGGATCGTACTACATGATTTTTCGACCATTTAGAAAAACACAATTTTCTATGGCTTTCCATTATGCATTGTTGGGGTTGAAAGCACTTGGCCCATCAACATGCTGTATGTAAACTGTACCATTGTGCCCCCACTTGGGCAAGTGTAATTAAGTGTGTTGCCCAAGGACACTATATTTAGGACAGGATCAAACCTCCTACCTCTCAATCTAAAGTCCAACTCACTAACCAATGATACACCTTGCCCTCTCACTGGCAACATGACTTTTGAATTAACAGGGTTCCACTATAGTAGCAACCATTAACCCTTTACCTAAAACATCTAGAAACGATACATTTTTTTTTTATAAAAACTTATATCCCAAAGAGATTCATACAATTTGTACCCATTCCCATACGTTCATACTCCAGTAAAGATTATAAAAATTGCATTCAATTCTTATAATTACATTCCGTAACTGTTTAAACTACTTTTTACCAAGCAACAAAGCAGAAAGATGAAATAAGACATGTACAAATGAACGAGGCGAAAAACCACCCTCACACAAAAGACAAAGCGCACAACTCTGATTTTTAATTTTCACAACTTTAGTAATGGAAATGAGTATTTTAGTAAGGGGCTTTATGCCACAGTTGGGTAATGTCACCAAAGAAACAGCAGCGGAGTTGATCACTGCGAGAGGCACTAAAAGTTAAAAACCCGACCAAACACCGCCCAAATTACATTCTGTCAACTGCGCTCTACTGTAAATGCAGGTCAAAGTTCGACCAAATGTATTCATTGGAAAATGAATTACATTTGGTCATGACGTTTTCATCCAGCTGACCAATGGGAATGGAGTATTTGGACCCAAAACGTATAACTACATTAACAATGTAATTATCGATGGAAACAACACAACGTTAACATTTGTACAAAAGTGTACAAATATAGATGTAAGTTGAACAAACTCAAAGAGTTTGTTCCACTGATATTCATATTTGAGTGCTTCTCTTCAGCAAAGTTAATTTTAATTTAACATTTTAAAAAAAGAAATTCAGTTTGGAGGACTTGCACGGAATATTATTTTACTACAGTGGAACCCTGTTAATTGAATAGCCACTTTGCCATTGAAAATTATTCAATTAACAGGAGTATTCAATTAACAGGGATAGGGTCACTTTCCTGTATTCTAGAGATAAACTTAGCATTTAATCTATTATATCTTGTTTGACAGAGCTCCATGAGCTCTGTCAAACAAGATATAATAGATTAAATACCTGTATTGGATGTACTGAGGCCAAATTGGTCTATAGACAAAGGAAAACTGGGGAGAGTCAGGGTAATTTTTCGACAGATTAAGGTAATTTCTTGACAGGTTACAAGATTTTTTATTCAATTAACAGGAATTTACTCTATAACCTATATTCAGTTAACAGGTCAAATTTGTACTGGAGGTATGGTAATTGGTTTTGTGTTGGAAAATTATATTCAATTAACAGAGATATACAATTAAGAGATATCCAGTTATGTGAGTTCCACTGCAGCAGTAAAAATTAGTTGTTTGTCATTTGCCTTGCTCAAATGCTGGTGACTGAAGGTTTACTTTCCTTTAATTTATTCTTGGGGAGGACTGATTTTAAAACACAAAAAGCATCGCAATGTGATTCCAATCCCCCCTGCAAACAAATATATTTGAAACCAATCACAATCAGGTATTGCTATAGAGACATAAAGAGTTGAAATCTTGTTACTATTTTTTAAAGTTATGCCATAAACAAGCATTACACAATACTTTTTGAAAAAGGGGCAATAACTCCCATAATTTTCATTGGATATTTGGTGGTCAGCGACCTTGCCGTAGACATTGTTGCTATAGAGGGATACACTGAAAAGAACTGAAATCTGTTAACTATTGTTCAAGTTATGCCATAAACAAGTTATACAGGATATTTTATAACAAAGGGCCATAACTCCCACAATTTTCAAGAGATATTGGTGGTCATCGAACTTGACGTAGACATTGTTGCTATAGAGTGATATACCAAAAAGAATTGAAATCTGTTAATTATTGTTCAAGTTATGCCATAAACAAAGTTTGAATGGACGGCCAGATTGATGGATGGATGGAGGGACAGATGGATGGATAGACAGATGGATGGAGGTCTTCGCTATATCCCTCGCTTGCAAAATACGTTAAGACAAAAAAGTATTATTGGGAATTGCTAACATACACAGACAAGTGGATTTGTGTGTTTAGACATGCAACCATTTAACCCTTAAGCCCCCATATAGCCCCAAACCGCCACTTTTATATTGCATTGAAGCAGGTGCTCCCTTGTGTAATCTTTTTTATTACTCTTGTGTGTAGACTGAATTTTCCCTGGCAGTGGTTCTACATCACTGCTGGCTGCCTGTATAGGCAGCCAGCAGTGATGTAGAACCACTGCCAAGACATCAATAACTATGTAAGCTGAAACAGGCCATAAATACTTTAAAATTAATCTGAGGACTTAAGGGTTAAATCCATAAATCAAATTGAGCATTTTATTGCACACAAATAATTGCACTCGCAGCAAATTGTTGAGGGAGATTTAGAGAAACATTCATCAAAAATATCTGTTAATTTTACTATCATCACAGCCTCTCCACAAAAGATTACTATTTAAGTATAAACTAAAAAGCCAACATGTAATTTGTAGATGTACAGTACGTGAAGAGTGGACTGTAACTAAATCACCCGCGGAGTGGAGTTATCACCCAAATTATAAGTTTCAAATTTTGTACATATCTTCTAAAAACACAAGCAATGTTTCAGCCAATGGACCTCCGGGTTTAACCCGGAGGTCCATTGGCTGAAACTTAGCTTGTGCTTGTTATGTTTTGCAACAAATTTGCAATTATTGCTTGGGTGGAATCTCCACTCTGCGGGTGATTTTGTGGTAATACACTCTCCGCGTACTGCAGTAAAGAATCACCATCACAACTTCAACTAAATCCATAAATGCAAACAAACACACACAAATGTAACATGCATGTATGCACACAAACCCTCACAAACACACACACACACACAGAGATCTTCAAAGAAATTCCAAGTCATCTGGAGACAAACTGTTCATGATACTTTTAAAATGACACTGGTTTTATGTCTCACAAGATGAAGACAAAAGATTATTTTTGACTAAAGCCCTTGTTATCTTAGGGAAAAACTTACAAAGATTCCCCAACATTTGTGAAAAACAAACAGGGAAGAGATTAGTGGACCCAGGGGCTGATTCCCCAAAACATAATTAATTCTCTCTATCCTCTCACTGTACTCGTAAAATCACAATTAAGCAAACATATACCTGCATGTAGAGGCATGTACAGATTCACACAACACACAGGAGATTTTGAAATGCTTAAAAAATATTGGACAGTTTTATCATTTTATGAATTATAACACACTTATCACAACCAATCTATGTACCCTTTACCAAACATAATGACCATATCCAGCCAGCATTAGGCCCCACAAAGTAGATCTGTTTCTCAGGCCAATTTTGGGAAAATTGCATGTGGGTGGGCGGTTTCTATTTTATTTTTTATTTTTGTAATTATATCTTTGCCATCAAAAGCTTATGTTCTTGGTTTGTTTTATGTTTGAGGCCTCATAATCTACAGAATAGCATGGGTAATGGTGTTTTTTGACTGTGAATGCATGTTGTTGCACTGAAGGGACAAATTTTTCAATTTTATTAACTTGGGTAAAATATCAGACATAAACCATTCAATTTTTATTTTTTCAAGTTTGCATTGGTAATAAAAAGAGAGCATGCAGCAGCCAAATGGGTCATGAAGTAGAGCCTGAGAAACAGATTTTTAACTTTTTCAGGCCTTATTTATTTTTAGGGTTTAACAATGCTTTTACAGCCAGGGTCCTATCTGTGTTCTACAGGTGGAGGAAACTGGGTTGGCATCGATTGAAGGCATGTGTACCAACCGTGTGCAATATACCTCAGCACACAGTGCCACAGTGTCACCAGGAATTTGGGATTAAGTGTCTTTCTCAAGGACAGAACACAGATAACAGCGAGACAAGATTAACCCTAATGTCCCAATACTGTCTCTTTTATATTGCTCTGAAATAGTTGTCCCAAGTGTATTTCTCCTTGATAACTCTACTGGTGGGATGCATGTATCTTGACAGTGTTCTTACATTATTGATGGCTGCCTACTCAGGCAGCCATCAATAATGTAGAAACAATGTTAAGTCATCTGCAGCTGTGTTCATATATATATGGGAATTATTACTGTAAAATTAATCTGAGGACTTGTGGGTTAACTCTGGAAGTTTAGAACATTTTTTCATAATTGATACTATATTGCCCATGTGGCATTAAGAATTTCATAGTTAATACCATGCTTGATTTATTTATTTATTGGAGTTTCACGACACTTTTGACAGTCAAGTTTGCTTTGTGTCAGACAGTTTTACAGGCGGAGGAAGCCGGAGCCCACAAGAGAACCACCAGGCAACGGTGAGCAACCATCAGGCTCCCCAATGTACTAACTCCACACAAGCAGGGTTAGCATTGGTTGAAGACAGGTGCACCATTGAAGTGAAGGACACCTTATTACACAGTGCCACTGTGCCCCACATGGGCAATCAGGATTATGCGCCTTGTTCAAGGACACAACGTTACTCCAGGCGGGGATTGAACCATGGACCTCTCGGTTTGCAGTTTAATGCTGTAATCACTGAGCCAGATCATGCTTGATAGAGATCTGTCAAACAATATATCACTGGATAAATTATTAACTCTTTTGGGAGCATGGTAGCTCAATGGTAGACTGTTGGACTTCTATGCTAGAGGTCCTGAGTTCGATCCAAGTCCGGGATGACCCACATTGTGTCCTTGGGCAAGGCACTTTATCCCGGTTGCCTATATGGGGGCACAATGACGCTGTGTACTAAGGCTTACTGCACGTCGATGGTGCATATGGAGGAAGCCTGAGCAACCAGAGAGAACCACCGAGCAGCTGCCAGCTCCCCAACATCGTAACTCCGCACTGCAGCACAGGCAGGGTCAGATTGGTTGAAGACATGCGCACCATCGACGTGTAGTACGCCTCTGTACACAGCGTCATCGTGCCCCCATGTGGACAAACAGGGTTAAGTGCCTTGCCCAAGGACACAACACAGGAGACCGAATCAATCGCCCAGACGGTTACCCATCCGAGGATTAACCGGGCTCAACGTTGCTTAACTTCGGTGATCTGATGACAACGGTTCCCGCAATGCCACTGTGCCCCTGCGTGAAGTGTTAAACATATCTAGTGAAATATGTTTTGGATCATACAAAGCAACTGCACTTTTTGGAAAGTCAAATATTGCTTGATTAGTTTTTGGACCAACATTTCTCACCCATGGATTTATCACACAAGAAAAACATACAAAACAGCACATAATTATCTGGCAAACGTTCTTTCTAGTCGACTTGCTTGATTAGCTTTCTTTGCTGTTTCGCGCACATAAGGTACAAGATTGTCTTTCTTCAGGTCAATCATAATCACCTGACCACTTTTTGTAATTCCCATAATTCCCTGACCACTTGCATTGAGTGTGGAAGTAAATATTATGTCAGTTGAGAGGCGTGTACAACATAGACATGCTGCTGTCTCCATATCACATAGGTATAAGTAGCCATACTTAGTTATGACAAACAATAATCCATACTGTCTTGAAACCTGCAATGTAAAAGCAGAATTTTTTTTAATCAACATAATGCAATTCAGTGGGAATAGGGCAAGTTTTACAACAATCTTGTTAATAGCATATTGCTAAGTATGTTTTGAAACTATTATCACAAGTGACCAAGCCAGAAAATAAGCAGAATGACATCTGCAAAATGAGGTCCCCAGAGGGTGAATTTAGTGATGCTACCCTGCACAGCAGGGTAGCATCACTAAATTTACCCTCTGTGAACCTCAATCTGAATCAGGGTTTCAAAACTAAACAGAATGAGGTACCGAGAGGATAAATTGGCCCACTGTATGGGATAGCAGGATCAAATTCACCCTCTGGGGACCTCATTCTGCAAATGTCAGATGCCTTATTTTCAGGCCTGCAAGTGACTAATTCTTATCTATCTGTGTGTTGCCTGTCTGACAGTGTGACCTATTTTGTAGTTTCAAATTTTTATATTTGAACATCAGCGTGGAGGGTTTGGGGTGGGGGGTTAATTGGAGTTTAATGTCTTTTGACAGCTAGGGTCACCTTGCGTCAGACAGTTTAACAAGTCTAGGAATTTGTATAACCCAATGAGAACCACCAAGCAGTGATGAGCAACTGTCAAACTTCCCAACATACTAACTCTGTACAAGCAGAGTTAACACTGGTTGAATACAAGTGCATCATCAATGTGCAATACACAGAGCCACTGTGCCCAGGTCTTTCGATTACCCCAACTTCACACCGTTTACAGGTGTCCCAAAATTAGAGAAGGTGTGAAGACATCAAGAAAAATATATAAATTATTTGCACCTCCTGTACATTTGAGAATAACTTCCATCATAATATGACCAAAGAAACTCAAAGAAAGGCATGGCAATAAAACATAACAGAGTAAGGCTGTTATTTCTGGTTTTAATGTGCCTAAATTAGGGCAAAACCGTGTTCCGAAAATAAATGAATTTAAAGGCCTGTCTGAGTCCCCCACATGAGCAATCACTAAGTGTCTTGCCCATGGACACAGAGGGTTGAAATTCGAGGGCATTCAAGGTCTTTAAGGCCTCACATGTACCAAGATCTCAAGTTATGAACTAATTACCTAAATGGTAGATGCATGCAACATTCAATTTTAAATATCTTTATTACTTTCCAAAGTTTGATTTACTGGGATTTCCGGGTTTGATTATAAACGATAACTTCACAAGTGAATTATGCAATCAACAATTGTGTCATGTATCCGTGCACAAACGAAGACGCTTTGCAGTGGGTGTAATGGTGACTTCATTGTTTTTTGTTTTTTTTAACCCTTTATCTTACATGAAAAGCAGACAACACTTGCAAAAAAATTCTTGAATAACTATTATTTTCATTTTTTGTCTCAAAAACATAGGTTATGACCCCTCATTGGAACCAGCTCATCGAGCTCGTTCCAATGAGGGGTCATAACCTATGTTTTAGAGACAAAAAATGAAAAAGTAATGAAAATTAATTGGCGATTTTTTAGAATAGCGCAAGCTGGTTTTGGCCGTTGCATTAGGTAAAGGGTTAAATAATATAATTATCGTTAATAATGAAAAGTAATAAACAGAGTAATCGCTTGACTGGACTGGTTACGTGAAATAATTCCTTTGAGGCGAGGGACTATACTGTAAAACACTTGTGGGCATTCGTGCACTCGTGTTTGTACAACGTCCCTCACATCTCATAAATTATTTCATGTAACCAGTCCAGTCAAGCGATTACTCTCTATTTATTCCAAAAGCCCCAAAATAACTACTTTTAACATTTGATATACAGTGGAACCCACTTAACTGGATATCTCTTAACTGAATAACTCTGTTAATTGAATATAAGTTCCCAACACAAAACCATTTACCATACCTCCAGTACAAATTTGACCTGTTAGTTGAATATTGGTTATAGAGAAAACTCCTGTTAACTGAATAAAAATTCTTGTAACCTGTTGAAAAATTACCCCGACTCTCCCCAGTTTTCCTTTGTTCATAGAACTATTTGGCCTTAGTACATCCAATACAGGCATTTAATCTATTATATCTTGTTTGACAAAGCTCATGGAGATATAATAGAATAAACGCTAAGTTTATCTCCAGAATACAGGAATGTGACACAATCCCTGTTAATTGAATACTCCTGTTAACTGAATAATTTTCATTGGCAAAGTGGCTATTCCATTAACAGGATTCCACTGTACTTACTAATGGTAAGTTACTATACTATGGTTCTACAACAAAAAGTTAAATCGTTTCTGTCATTCCCTCAGTTACAAGCTGATTTACAGTTACTTTTTATGCCCGCAGACAAGGTGAACTAAACCTACATACTCACATGAAGGGCTACTGGGAAGTCATATCTGTCAATATCATCCAAATACTGAATGTGATCATAATTGTTCCTTGGTGCAAAGTTTCCGGGCTTGTATGGTCCCAATTCTATAACATGCACCTGAAAGACACGGAAACACACTTTCTGTCAGACACTTGCCCATATTCAATTAAATATATGAAATGGGACAGCATTAAAAAAAGATTTAAGTTAATTTATGGTTCAAAATATAAAACATAGATTAGCACACCTCAGCATTCTGATAGCAGCTTCATCAACTATTCAGTGGGCATAGTTTTTTAAACCACAAAACCAGTATTTAGCAATTAACCCTTAAAGGTCTATTTCAGACTTTTAAGACCTCAGAACAGGTTCCCTTAACATGCCATCATGAGAAGGTTCTGTTGAAAACTGACAAATCAGGTAGGCAGTGGTCTCTAGTCAAGTCTTGACTAGAAATCACTGCTAAGCCACTGAGGCTGTGGCTGGTGAGAATTCAGTCTACTTGCCCAGGCCCTTAAGGGTTAAACATCAATTTTCTATTTTATTCTCTCTCCCAATATAGGCTCATTCCAATCTAGGACATGAGCTATGCACAGGGAGTAATATTTTTTTATTTTTTTTATTTATTGGTGCTTAAGGTCATATTCAGCTCTCTATGGCTACATCATGACTGCAAAACATAGGTATGAAGTCAAATTTAGCCAATCGTTCATACATATGCTACCCACTTTAGAGGATGTCCATCCCAGATGTTGGTTCTGTGTCCTATTTTAGAAGTAAATAAGCACTGCTCCACTTTCTGGCTTTCCCAAGTTGGGCAAATGAGATAATATAAATATTGACAAAAAAGTTAAAAAATTTATAGTAATTTATATATTTTTTATACTTACCAATGACCCAGACTTAACTGGTGCTAACTCCACAAAAACCAGGGCCAAACACAAATTTTGCCCCCCAATCCCCAAAATTTGCATCCAAAACAAAAAGAAATCATGTCCTAAAGGACCTCCATAGTACGACTCTACTGTGCATGCGCAGTGACGCAGTCGTCCCGAAATTGGCGCCAAATATCATTCTTACTGGCAGTGCCTGGTCAGCGCTATGTACTCAGCGGGGAGGCAAGAGTTCCCAACTCAGGGAGGGCCATCCCCGTCTGGGTCATTGGTAAGTATAAAAAATATATAAATTACTATAAATTTTTTAACATTTTTATACTGTACCAATGACCCAGACTTAGCTGAATAGTAAACAGGCTGGAGGGCCTAGGACATAGAGGAAAATCCAATAAGCTCAATTATATAATAAGAGGTAACCCCTTAAGGAGAAAAGGAGTATTAGGCTTTACATGTATCTTTCTTATTTAATATTAAATTAGAAAGATACACTACCCTTAATAATTGAGCACAATAACATTCATGTTCTCTATTAACATCCAGTATAACCCTTATACTAATTATTTTTAAAGCAAGTCAATAAATAAAGTAGTCCAGAGAACTGAGACTCTTTATAATCATTTAAAAGTGTCCGAGTATTGTATATTAAAGCCCGTTTGACACTTGACATATACAAATGCTTCACACCAAGCTACACTTTAAAAATAAGACATGAATGAAAATAAACATTAATATTACACTTTAAAACCATCCCGGAAACGACTCAGAAATACTGTCTTGGAGGAGGCATTCCCTTGCTTTTCACTATAAAGCAGGTGACCTAAGGGAACACCCGCCCCCCCCCCTTCCCCTTGCCCTGGGTCAAATAGCCCAGAGCGAAGAGGGCAGCCGGACGGAGTCACTGCCGGAACAGAAAGCCTGCATAACTATAGTTGCAACTGTTTAGTGGACGACATTCTGAGCAACAGATAACGGACCTAAACAATGCAGGTCTCCAGAAATGGACTCAATATTTCTGAGATAAAAATTAGTAAATGTGGAAGGCTGAGACCAATAAGCAGCCTTCATTAAATCTGTAATAGCAACACTATTAGCATAAGCCCAGGAAGTAGAAAGAGCTCTTACTTCATGAGCAGAAATCTTAAGCACAGACTGCTGAGAAGAAGATAAATCTTCATACGCAGTACGGATAGTTAACTGAATCCATCTAGCAATAGAATGGACTGAAATGTCCTTTCTATTAGGCATCAAAGACAGAAAGAAACGTTTCCGTCCCTTTCTGATGAACTGAGATCTCTGTTTATAGATACGTAGTGCTCTAACAGGACAGAGTAAAGGCCTACGCCCGTCTGAAGACGGAAGAGCCTTAATAACAATAGGTTCCGGATATTTATTAGGAGCCTGATTCTTAGCTAAAAAACCGACATTAGTAGTGAAGGTGATAGTGTTCCCAACACTACGATAATGAGAATCATCCACCGATAGTGCATGAAGCTCACTGACTCTTCTGGCAGAAGAGAAAGCTAAGAGAAAAGCTGTCTTATAAGATAAGAATTTGAAATCTACTGTCCCAAGAGGTTCAAATGGCTTTTCCTTCAATTTAAGGAGAACCCAAGCTAAATTCCACTTAGGAATTAATCTAAGAGTTCTGGGTCTATTTATCGAAAAGTTTCTAACCAATTTCGATAAAGAGACATTAGATCCAATTTGTAAACTATCATGATGTGCATAGGTATCAGATAACATAGATCTATAACCCTTTATAGTAACAGGCTGCAGTTTGATTTCGTCAAACAAGTATACTAGAAAGTTAGCAATGTCTGGTATAGAGGGATCAAATATATCTACAGAATGATCCCTACACCAACGACGGAAAACCTTCCACTTAGCCGCATAGTTTAGCGAAGAGGAGGTCCTCCTACAGTTAGAAATCGCGTCCACTGCTCGTCCTGTAAAGTGCTTGCCATGCAAGAAGGACCGCACAATGGAAAAACGTGAAGGTTGAGACCTTGCGGGTTGTGATGGAGTTGGCGCGATTTCCCCTGCGAAAGAAGATCCTCTCGTGGAGGAAGCTTCCGCGGTAGGTCCCACAACAGACACCTGAGTAGATTTATCCATGGTCTCTGTGGCGACAGAGATGCTACCAACAGAATCTTGCATTGAGATTGTTTTATCTTTAGCAATACTTGTTGAATTAACGGCGCTGGAGGATACGCATATCCTATCATTCCGTCCCAAGGGATCGACAGAGCGTCTACTGCAAATGCTCTTGGATCCGGACACGGGGACACATACGTCTGCAACTGATTGTTGAGATGTGTCGCAAATAAGTCTATCATTGGCCGTTCCCATTGGTAGCAAATCTGATTGAATACTTGTTTGTTGAGAGTCCACTCCGACGGCAACAAGCGACCCTTTCGTGAAAGGAAGTCTGCTAGCACATTCAGACGACCCGGTATGTGACGGACCGAAAGAAGAACGTGATGTTCCAACGCAAACAGAAGGATTCTTTCCGTTAGATTGAACAACGGAACTGAATGAGTGCCTCCCTGATTCCGAATATACGCCACTACTGTCGTATTGTCGGATAGGATTTGGACATGAGCATCGTGAATAATGTCCATCCAGTGACGTAACGCAAGCCAAATTGACATCATTTCCTTGATGTTTATGTGCTTGCACAGGAATTGCAGATCCCAAAGACCCTGGCATCTCGAATCCGTTGGGATTAATGATGCACCCCAACCTGTTTGACTGGCATCCGTCATAATGGTAAAACTCGGATCCGGCAACTGCAGCGGAACTCCTTGAGTTAACCACTGAATGTTTGCCCAAGTCTGAATCTCTTGTTTCACTTGATCTGACAAGAGAACGTCTACATCGAGCGAATGAATTTTCACACTCCAATTCTGAGTCAGGAAAATTTGAAGAGGCCGTGTGCGTAGCCGTCCCATCGGAATGAGATCCGCGGCGGCTCCGCACAGACCTATCAGTCTCATAAATTCTCTAGCCGTGACTTTGTCTGTATTCAGACAATAGCGAGCGTAACAACTGACTAATTTCGCTCTGGTTAACGGCAGACGAACGAGATTGTTGTGCGTCTCGAAGCTCATTCCCAGATGAGTGAATGACTTGGACGGCACCAGATCCGACTTCTCCTCGTTTACTATGAAACCGAGACGTCGGAGCAATAGAAGAAGATTCTGAACATCGTTCTGAAGCGTTAACTCGTTGCCGTACCTCTGAAGAATTTCGTCCAGGTAGGCCGACGTTACCGCAGACGAATGAGCTCGGAAGTAGATCATTACCGAGTTCATTACCCGAGTGAAAGCCCAGGGTGCTAGATTCAATCCGAAGCACATGGCCCGGAACTGATACACCACTCCTAGGACTGCGAAGCGTAGATACTTTCGGAATGTCGGATGTACCATGACGTGAAAGTACGCATCTTTGAGATCTATGCTCGTTGCATAATCGTTCACCCGAATACTCGCTCTGACCGATCGAATCGTCTCCATATAAAACTTCGGAGCGACGATCAGCTTGTTTATCCAGCTCAAATCTATGACTGGACGGAACGAGCCGTCTGGTTTCGGAACCAGAAACAGATGGCTGTAGAATCCCAGCGATTCCTGGTTTTCTACGACCTCTACCGCGTTCTTCATTAAAAGAGACTGCACCTCTGATAGCAGAGCGTCTCTTTTCTGAGGATTTGACGGAAGATGAGTCCACTTTGGACTTCGAGTTAATGGAGGCTTTCGTTTGAAGGATATCTTTAGACCTTCCGAAGTCACTCCTCTCACCCACGGGTCGTCCGTAATCGACGCCCACTCTTGAGAAAAACTTGACAACCTTCCGCCAACCGGAACGCGATAGAGGTTTAAGCCATCACCTCCTGGATCTGCGAGGCCTGCGGTAGGAGAAACCACGTCTTCCACGACCCGCACCTCGCCTCGTCGACCTCGGGGCGTCCGACCGATTGTCCCGGCCTGAAGGACGTCCCGAACGAGAGTCGCTATCCTGACGGTCTCTCGAATAAGAGCTAGAGGACGCACCGGAACCTCTATAGGAACCTCTCTTGGGCGCGTAAGACCCAGAAGTGCCCGCCTTATTCGTGTCTGCTGTATCCGACCTTTTAGGAGCGGATCTGAACAACAGAGAATCACTAGCTTTCTTTTTAATATTATCATAAATAGCGGAAAGCTTGCCGTCAAAGAGAAGATCTCCTGAGACCGAAGCGACTCTAAGAGAGTTTTCACCTTAGAATCCACTAGTGTGGATGTAGCCAGGGCTGCGTCACGTCTAACCAACTCCAGATTTGCCACTGAAAGGGCGGAGTTACACGTGGAATAAGCTACTGCCCTTGAAAGAAGTCTTAAGGAGGATTGTATATCCTGAAACTCTTCCCCTTGAAGGCGCAGTGATAACGCCTTAGTAAGGTGATCTGCGTAAGATAAGGCATCTAAACTGGCTCTGTTAGACGCAATAGCTGTTTCCAACACTGCGGTTGGAATAGAAGCTGACGACGGTAATGATAGCTCTAAGTCTTCCGCCTCGTCGTCCATACGCAGAAGAACTCTCGGTATACCCTGACCTGCCGTGTCGAATTTATTCCTTGCATTAATGAAAGGCAGGTTGAGAGTATTTGCGGACAAGAAACCTGCTTTCCCCGTCCTGGAAGTAAGTTTAAAAATAGCGTCGTTCAATAATTCAAATGTTCTTGCAACATTATTGGACTGCGACGGAAACTCGGGAGCGATGTCCCTGAACCGCTCAAAAAATTCAGAGTCCAATGACGCTATAATTCTCCTGTCCGGAAGCGCAGCAGTCTGGCCCGACGGAACAACTTGAGGAAGAAAGTGCCGGATGAAGTCCACGGCAGCTTTATGTTGTTCCGAAAGGGATAGCTCCAATTCATCCGTATCCCTTTCACCATCCGGTCGGACCTCCCGATGTTCCCGGTCGTCCGCCCCCGATGCTTCGGCGGAGCGTACCGACCCAGCGCCTTCGGATAATTCTCGATCCGACACCGTTTCTGTCGGCTGCTGGGATGCTGCGATAAGCTGTGCTATCTGCACTAGAATGTCCGACGTCGAGACCTGCGGAGGAGCGGTCTTTCGCTGCTTCGCCGAGGGCAGCTCCGCATCAGATGGCTCCCGCATACTTTTCCTATGCGAACGTCCGGAGTCCATCGGTCTCGAATCCCTGGCTGCCGGATGGTGTGACCTGGTCGCCGAAGAATCCTTCATCGGTGAAGCTGGCAAAATATCGGAGGTCACGCAGCCAAGGTGCGGTCGTGTGCGCCGATGAGAAGAGGAAGCCTTAACAGTCTCTGCGGACTGCTTATACAACGGAGCGTCCCGAGCGACGGACGTATGCTCCGCTAAAGACACATTTTGTACCACAACATCTGGTCCCAGATGTTGTTGTACGAGAGAGGGGCCTCTCTCGCTCGCAGCCCGGCTGGACCTGGACGAGCTAGGAACCGGACTAAAAGGCTTCCTCCGTTCTCGTTCCCTATCCGCCGTCACTGGGTGTGCATCTATTATTTTTATAGTGCTCGCATCACCCAAAATTTCCTCTTGGACCGCATCGGACGAACCCGGCTGCCGAACCATTCGGTGAATGGACGCTACACCGGGCGAGCTAGCGGACGACATTTGTCTAATCTCCATGAGCACTTTTGCCGCTAGCTCTGAATTTATTTGTGACGACGGACGCACACTTGAAGAAGATAACATGGAAACATCACCCTGTTCTGGTTCCTCTGAAATAGAAACTGAGAGAGTAGAGTGACCTTGTGGAGAAAGAGCCGGCATCGCTCTTTCTCCAGAAACAACATATCGTGACACACGTTTCCAATGTTTCTCATCCCAATGTTCACATATAGGACAGGGATTAATGCGAGAACACTGACTACAATTAATACAATGATCATGAAAGTCAGAGGAAGATTTCTTCTTATTACAATTTGCACAAAGTCCCTTCATTGTGAAAGAACAACAATAAGTCCTAGTTACTCGCAAAAACCCCTGACACAAAGATACATAATAACATGATCCATTAATAAATGAAAAAACAATTGCAAAACAGAATAATTTTGAAAAAGTTAAAAAATTTATAGTAATTTATATATTTTTTATACTTACCAATGACCCAGACATAGCTGGTGCTAACTCTTAAAATATAGGGCCAAACACAAATTTTGCCCCCCAATCCCCAAAATTTGCATCTAAAACTAAAGAAAACATGTCCTGAAAGGCCCTCCACACCTCGCCCCCACTGCGCATGCGCAGTGTCAAGGACGTTCCGAAATTGGCGCCATTTATCATTCTAATAACCAGTGCCTGGTAAGCGCTATGTACTCAGCGGGGAGGCAAGAGTTCCCAACTCCTGGGAGGGCCATCCCCGTCTGGGTCATTGGTAAGTATAAAAAATATATAAATTACTATAAATTTTTTAACATTTTTATACTGTACCAATGACCCAGACATAGCTGAATAGTAAAAAGGCTGGAGGGCCAAGGACATAGAGCAAAATGGAATACGCTCAATAAAATAAAATAGAGTCATCCCCTGTAGGGAAAAGAAGTAATAGGCCTTACATGTATCTTTCTTATTTATGATAAATTAGAAAGATACAACACCTTCCAAAAATTGAGCTTCATACATCCATGTACTCTATTAATATCCAATAATCCTTATACTAATAATTTTTAAAGTAAGCCAATAATAAAGTAAGTCTAGAGAATAGAGACTCTTATACTCCTAAAAGTGTGTGAGAATTGCATAATCATGTCCGTTGACATATGCAATATTCAAAAGCTATACTTTAAAAACTAAGACTTGAATGAATTTTATAAACTTAAACTTCTCACTAAACAACCATCCCAATAACAGCTCAGAATTACTAACTCCGGAGGAGGTATCCCCTTGTTTTCATAGTAAAAACAGGTGACCCAAGGGAACACCCTCCCCCCCCCCCTTTTCTTGCCCTGGGTCAAATAGCCCAGAGCGAAGAGGGCAGCCGAACGGAGACACTGCCGAAACAGACAGCCTACCTAGCTATAGTAGCAACTGTTAAGTGAATGACATTCTGAGCAGTAGATAATAGACCTAACAATAGAGGCCTCCAGAAATGGACTCGATATTTCTGAGATAAAATTCATGAATGGATGGCTGAGCGCAATGAGCAGCCTTCAAAAATCTATAATAGCAACACTATTAATGTAAGCCCAAGAAGTAGAAGAACTCTTACTTCATGAGCCGAAATCTTAAGCACAACTGCTAAGCCAATGATATACCATAAGCAGTACGCTAGTTAATAGAATCCATTAACAATAAAATGGAGCGTAACGTCCTTCTACTAGACATCAAAGACAGAAGAAGCTTACGCCCTTGTAATAAACAGATATCTGTTTATAAATACATAAACTGTACCCGGAAAGAGTAAAGGCCTATGCCCATACGAAGACGGAAGGACCTTAAAATAATAGATTCCGGATAATAGGAGCCTAACTCTTATGCAACAATCCAACCTAAATAGTAACGGAAGTATTGATTCCGAAACTATGAAAGTGAAAATCATCCATCGATAGTGCATGAAACTCACTGACTCTACAGAAAAGAGAAACCAACAGAATTACTGTCTAAAGGTCAGAATTTGAAAACTACTGTTTCCAGAGGCTCAAATGATTACTTAGCTAAATAAGAACCGAAGTTAAAATCCGTATAGGAATTTAATCTAAAGATTCTAAGTCTATTTATCAAAAAGTTACTAACTGACTTAGATAAAGTGACAAAAGACTCAATTGTAAACTATCGTAGAGTACATAGGTATGAGGTAACATAAACCTATAACCTAAATAACAACAGGCTGCAGTAGATCTTGTGAAACAAGTATACTAAAAACTAGCAATGCGTAGTATGGAGGGATCAACCATATGAACATAATGATCCCTACACCACGACGGAAGAGCCTCCACTTTAGTCGCATAGAATAGCGAAGAAGAGGATCTCCTATAGTAAGAAATCGCGTCCAAAGCTCGTCCAGTACAGTGCTTACAATGCAATACGGACCACACAACGGAATACATGAAGGTTGCGACCTTGCTGGTTGTGATAAAGAGGACACGATTTACCCAGTGAAAAAAGATCCTCACATAGAGGAAGATTTCACGTTAAGATCCACAGTAGACAAGAGAGTAAATTACTCATGATCTCTGTGAAGATAGAGATGCTATCAACAGAAATGTATTGTGGTTGTTTATCTTAGCAATACCTGCTAAAACAACAGCGCCGGAGGATACGCGTATCCTATCATTCCGTCCTATAGATCAATAGAGCGTTAACAGTATTAGCTCAGAGATCTGGACAAGCCAACACATACGTCTGCAATTGATTAGCAAGCTGTGTCATAAATAAAACATCATTGGGCGCTCCCATAGATAGCAAATCTGACTAAATACTTGTTTGTTGAGAGTCCATTCTGACAGCAACAAGCGACCCGTAAGAGAACGGGAGTGCGATAAAACAATCAGACGACCCAGAATATGACGGACCAAAATTGAACTTGGTGTACTATAACCAACAGACGGATTCTTTCCATTAAATTGAATAACGGAAACGAAAGAGTGCCTCCCTGGTTCCGGAGATACGCCACTACTGTCGAATTAAAGGACAGGAATTTGGGCATGCGTTTCTGAATAATGTTCATGCAATGACATAAAGCAAGCCTAAAAAACATTATTCCGCGGAAGTTAAACTGATAGCTAAAAGACTGCGGAACCCAAAGACCCTGGCACTTCGAATCCGTAGGGATCAGTATATATCCCAATCTGTTTGACTGGCAACCGTCATAACAGCCACACTAGGGTCCGGCAACTGCGGCGGCACTCTCTGAGTCAACCACCGAATGTTTGCCCCAGTCTGAATCTCTTGTAACACTAGATAGACAAGAGAATGTATAAATCAAGCAATTCATGGATTGCCGGAAAGTTGCCGTCGAAGAGAAGCTCCTCCGAGAACGAAGCGACTCTGAGAGAGTTCTTAACCTACTATCCACGCGTGGATGTAGCTAGGGCTGCATCACGTCTAACCAACTCCAATCAGCCACTGAAGGGCGGAGTTATACGTGAACAAACTACTGCCCTCAAAAGAAATTACATTGAGAATAATATCCCGTAAATCTTTTCTTGAAGACGTAATGATAACGCCTCAGTAAGGCGGATTACGTATAATAAAGCGTCTAAGTTAAGTCTACTATACATAATGTCGTTCCCAACATTGAAATTGGAAAAGACATAAACGGCGAAAAAGAATATAAGCAGTCTTTAATCACACCGTCTAGACGCATATGAACTCTCGGTATGCCCTGCTCTGCCAAAATAAACTATATGTAAAAAAGATAAAATGGCAGAAATGAGCCACGCGGACAAGAAACTAAACTATCATGCTTAGTAGCAGGCTTGTATATATATATATATAATATATAGCGTCGAAAAATAAAACACATGTTGTAATGACAATATTGGACTGCGTCGGTAAGTCAGGGACAAAGTCCCTGTACCGATCGAAAAATCCGAGTCCAATGACGCTATAAGTCTCTTATCCAAGATCGCAGCAATGAAGTCCGAAAAATAATCACTGGAAGAAATGCCAGAAGATATGAAAGGCATCTTCCGATACTACTAAAGGGAAAACTCGAAATCTTTCGAATCCCTTTCGCCATCCTGTCGGACCCTATAAAGCGTTCGGTCGTCCGTAGCTTGATGCAACCGCGGACCGCACCGACCCAGCGCCGTCGGATAATTCCTGATTCGACCGAGAAACCGTCAATTGCTGGGATGCTGCGAAACAACTGTGCTAACTCGGATAGCACGTCCGTCACTGAGGCCTGAGGAGCAGCGGTCTTACGATGCATTGCCGCAGGAAGCTCCGAGATCGTTACCCCGTGCATACTTCCAATATGCGAGCGAACGGAGTGTATAGGCCTCGTGTCCCTTGGCTACCGGATGGCGCGACCTATTCGCTGTGGAATCACTGAATGCCGAAACTGATCGGATACTCGAGGTCACGTAGCCAATGTGCCCTGCTGTGAGGATGAGGAAGCATTAAAGACAGTCTCTCGGACTGTCAATATAACGGAGCGTCCCGAGCAACGGACATATGCTCCGAATGTAAAATATCTGAACCACAACATGCGGTCCCCTATGTTGTTGGCTTCCTCCGATCTGTCCTCAATCTGCCGTCACTGGGTGAGTACTAAAGTAATTAAAGTGCTCGCATCACCCAAATCTCCTTCCTAGACCGCAACGGACGAACCCGGCAGCCGAACCATTCGATGAATGTACGCTACACCGGGTGAGCTAGCGAATGTCACTCCGTAAGCGATAGACATATTCCATGAGCACTTATTGCCGCTAACTCTTCATTAACTATGACGACAGAGGCACACTTTTGAAAGACATCTCCATAACTCTTCGAACAAGAAACCAGAAATGCTTGGATAGCAAGCATAAAATAATAATATATATAGCGTCGTTCAATAATTCGAAAGTTTGTGTGACATTATTGGACTATGTCGGAACTGAGGGACGATGTCCCTGAACCGAACCAAAAATTTCTAAGTCCACCGACGCTATCAGTTTCTTATCCGGCATCGCAGCATATGTTGTTCCGAAAGGGAAAGCTTGAAATCCACCGAATCCCTTTCGGTATCCCGTCGGACCGGATGAAACTTTCGGACGTCCGTACCCGCTTCCGCGGAGCGTCCCGACCCAGCATCGTCGGATAAAATATATGCGACAGATTCAGTTGATGCTGGGATGCTGCGATAAACTGTGCTATTAAGGAAAGCACGTCCGTTCCCGAGGCCTGTGCAGTAGCGGACTTACGATGCATTGCCGCTGGAAGCTCCGTGTACGTTGACTCCCGCACACTTCCTATGCGAACGTCCGGAGTCTGCAGGCCTCGAGTCCCCGGCTACCGACCCAGCGCTGTCGGATAATTCTCGATCCGACACCGTTTCTGTCGGCTGCTGGGATGCTGCGATAAGCTGTGCTATGTGCACAAGAATGTCCGGCGTCGAGACCTGCGGAGGCGCAGTCTATCGGTGCTTCGCCGAGGGCAGCTCCGCATCAGATGGCTCCCGCATACTTCCTATGCGAACGTCCGGAGTCCATCGGTCTCGAATCCCTGGCTGCCGGATGGTGTGACCTGGTCGCCGAAGAATCCTTGATCGGCGAAGCTGGTAATATATCGGCGGTCACGCAGCCAAGGAGCGGTCGTGTGCGCTGACGAGAAGAGGAAGCCTTAGCAGTCTCAGCAGACTGCCTATACAACGGAGCGTCCCGAGCGACGGACGTATGCTCCGCTAACGACACATTTGTACCACAACATCTGGGGCCAGATGTTGTTGAACGAGAGAGGGGCCTCTCTCGCTTGCCGTCCGGATGGACCGGAACGAGCTATGAACCGGACTAAAAGGCTTCCTCCGTTCTCCCTCCGATCCGCCGTCACTGGGTGTGCATTAAGTTAATTTTATAGTGCTCGCATCACCCCAAAATTCCTTCTAGACCGCAACGGACGAACCCGGCTGCCGAACCATTCGGTGAATGGACGCTACACCGGGCGAGCTAGCGGACGTCAAAGGCCGTCGAACCTACTAGGGTCCTCTTAGGCAAAAGGCGTATTACATGAGCACTTTTCCGCTAGCCCTACATAAATTGTGACGACGGAGGCACACTGTTGGAAGACATCACAGATACATCACCCTAATCTTGATCGTCTGAAATAGAAATTGATAAAGTAGAGTGACCCTGCGGGGAAAGGACCGGAGTGTCCAAATCCCCAACAACATACCGTGACATACGCTTCCCATATTGTCATCGAAATCATACGATACAGAACAGGAGTTAATGCGAGTACACTGACCACATATAGAATGATAATAAGGTCAGAGGAAGACTTCCTCTTAAAACAATTGATCAATATCCTTTCAATGTGAAAAGAAAACAAGTCCTGGTACTCGCACTAACCCCTGGCAAACAAAATACATAATAATAATATGATCCATTAATATAGAAAAAATAATTGAAATCAAAATATTTTGAAAAAATATTTTTTCAGAACAGCCCAAGTTTCTGAAAAGTAACGTTGAGCCCCAATGGATCCCAAGCCTAAGTGTGGACAAAAATTTTAAAAATATTTTAAACAATTTATTCAACACTTACGAACAATAATAATGTATCTAGTTATGATTAAAATAACATAAAGATATTATTATTTAGAAATCCCCCCCTCACACAGAGGGCTGTTGTAAATGTAAACAATGAGTGTAAAAACACTAAAATAAGACTCCAGGCACCCAGGCCCGAAATCAGTTACCCAAAATACACCATCTGATGCAAAACAGAGACTTCCAGGGAAGAAACTGCAGAACATCAGATGGTAGATGCAGAACACAACGCCTAACCACCCGTAGGTGAAGACGTAAACATGGGGAAAGAACAGAATTCATTCTGTTATTAAGCTAAAACTCCCAAGAAATTTTAGTAATAATAATTACAGAAACTATGCCAAAAGCATGGGAGAATAGCAAGGGGGAACTTAAAGGACAGGGAGAGAGGAAAAACACTTGAAAAAACAGTGTAACTAAATAATCAGAATGACAACAAAATGGCTGCTGCCTTTAAAATAGGTAACTTAACATAATTTCATTAAAAAATTTTAAGTTACAGCCCTGATAATATTCTGTCACACATTCTTTTCCTCTCCTCCTTTTCTATCCTCCTTAGAATCACCATTTCACTAATATTTATGTGTCTGGCATCATTTAAACTGAGATTTAAAAGCACAAAGATCAGTCAGATGTTAACTGATGAAGGGCCAAACTTAGAATGATAAATGGCGCCAATTTCGGAACGTCCTTGACACTGCGCATGCGCAGTGGGGGCGAGGTGTGGAGGGCCTTTCAGGACATGTTTTCTTTAGTTTTAGATGCAAATTTTGGGGATTGGGGGGCAAAATTTGTGTTTGGCCCTATATTTTAAGAGTTAGCACCAGCTATGTCTGGGTCATTGGTACAGTATAAAAATATATTTTTTCAGAGAAGCCCAAGTTGCTGAAAAGTAACGTTGAGCCCCGATGGATCCGATGGCAAAGTGTGGTCAAAAATTTTAAAATTATATAAAATAATTAATGAGACACTTTCGGATAATATAAATGTATCTTATAATGAGATAAACTACCACAAAGGCAAACAGCCCCCCTCAAAAAGGCTGTTGCCAATGAAAACAAACAGTGTAAACACAGTAGAAAACATGACTTCAGGCACTGAAAAAACTGGCCCGGAATCAGTCATCAATTACACTCTATCTGATGCAAAACAGAGACTCCCAGGGGAGAATCTGCAGAACATCAGATGGAAGATGCAGAACACAAACGTTATACACCCATGGGTGAAAACGTAACTATGGGGAAAATAACAGAAAACATTCTGTAACCAAGCAACTCTCCCAGGGAATTTTAGAAATGAAACTTCTCAAAAATATGCCAAAAGCATGGGAGAATTGCAAGGGGGGACTTTAGAAGGCTAGGGGAGAGGAAACACTGAATAAGCAGTGCAACAATTAGCAAGAATGACAACAAGAGGCCCATGCCTCGAAAGTTAAAAAATTTATAGTAATTTATATATTTTTTATACTTACCAATGACCCAGACATAGCTGGTGCTAACTCTTAAAATATAGGGCCAAACACAAATTTTGCCCCCCAATCCCCAAAATTTGCATCTAAAACTAAAGAAAACATGTCCTGAAAGGCCCTCCACACTTCGCCCCTACTGCGCATGCGCAGTGTCAAGGACGTTCCGAAATTGGCGCCATTTATCATTCTAATAACCAGTGCCTGGTAAGCGCTATGTACTCAGCGGGGAGGCAAGAGTTCCCAACTCCTGGGAGGGCCATCCCTGTCTGGGTCATTGGTAAGTATAAAAAATATATAAATTACTATAAATTTTTTAACATTTTTATACTGTACCAATGACCCAGACATAGCTGAATAGTAAAAAGGCTGGAGGGCCAAGGACATAGAGCAAAATGGAATACGCTCAATAAAATAAAATAGAGTCATCCCCTGTAGGGAAAAGAAGTAATAGGCCTTACATGTATCTTTCTTATTTATGATAAATTAGAAAGATACAACACCTTCCAAAATTGAGCTTCATACATCCATGTACTCTATTAATATCCAATATAATCCTTATACTAATAATTTTTAAAGTAAGCCAATAATAAAGTAAGTCTAGAGAATAGAGACTCTTATACTCCTAAAAGTGTCTGAGAATTGCATAATCATGTCCGTTGACATATGCAATATTCAAAAGCTATACTTTAAAAACTAAGACTTGAATGAATTTTATAAACTTAAACTTCTCACTAAACAACCATCCCAATAACAGCTCAGAATTACTAATTCCGGAGGAGGTATCCCCTTGTTTTCATAGTAAAACAGGTGACCCAAGGGAACACCCCCCCCCCCCCCCCCCCCCCTTTTTCTTGCCCTGGGTCAAATAGCCCAGAGCGAAGAGGGCAGCCGAACGGAGAAACTGCCGAAACAGACAGCCTACCTAGCTATAGTGGCAACTGTTAAGTGAATGACATTCTGAGCAGTAGATAATAGACCTAACAAAAGAGGCCTCAAGAAATTGACTCGATATTTCTAAGATAAAATTCATGAATGTGGATGGCTGAGCGCAATGAGCGGCCTTCAAAAATCTATAATAGCGACACTATTAATGTAAGCCCAAGAAGTAGAAGAACTCTTACTTCATGAGCCGAAATCTTAAGCACAACTGCTAAGTCAATGATATACCATAAGCAGTACCGATAGTTAATAGAATCCATTAACAATAAAATGGAGCGTAACGTCCTTCTACTAGACATCAAAGACAGAAGAAGCTTACGCCCTTGTAATAAACAGATATCTGTTTATAAATACATAAACTGTACCCGGAAAGAGTAAAGGCCTATGCCCATACGAAGACGGAAGGACCTTAAAATAATAGGTTCCGGATAATAGGAGCCTAACTCTTATGCAACAATCCAACCTAAATAGTAACGGAAGTATTGATTCCGAAACTATGAAAGTGAAAATCATCCATCGATAGTGCATGAAACTCACTGACTCTACAGTAAAAGAGAAACCATTAGAATTACTGTCTAAAAGGTCAGAATTTGAAAACTACTGTTTCCAGAGGCTCAAATGATTACTTAGCTAAATAAGAACCGAAGTTAAAATCCGTATAGGAATTTAATCTAAAGATTCTAGGTCTATTTATCAAAAAGTTACTAACTGACTTAGATAAAGAGACAAAAGACTCAATTGTAAACTATCGTAGAGTGCATAGGTATGAGGTAACATAAACCTATAACCTAAATAATAACAGGCTGCAGTAGATCTTGTGAAACAAGTATACTAAAAAATAGCAATGAGTAGTATGGAGGGATCAACAATATGAACATAATGATCCCTACACCACGACGGAAGAGCCTCCACTTTAGTCGCATAGAATAGCGAAGAAGAGGATCTCCTATAGTAAGAAATCGCGTCCAAAGCTCGTCCAGTACAGTGCTTACAATGTAATACGGACCACACAACGGAATACATGAAGGTTGCGACCTTGCTGGTTGTGATAAAGATGACACGATTTACCCAGTGAAAAAAGATCCTCACATAGAGGAAGATTTCACGTTAAGATCCACAGTAGACAAGAGAGTAAATTACTCATGATCTCTGTGAAGATAGAGATGCTATCAACAGAAATGTATTGTGGTTGTTTATCTTAGCAATACCTGCTAAAACAACAGCGCCGGAGGATACGCGTATCCTATCATTCCGTCCTATAGATCAATAGAGCGTTAACACTATTAGCTCAGAGATCTGGACAAGCCAACACATACGTCTGCAATTGATTAGCAAGCTGTGTCATAAATAAATCATCATTGGGCGCTCCCATAGATAGCAAATCTGATTGAATACTTGTTTGTTGAGAGTCCATTCTGACAGCAACAAGCGACCCGTAAGAGAACGGGAGTCCGATAAAACAATCAGACGACCCGGAATATGACGGACCAAAACTGAACTTGGTGTACTATAACCAACAGACGGATTCTTTCCATTAAATTGAATAACGGAAACGAAAGAGTGCCTCCCTGGTTCCGGAGATACGCCACTACTGTCGAATTAAAGGACAGGAATTTGGGCATGCGTTTCTGAATAATGTTCATGCAATGACATAAAGCAAGCCTAAAAAACATTATTCCGCGGAAGTTAAACTGATAGCTAAAAGACTGCGGAACCCAAAGACCCTGGCACTTCGAATCCGTAGGGATCAGTATATATCCCAATCTGTTTGACTGGCAACCGTCATAACAGCCACACTCGGGTCCAGCAACTGCGGCGGCACTCTCTGAGTCAACCACCGAATGTTTGCCCCAGTCTGAATCTCTTGTAACACTAGATAGACAAGAGAACGTATAAATCGAGCAATTCATGGATTGCCGGAAAGTTGCCGTCGAAGAGAAGCTCCTCCGAGAACGAAGCGACTCTGAGAGAGTTCTTAACCTTACTATCCACGCGTGTGGATGTAGCTAGGGCTGCGTCACGTCTAACCAACTCCAATCAGCCACTGAAGGGCGGAGTTATACGTGAACAAACTACTGCCCTCAAAAGAAATTACATTGAGAATAATATCCCGTAAATCTTTTCTTGAAGACGTAATGATAACGCCTCAGTAAGGCGGATTACGTATAATAAAGCGTCTAAGTTAAGTCTACTATACATAATGTCGTTCCCAACATTGAAATTGGAAAAGACATAAACGGCGAAAAAGAATATATGCAGTCTTTAATCACACCGTCTAGACGCATATGAACTCTCGGTATGCCCTGCTCTGCCAAAATAAACTATTTGTAAACATGATAAAATGGCAGAAATGAGCAACGCGGACAAGAAACTAAACTATCATGCTTAGTAGCAGGCTTGTATATATATATATATATAGCGTCGAAAAATAAAACACATGTTGTAATGACAATATTGGACTGCGTCGGTAAGTCAGGGACAATGTCCCTGTACCGATCGAAAAATCCGAGTCCAATGACGCTATAAGTCTCTTATCCAAGATCGCAGCAATGAAGTCCGAAATAATAATCACTGGAAGAAATGCCAGAAGATATGAAAGGCATCTTCCGATACTACTAAAGGGAAAACTCGAAATCTTTCGAATCCCTTTCGCCATCCTGTCGGACCCTATAAAGCGTTCGGTCGTCCGTAGCTGATGCAACCGCGGACCGCACCGACCCAGCGCCGTCGGATAATTCCTGATTCGACCGAGAAACTGTCAATTGCTGGGATGCTGTGAAACAACTGTGCTAACTCGGATAGCACGTCCGTCACTGAGGCCTGAGGAGAAGCGGTCTTACGATGCATTGCCGCTGGAAGCTCCGTGATCGTTACCCCGTGCATACTTCCAATATGCGAGCGAACGGAGTGTATAGGCCTCGTGTCCCTTGGCTACCGGATGGCGCGACCTATTCGCCGTGGAATCACTGAATGCCGAAACTGATCGGATACTCGAGGTCACGTAGCCAATGTGCGGTCGTGTGCCCTGCTGTGAGGATGAGGAAGCATTAAAGACAGTCTCTCGGACTGTCAATATAACGGAGCGTCCCGAGCAACGGACATATGCTCCGAATGTAAAATATCTGAACCACAACATGCGGTCCCCTATGTTGTTGGGCGAGAGAGGAACCTCTCTCGCTCACAGCCCAGATGGACCTGGACAAGCCAGGAACCGGACTAACAGGCTTCCTCCGATCTGTCCTCAATCTGCCGTCACTGGGTGAGTACTAAAGTAATTAAAGTGCTCGATCACCCAAATCTCCTTCCTAGACCGCCACGGACGAACCCGGCAGCCGAACCATTCGATGAATGTACGCTACACCAGGTGAGCTAGCAAATGTCACTCCGTAAGCGATAGACATATTCCATGAGCACTTATTGCCGCTAACTCTTCATTAACTATGACGACAGAGGCACACTTTTGAAAGACATCTCCATAACTCTTCGAACAAGAAACCAGAAATGCTTGGATAGCAAGCATAAAATAATAATATATATAGCGTCGTTCAATAATTCGAAAGTTTGTGTGACATTATTGGACTATGTCGGAACTGAGGGACGATGTCCCTGAACCGAACCAAAAAATTTCTAAGTCCACCGACGCTATCAGTTTCTTATCCGGCATCGCAGCATATGTTGTTCCGAAAGGGAAAGCTTGAAATCCTCCGAATCCCTTTCGGTATCCCGTCGGACCGGATGAAACTTTCGGACGTCCGTACCCGCTTCCGCGGAGCGTCCCGACCCAGCATCGTCGGATAAAATATATGCGACAGATTCAGTTGATGCTGGGATGCTGCGATAAACTGTGCTATTAAAGAAAGCACGTCCGTTCCCGAGGCCTGTGCACTAGCGGACTTACGATGCATTGCCGCCGGAAGCTCCGTGTACGTTGACTCCCGCACACTTCCTATGCGAACGTCCGGAGTCTGCAGGCCTCGAGTCCCCGGCTACCGACCCAGCGCTGTCGGATAATTCTCGATCCAACACCGTTTCAGTCGGCTGCTGGGATGCTGCGATAAGCTGTGCTATGTGCACAAGAATGTCCGGCGTCGAGACCTGCGGAGGCGCAGTCTATCGCTGCTTCGCCGAGGGCAGCTCCGCATCAGATGGCTCCCGCATACTTTTCCTATGCGAACGTCCGGAGTCCATCGGTCTCGAATCCCTGGCTGCCGGATGGTGTGACCTGGTCGCCGAAGAATCCTTGATCAGCGAAGCTGGTAATATATCGGCGGTCACGCAGCCAAGGTGCGGTCGTGTGCGCTGACGAGAAGAGGAAGCCTTAGCAGTCTCAGCGGACTGCCTATACAACGGAGCGTCCCGAGCGACGGACGTATGCTCCGCTAGCGACACATTTTGTACCACAACATCTGGGGCCAGATGTTGTTGAACGAGAGAGGGGCCTCTCTCGCTTGCCATCCGGATGGACCGGAACGAGCTATGAACCGGACTAAAAGGCTTCCTCCATTCTCCCTCCGATCCGCCGTCACTGGGTGTGCATTAAGTTAATTTTATAGTGCTCGCATCACCCCAAAATTCCTTCTAGACCGCAACGGACGAACCCGGCTGCCGAACCATTCGGTGAATGGACGCTACACCGGGCGAGCTAGCGGACGTCAAAGGCCGTCGAACCTACTAGGGTCCTCTTAGGCAATTGGCGTATTACATGAGCACTTTTCCGCTAGCCCTTCATTAATTGTGACGACGGAGGCACACTGTTGGAAGACATCACAGATACATCACCCTAATCTTGATCGTCTGAAATAGAAATTGATAAAGTAGAGTGACCCTGCGGGGAAAGGACCGGAGTGTCCAAATCCCCAACAACATACCGTGACATACGCTTCCCATATTGTCATCGAAATCATACGATACAGAACAGGAGTTAATGCGAGTACACTGACCACATATAGAATGATAATAAAGTCAGAGGAAGACTTCCTCTTAAAACAATTGATCAATATCCTTTCAATGTGAAAAGAAAACAAGTCCTAGTACTCGCACTAACCCCTGGCAATCAAAATACATAATAATAATATGATCCATTAATATAGAAAAAATAATTGAAATCAAAATATTTTGAAAAAATATTTTTTCAGAACAGCCCAAGTTTCTGAAAAGTAACGTTGAGCCCCAATGGATCCCAAGCCTAAGTGTGGACAAAAATTTTAAAAATATTTTAAACAATTTATTCAACACTTACGAACAATAATAATGTATCTAGTTATGATTAAAATAACATAAAGATATTATTTTTTAGAAATCCCCCCCTCACACAGAGGGCTGTTGTAAATGTAAACAATGAGTGTAAAAACACTAAAATAAGACTCCAGGCACCCAGGCCCGAAATCAGTTACCAAAAATACACTATCTGATGCAAAACAGAGACTTCCAGGGAAGAAACTGCAGAACATCAGATGGTAGATGCAGAACACAACGCCTAACCACCCGTAGGTGAAGACGTAAACATGGGGAAAGAACAGAATTCATTCTGTTATTCAGCTAAAACTCCCAAGAAATTTTAGTAATAATAATTACAGAAACTATGCCAAAAGCATGGGAGAATAGCAAGGGGGAACTTAAAGGACAGGGAGAGAGGAAAACACTTGAAAAAACAGTGTAACTAAATAATCAGAATGACAACAAAATGGCTGCTGCCTTGAAAATAGGTAACTTAACATAATTTCATTAAAAAATTTTAAGTTACAGCCCTGATAATATTCTGTCACACATTCTTTTCCTCTCCTCCTTCTCTATCCTCCTTAGAATCACCATTTCACTAATATTTATGTGTCTGGCATCATTTAAACTGAGATTTAAAAGCACAAAGATCAGTCAGATGTTAACTGATGAAGGGCCAAACTTAGAATGATAAATGGCGCCAATTTCGGAACGTCCTTGACACTGCGCATGCGCAGTAGGGGCGAAGTGTGGAGGGCCTTTCAGGACATGTTTTCTTTAGTTTTAGATGCAAATTTTGGGGATTGTGGGGCAAAATTTGTGTTTGGCCCTATATTTTAAGAGTTAGCACCAGCTATGTCTGGGTCATTGGTACAGTATAAAAATATAGGCAACTTAACATAATTTCAACAAAAAATTTTAAGTACAGCCCTGATTATTTTTTGCCACTTCTTTTTTCCTCTCCTCCTTCTATCCTCCTTAGAATCACATTTTCTCCAAAAATTACGTGTCTGGCATCCTTTAAACTGAGATTTACAAGCACAAAGATCAGTGAGATGTTGACTGATGAAGGGCCAAACAGAGAATGATATTTGGCGCCAATTTCGGGACGACTGCGTCACTGCGCATGCGCAGTAGAGTCGTACTATGGAGGTCCTTTAGGACATGATTTCTTTTTGTTTTGGATGCAAATTTTGGGGATTGGGGGGCAAAATTTGTGTTTGGCCCTGGTTTTTGTGGAGTTAGCACCAGCTAAGTCTGGGTCATTGGTACAGTATAAAAATATTATTTAGCAAGTATGTAGTGATACGAGATTTAATAAAATTTATTTTTTAACGAAGATTTAATATTACCTTTAGCAACTGTGGCTATCTCTGTGATCACAGTTTAAAGCAAATGCAGTCCAGTTTACCCCTTGAAGAAACGAGTCTGACTTTCAGTCGACACTCTCTGGCCTCAGAACAGGAGATCTAAAATGCAATCATCAGGAGCTGTTTGCGACAATATGCAGGCCCTAAAATTCCATGTGAATCGAGTTGTGTAAATATTCGCATGGTGAAAATCATGTGAATCCAAGTAGATCCGTATTAGTATTCCTTTTGATTTGATGTTTTGTGTGCACTATTTTTCAGGTCATGTGCTATCATGATGTCAGCGTATTAATACGAACAGCCAATTTCTTTGAAATAACTGATAAAATCCCTTGGGTTTCAAAGCGAAACTTCGAAGTTGTAAATCTTGCGAACAAAGCCACTGGTCGAAATGTACAATGTTGCAAACTGCACATGCTTACAATAATACACATCTTCTCACTTCAATTTGTTTCAAATTTGAAGTATCCAAAATTTAATAACTTTTGTTAATAATGGTGATGATTAACAATGAATGTGTCAATGACACTGTAGCTCAACTTGTCAAGACATGTACATGTATAGTATGTGACACAGCAATGACAAACATCTAGGAAATGACCTGATAACAAAGGTACATATAAAGTATTGTAACGGTCTGTACATAAATACTGACCATAGCCTGTAACAAATGTATAGGTAAAGTATTGTAAAGGTGGGTGACAGTCAGATGCTAAACTAGAAAAGAAATCTTTGCGTCCCAGAGTGGGTCTGACTGAACTCCAAAATATTTGTTCTCATAGCACAGTGATAACAAAGGCACCCCAAAACACACTCGTTCCTGTCCCAAGGTGAAAACAAAGCAACCCAAGAAGTTTTGTGAAGATCAGTTCATAAATACGAGCTGTATAGAAGTTGTGACAAAAAACTGATTAGACCTAATTTTGGTACAAAATGGCCACTGGCAGCCATCTTGAATTTTGGACCGCACCCAGAAACACTCGTTCTCGTCCCAAGGTGATAACAAAGGTACACAAGAAGTTTCGTAAAGATTGGTTCATAAATACGGCCTCTAGCCCGAGCCGTATAGAAGTTGTGTACAAAAAACTGATTAGACCTAATTTTGGTACAAAATGGCCACTGGCAGACATCTTCAATTTTAGACTGCACCCAGAAACACTGGTTCTCATCCCATGGTGATAACAAAGGTACCCAAGACGTTTCGTGAAGATCGGTTCATAAATACAGACTCTAGCCCGAGCCGTATTGACATGTGTACTTACTGTGTGTAAGTAGCACTGAAAAAATCAAAGTTCATCGAATTTGCATAATTTCTGCACAGAAAAAAACCCGCATTATATGTGATGTATTCCATGGTACTAAACATTCACACAAAAAATTATTCAAATCAGCGATATCATATGGAAGTTCTGTGCAAAAATCTGATTGCACCTAATTTTGTACAAAATGGCTGCCATCGGCCATCTTGAATTTCGGACCGGACCCAAAAACACTCATTCTCGTCCCACGGTGATACCAAAGGTACCCAAGAAGTTTTGTAAAGATCGGTTCATAAATACGGCCTCTAGCCTGAGCCGTATTGGCATTTGCACTTATAGTGCTGAAAGTAGCACCAGAAAACATCAAAGTTAGTCTAATTTGCCTAATTTACGCACGAGAAAAAAACCCGTATTATATGTGATGTATCCCATGGTACTAAACATTCACACAAAAAATTATTCAAATCAGCGCTTTCATATGGAAGTTCAGCGCAAAAATCTGATTGCAACTAAGTTTGTATAAAATGGCCACCAGCGGCCAACTTGAATTTTGGATCGGACCCCCAAAACACTCGTTCTTGTCCCACGGTCATAACAAAGGTACCCAAGAAGTTTCTTAAGATCGGTTCATAAATACGGCCTGTATCCCGAGCCATATTGAATTGATGACGGACAGACAGACGACTGGCAATGGCATTAGCTCAAATTTGGCTTCGCCAAAGTTGAGCTAAGATTCAGAAAATTTCAATAGCACCCATCTAGACATCACACCAAAGGTGCATATCAAATTTGAAAAAGATTGGGTGAGAGATGCAACCTGTAGGATGTGCTAATGGAATTGTTGACAATTTATATGCCAAACCTAAGATGGCTGCTGGTGGCCAGGTTTTTTAACAAAATTCGGAAAAAATTGATAGCTCCCATCTAGACATTACCCCAAAGCTACACATGAAATTTGGGACAGATAGGTGAGAGCGGCCACCTGTAGGGTGTGCTAAAGTAATTCAAATCCAAATCCAAGATGGCCACTAGCGGCCATGTTTTTCAATGAAATTTGATAATGAAAGTGTCAATGACACTGTAGCTCAACTTGTTTAAGACATGTACATGTATAGTATGTGACACAGCAATGACAAACATCTAGGTAATGACCTGATAACAAAGGTACATGTAAAGTATTGTAATGGTCTGTACATAAATGCTGACCGTAGCCTGTAACAAATGTGTAGGTAAAGTATTGTAAAGGTGGGCAACAGTTAGATGCTAAACTAGAAAAGAAATCTTTGAGTCCCAGAGTGGGTCTGACTGAACTCCAAAATATTTGTTCTCATAGCACAGTGATAACAAAGGCACCCCAAAACACACTCATTCCTGTCCCAAGGTGATAACAAAGGTACCCCAAGAAGTTTCATGAAGATCAGTTCATAAATACAGACTCTAGCCCGAGCCATATTGACATGTGCACTTACTGTGTACATCTAATTTGCATAATTTCTGCACGAGAAAAAAACCTGTATTATATGTGATGTATTCCATGTTACTAAACATTCCTACAAAAGTTAAAAAATTTATAGTAATTTATATATTTTTTATACTTACCAATGACCCAGACATAGCTGGTGCTAACTCTTAAAATATAGGGCCAAACACAAATTTTGCCCCCCAATCCCCAAAATTTGCATCTAAAACTAAAGAAAACATGTCCTGAAAGGCCCTCCACACCTCGCCCCCACTGCGCATGCGCAGTGTCAAGGACGTTCCGAAATTGGCGCCATTTATCATTCTAATAACCAGTGCCTGGTAAGCGCTATGTACTCAGCGGGGAGGCAAGAGTTCCCAACTCCTGGGAGGGCCATCCCCGTCTGGGTCATTGGTAAGTATAAAAAATATATAAATTACTATAAATTTTTTAACATTTTTATACTGTACCAATGACCCAGACATAGCTGAATAGTAAAAAGGCTGGAGGGCCAAGGACATAGAGCAAAATGGAATACGCTCAATAAAATAAAATAGAGTCATCCCCTGTAGGGAAAAGAAGTAATAGGCCTTACATGTATCTTTCTTATTTATGATAAATTAGAAAGATACAACACCTTCCAAAAATTGAGCTTCATACATCCATGTACTCTATTAATATCCAATAATCCTTATACTAATAATTTTTAAAGTAAGCCAATAATAAAGTAAGTCTAGAGAATAGAGACTCTTATACTCCTAATAGTGTGTGAGAATTGCATAATCATGTCCGTTTACATATGCAATATTCAAAAGCTATACTTTAAAAACTAAGACTTGAATGAATTTTATAAACTTAAACTTCTCACTAAACAACCATTCCAATAACTGCTCAGAATTACTAACTCCGGAGGAGGTATCCCCTTGTTTTCATAGTAAAAACAGGTGACCCAAGGGAACACCCTCCCCCCCCCCCCTTTTTCTTGCCCTGGGTCAAATAGCCCAGAGCGAAGAGGGCAGCCGAACGGAGACACTGCCGAAACAGACAGCCTACCTAGCTATAGTAGCAACTGTTAAGTGAATGACATTCTGAGCAGTAGATAATAGACCTAACAATAGAGGCCTCCAGAAATGGACTCGATATTTCTGAGATAAAATTCATGAATGGATGGCTGAGCGCAATGAGCAGCCTTCAAAAATCTATAATAGCAACACTATTAATGTACGCCCAAGAAGTAGAAGAACTCTTACTTCATGAGCCGAAATCTTAAGCACAACTGCTAAGCCAATGATATACCATAAGCAGTACGCTAGTTAATAGAATCCATTAACAATAAAATGGAGCGTAACGTCCTTCTACTAGACATCAAAGACAGAAGAAGCTTACGCCCTTGTAATAAACAGATATCTGTTTATAAATACATAAACTGTACCCGGAAAGAGTAAAGGCCTATGCCCATACGAAGACGGAAGGACCTTAAAATAATAGGTTCCGGATAATAGGAGCCTAACTCTTATGCAACAATCCAACCTAAATAGTAACGGAAGTATTGATTCCGAAACTATGAAAGTGAAAATCATCCATCGATAGTGCATGAAACTCACTGACTCTACAGTAAAAGAGAAACCAACAGAATTACTGTCTAAAAGGTCAGAATTTGAAAACTACTGTTTCCAGAGGCTCAAATGATTACTTAGCTAAATAAGAACCGAAGTTAAAATCCATATAGGAATTTAATCTAAGGATTCTAAGTCTATTTATCAAAAAGTTACTAACTGACTTAGATAAAGAGACAAAAGACTCAATTGTAAACTAACGTAGAGTGCATAGGTATGAGGTAACATAAACCTATAACCTAAATAACAACAGGCTGCAGTAGATCTTGTGAAACAAGTATACTAAAAACTAGCAATGCGTAGTATGGAGGGATCAACCATATGAACATAATGATCCCTACACCACGACGGAAGAGCCTCCACTTTAGTCGCATAGAATAGCGAAGAAGAGGATCTCCTATAGTAAGAAATCGCGTCCAAAGCTCGTCCAGTACAGTGCTTACAATGCAATACGGACCACACAACGGAATACATGAAGGTTGCGACCTTGCTGGTTGTGATAAAGATGACACGATTTACCCAGTGAAAAAAGATCCTCACATAGAGGAAGATTTCACGTTAAGATCCACAGTAGACAAGAGAGTAAATTACTCATGATCTCTGTGAAGATAGAGATGCTATCAACAGAAATGTATTGTGGTTGTTTATCTTAGCAATACCTGCTAAAACAACAGCGCCGGAGGATACGCGTATCCTATCATACCGTCCTATAGATCAATAGAGCGTTAACAGTATTAGCTCAGAGATCTGGACAAGCCAACACATACGTCTGCAATTGATTAGCAAGCTGAGTCATAAATAAAACATCATTGGGCGCTCCCATAGATAGCAAATCTGATTAAATACTTGTTTGTTGAGAGTCCATTCTGACAGCAACAAGCGACCCGTAAGAGAACGGGAGTGCGATAAAACAATCAGACGACCCAGAATATGACGGACCAAAACTGAACTTGGTGTACTATAACCAACAGACGGATTCTTTCCATTAAATTGAATAACGGAAACGAAAGAGTGCCTCCCTGGTTCCGGAGATACGCCACTACTGTCGAATTAAAGGACAGGAATTTGGGCATGCGTTTCTGAATAATGTTCATGCAATGACATAAAGCAAGCCTAAAAAACATTATTCCGCGGAAGTTAAACTGATAGCTAAAAGACTGCGGAACCCAAAGACCCTGGCACTTCGAATCCGTAGGGATCAGTATATATCCCAATCTGTTTGACTGGCAACCGTCATAACAGCCACACTAGGGTCCGGCAACTGCGGCGGCACTCTCTGAGTCAACCACCGAATGTTTGCCCCAGTCTGAATCTCTTGTAACACTAGATAGACAAGAGAATGTATAAATCAAGCAATTCATGGATTGCCGGAAAGTTGCCGTCGAAGAGAAGCTCCTCCGAGAACGAAGCGACTCTGAGAGAGTTCTTAACCTACTATCCACGCGTGGATGTAGCTAGGGCTGCATCACGTCTAACCAACTCCAATCAGCCACTGAAGGGCGGAGTTATACGTGAACAAACTACTGCCCTCAAAAGAAATTACATTGAGAATAATATCCCGTAAATCTTTTCTTGAAGACGTAATGATAACGCCTCAGTAAGGCGGATTACGTATAATAAAGCGTCTAAGTTAAGTCTACTATACATAATGTCGTTCCCAACATTGAAATTGGAAAAGACATAAACGGCGAAAAAGAATATATGCAGTCTTTAATCACACCGTCTAGACGCATATGAACTCTCGGTATGCCCTGCTCTGCCAAAATAAACTATATGTAAAAAAGATAAAATGGCAGAAATGAGCCACGCGGACAAGAAACTAAACTATCATGCTTAGTAGCAGGCTTGTATATATATATATAATATATAGCGTCGAAAAATAAAACACATGTTGTAATGACAATATTGGACTGCGTCGGTAAGTCAGGGACAAAGTCCCTGTACCGATCGAAAAATCCGAGTCCAATGACGCTATAAGTCTCTTATCCAAGATCGCAGTAATGAAGTCCGAAAAATAATCACTGGAAGAAATGCCAGAAGATATGAAAGGCATCTTCCGATACTACTAAAGGGAAAACTCGAAATCTTTTGAATCCCTTTCGCCATCCTGTCGGACCCTATAAAGCGTTCGGTCGTCCGTAGCTTGATGCAACCACGGACCGCACCGACCCAGCGCCGTCGGATAATTCCTGATTCGACCGAGAAACCGTCAATTGCTGGGATGCTGCGAAACAACTGTGCTAACTCGGATAGCACGTCCGTCACTGAGGCCTGAGGAGCTGCGGTCTTACGATGCATTGCCGCAGGAAGCTCCGAGATCGTTACCCCGTGCATACTTCCAATATGCGATCGAACGGAGTGTATAGGCCTCGTGTCCCTTGGCTACCGGATGGCGCGACCTATTCGCTGTGGAATCACTGAATGCCGAAACTGATCGGATACTCGAGGTCACGTAGCCAATGTGCGGTCGTGTGCCCTGCTGTGAGGATGAGGAAGCATTAAAGACAGTCTCTCGGACTGTCAATATAACGGAGCGTCCCGAGCAACGGACATATGCTCCGAATGTAAAATATCTGAACCACAACATGCGGTCCCCTATGTTGTTGGCTTCCTCCGATCTGTCCTCAATCTGCCGTCACTGGGTGAGTACTAAAGTAATTAAAGTGCTCGCATCACCCAAATCTCCTTCCTAGACCGCAACGGACGAACCCGGCAGCCGAACCATTCGATGAATGTACGCTACACCGGGTGAGCTAGCGAATGTCACTCCGTAAGCGATAGACATATACCATGAGCACTTATTGCCGCTAACTCTTCATTAACTATGACGACAGAGGCACACTTTTGAAAGACATCTCCATAACTCTTCGAACAAGAAACCAGAAATGCTTGGATAGCAAGCATAAAATAATAATATATATAGCGTCGTTCAATAATTCGAAAGTTTGTGTGACATTATTGGACTATGTCGGAACTGAGGGACGATGTCCCTGAACCGAACCAAAAATTTCTAAGTCCACCGACGCTATCAGTTTCTTATCCGGCATCGCAGCATATGTTGTTCCGAAAGGGAAAGCTTGAAATCCACCGAATCCCTTTCGGTATCCCGTCGGACCGGATGAAACTTTCGGACGTCCGTACCCGCTTCCGCGGAGCGTCCCGACCCAGCATCGTCGGATAAAATATATGCGACAGATTCAGTTGATGCTGGGATGCTGCGATAAACTGTGCTATTAAGGAAAGCACGTCCGTTCCCGAGGCCTGTGCAGTAGCGGACTTACGATGCATTGCCGCTGGAAGCTCCGTGTACGTTGACTCCCGCACACTTCCTATGCGAACGTCCGGAGTCTGCAGGCCTCGAGTCCCCGGCTACCGACCCAGCGCTGTCGGATAATTCTCGATCCAACACCGTTTCTGTCGGCTGCTGGGATGCTGCGATAAGCTGTGCTATGTGCACAAGAATGTCCGGCGTCGAGACCTGCGGAGGCGCAGTCTATCGGTGCTTCGCCGAGGGCAGCTCCGCATCAGATGGCTCCCGCATACTTCCTATGCGAACGTCCGGAGTCCATCGGTCTCGAATCCCTGGCTGCCGGATGGTGTGACCTGGTCGCCGAAGAATCCTTGATCGGCGAAGCTGGTAATATATCGGCGGTCACGCAGCCAAGGTGCGGTCGTGTGCGCTGACGAGAAGAGGAAGCCTTAGCAGTCTCAGCGGACTGCCTATACAACGGAGCGTCCCGAGCGACGGACGTATGCTCCGCTAACAACACATTTGTACCACAACATCTGGGGCCAGATGTTGTTGAACGAGAGAGGGGCCTCTCTCGCTTGCCGTCCGGATGGACCGGAACGAGCTATGAACCGGACTAAAAGGCTTCCTCCGTTCTCCCTCCGATCCGCCGTCACTGGGTGTGCATTAAGTTAATTTTATAGTGCTCGCATCACCCCAAAATTCCTTCTAGACCGCAACGGACGAACCCGGCTGCCGAACCATTCGGTGAATGGACGCTACACCGGGCGAGCTAGCGGACGTCAAAGGCCGTCGAACCTACTAGGGTCCTCTTAGGCAATTGGCGTATTACATGAGCACTTTTCCGCTAGCCCTTCATTAATTGTGACGACGGAGGCACACTGTTGGAAGACATCACAGATACATCACCCTAATCTTGATCGTCTGAAATAGAAATTGATAAAGTAGAGTGACCCTGCGGGGAAAGGACCGGAGTGTCCAAATCCCCAACAACATACCGTGACATACGCTTCCCATATTGTCATCGAAATCATACGATACAGAACAGGAGTTAATGCGAGTACACTGACCACATATAGAATGATAATAAGGTCAGAGGAAGACTTCCTCTTAAAACAATTGATCAATATCCTTTCAATGTGAAAAGAAAACAAGTCCTGGTACTCGCACTAACCCCTGGCAATCAAATACATAATAATAATATGATCCATTAATATAGAAAAAATAATTGAAATCAAAATATTTTGAAAAAATATTTTTTCAGAACAGCCCAAGTTTCTGAAAAGTAACGTTGAGCCCCAATGGATCCCAAGCCTAAGTGTGGACAAAAATTTTAAAAATATTTTAAACAATTTATTCAACACTTACGAACAATAATAATGTATCTAGTTATGATTAAAATAACATAAAGATATTATTATTTAGAAATCCCCCCCTCACACAGAGGGCTGTTGTAAATGTAAACAATGAGTGTAAAAACACTAAAATAAGACTCCAGGCACCCAGGCCCGAAATCAGTTACCAAAAATACACCATCTGATGCAAAACAGAGACTTCCAGGGAAGAAACTGCAGAACATCAGATGGTAGATGCAGAACACAACGCCTAACCACCCGTAGGTGAAGACGTAAACATGGGGAAAGAACAGAATTCATTCTGTTATTAAGCTAAAACTCCCAAGAAATTTTAGTAATAATAATTACAGAAACTATGCCAAAAGCATGGGAGAATAGCAAGGGGGAACTTAAAGGACAGGGAGAGAGGAAAAACACTTGAAAAAACAGTGTAACTAAATAATCAGAATGACAACAAAATGGCTGCTGCCTTGAAAATGGGTAACTTAACATAATTTCATTAAAAAATTTTAAGTTACAGCCCTGATAATATTCTGTCACACATTCTTTTCCTCTCCTCCTTTTCTATCCTCCTTAGAATCACCATTTCACTAATATTTATGTGTCTGGCATCATTTAAACTGAGATTTAAAAGCACAAAGATCAGTCAGATGTTAACTGATGAAGGGCCAAACTTAGAATGATAAATGGCGCCAATTTCGGAACGTCCTTGACACTGCGCATGCGCAGTGGGGGCGAGGTGTGGAGGGCCTTTCAGGACATGTTTTCTTTAGTTTTAGATGCAAATTTTGGGGATTGGGGGGCAAAATTTGTGTTTGGCCCTATATTTTAAGAGTTAGCACCAGCTATGTCTGGGTCATTGGTACAGTATAAAAATATTTATTCAAATCAGAACTTTCATACAGAAGTTCTGTACAAAAGAAAGTGTCAATGACACTGTAGCTCAACTTGTCAAGACATGTACATGTATGGTATGTGACACAGCAATGACAAACATCTAGGTAATGACCTGATAACAAAGGTACATATAAAGTATTGTAATGGTCTGTACATAAATACTGACCGTAGCCTGTAACAAATATATAGGTAAAGTATTGTAAAGGTGGGTAACAGTGAAATGCTGAACTAGAAAAGAAATCTTTGAGTCCCAGAGTGGGTCTGACTGAACCCCAAAATATTTGTTCTCATAGCACAGTGATAACAAAGGCACCCCAAAACACACTCATTCCTGTCCCAAGGTGAAAACAAAGGTACCCAACAAGTTTCGTGAAGATCAGTTCACAAATACGAGCTGTATAGAAGTTGTGACAAAAAAATGATTGGACCTAATTTCGGTACAAAATGGACACTGGCAGCCATCTTGAATTTTGGACCGCACTCAGAAACACTCGTTCTCGTCCCAAGGTGATAACAAAGGTACCCAAGAAGTTTCCTTAAGATCGGTTGATAAATACAGCCTCTAGCCCGAGCTGTATTGACATGTGCACTTACAGTGTATAAGTAGCACTAAATAAATCAAAATTTATCTAATTTGCATAATCTCTGCACGAGAAAAAAACCTGTATTGTATGTGATGTATTCCATTTTACTAAACATTCATACAAAAATTTATTCAAATCAGAACTTTCATACAGAAGTTCTGTACAAAAGACTGATTGCACTAATTTTGGTACAAAATGGCTGCTGGT
Source organism: Pictodentalium vernedei (assembly GCA_031216915.1). NCBI lineage: Eukaryota > Metazoa > Mollusca > Scaphopoda > Dentaliida > Dentaliidae > Pictodentalium > Pictodentalium vernedei. Next base: position 482,478,836 of record CM062294.1, read on the forward strand.
GGCCATCTTGAATTTCGGACCACACCCAAAAACACCCGTTCTCATCCCACGGTGATAACAAAGGTACCCAAGAAGTTTTGTAAAGATCGGTTCATAAATATGGCCTCTAGCCTGAGCCGTATAGAAGTTGTGTACAAAAAACTGATTAGACCTAATTTCGGTACAAAATGGCCACTGGCAGCCATCTTGATTGTTGAACCGCACTCAGAAACACTCGTTCTCGTCCCAAGGTGATAACAGAGATACCCAAGAAGTTTCGTGAAGATCGGTTGATAAATACAGACTCTAGCCTAAGCCGTATTGACATGTGTACTTACTGTGTGTAAGTAGCATTGAAAAAATCAAAGTTCATCTAATTTGCATAATTTCTGCACGAGGAAAAAACCCGTATTATATGTGATGTATCCCATGGTACTAAACATTCACACAAATAAATTTTTCAAATCAGAGCTTTCATGTGGAAGTTCTACGCAAAAATCTGATTGCACCTAATTTTGTACAAAATGGCTGCCATCGGCCATCTTGAACTTTGAACCGCACCCAAAAACACTCGTTCTCGTCCCACGGTGATAACAAAGGTACCAAAGAAGTTTCGAAAAGATCGGTTCATAAATGCGGCCTCTAGCCCGAGCCGTATTGGCATTTGCACTGAAAGTAACACTAAATAAATCAAAGTTAGTCTAATTTGCATAATTTAAGCACGAGAAAAAAACCCGTATGATATGTGATGTATCTCATGGTACTAAACATTCATACAAAAAATTATTCAAATCAGAGCTTTCATATGGAAGTTCTGTATAAAAAACAGATTTCTGCATTGTCGGTACAAAATGGTGGCTGGCAGCCATCTTGAATTTCAGACCGCATCCAAAAGTTAAAAAATTTATAGTAATTTCTATATTTTTTATACTTACCAATGACCCAGACATAGCTGGTGCTAACTCTTAAAATATAGGGCCAAACACAAATTTTGCCCCCCAATCCCCAAAATTTGCATCTAAAACCAAAGAAAACATGTCCTGAAAGGCCCTCCACACTTCGCCTCTACTGCGCATGCGCAGTGTCAAGGACGTTCCGAAATTGGCGCCATTAATCATTCTAAAAACCAGTGCCTGGTAAGCGCTATGTACTCAGCGGGGAGGCAAGAGTTCCCAACCCCTGGGAGGGCCATCCCCGTCTGGGTCATTGGTAAGTATAAAAAATATAGAAATTACTATAAATTTTTTAACATTTTTATACTGTACCAATGACCCAGACATAGCTGAATAGTAAAAAGGCTGGAGGGCCAAGGACATAGAGCAAAATGGAATACGCTCAATAATATAAAATAGAGTCATCCCCTGTAGGGAAAAAGAAGTAATAGGCCTTACATGTATCTTTCTTATTTATGATAAATTAGAAAGATACAACACCTTCCAAAATTGAGCTTCATACATCCATGTACTCTATTAATATCCAATATAATCCTTATACTAATAATTTTTAAAGTAAGCCAATAAATAAAGTAAGTCTAGAGAATAGAGATTCTTATACTCCTAAAAGTGTCTGAGGATTGCATAATCATGTCCGTAGACATATGCAATAATCAAAAGCTATACTTTAAAAACTAAGACTTGAATGAATTTTAAAAACCTAAACTTCTCACTAAACAACCATCCCAATAACAGCTCAGAATTACTAACTCCGGAGGAGGTATCCCCTTGTTTTCATAGTAAAACAGGTGACCCAAGGGAACACCCTCCCCCCCCCCCCCCCCTTTTCTTGCCCTGGGTCAAATAGCCCAGAGCGAAGAGGGCAGCAGAACGGAGACACTGCCGAAACAGACAGCCTACCTAGCTATAGTAGCAACTGTTAAGTGAATGACATTCTGAGCAGTAGATAATAGACCTAACAATAGAGGCCTCCAGAAATGGATATTTCTGAGATAAAAATTCATGAATGTGGATGGCTGAGCGCAATGAGCGGCCTTCAAAAATCTATGATAGCGACACTATTAATGTAAGCCCAAGATGTAGAAGAACTCTTACTTCATGAGCCGAAATCTTAAGCACAACTGCTAAGTCAATGATATACCATAAGCAGTACCGATAGTTAATAGAATCCATTAACAATAGAATGGAGCGTAACGTCCTTCTACTAGGCATCAAAGACAGAAGAAGCTTACGCCCATAGTAATAAACAGATATCTGTTTATAAATACATAAACTCTACCCGGAAAGAGTAAAGGCCTATGCCCGTACGAAGACGGAAGGACCTTAAAAATAATAGGTTCCGGATATTAGGAACCTAACTCTTATGCAAAAATCCAACCTAAATAGTAACGGAAGTAGTGATTCCGAAACTACGAAAGTGAAAATCATCCATCGATAGTGTATGAAACTCACTGACTCTACAGTAAAAGAGAAACCAACAGAATTACTGTCTAAAAGGTCAGAATTTGAAAACTACTGTTTCCAGAGGCTCAAATGATTACTTAGCTAAATAAGAACCGAAGTTAAAATCCATATAGGAATTTAATCTAAAGATTCCAAGTCTATTTATCAAAAAGTTACTAACTGACTTAGATAAAGAGACATAAGACTCAATTGTAAACTATCGTAGAGTGCATAGGTATGAGGTAACATAAACCTATAACCTTAATAATAATAGGCTGCAGTAGATCTTGTGAAACAAGTATACTAAAAAATTGCAATGAGTAGAATGGAGGGATCAACAATATGAACATAATGATCCCTACACCAACGACGGAAGAGCCTCCACTTTAGCTGCATAGAATAGCGAAGAAGAGGATCTCCTATAGTAAGAAATCGCGTCCAAAGCTCGTCCAGTACAATGCTTACAATGCAATACGGACCACACAACGGAATACATGAAGGTTGCGACCTTGCGGGTTGTGATAAAAGATCCTCACATAGAGGAAGATTTCACGTTAAGACCCACAGTAGACAAGAGAGTAAATTACCCATGATCTCTGTGAAGATAGAGATGCTATCAACAGAAATGTATTGTGGTTGTTTATCTAAGCAATACCTGCTGAAACAACAGCGCCGGAGGACACGCGTATCCTATCATTCCGTCCTATAGATCAATAGAGCGTTAACAACATTAGCTCAGAGATCTGGACAAGCCAACACATACGTCTGCAATTGATTAGCAAGCTGTGTCGTAAATAAATCATCATTGGGCGCTCCCATAGATAGCAAATCTGATTGAATACTTGTTTGTTGAGAGTCCATTCTGACAGCAACAAGCGACCCGTAAGTGAACGGGAGTCCGGTAAAACAATCAGACGACCCGGAATATGACGGACCAAAACAGAACTTGGTGTACTATAACCAACAGACGGATTCTTTCCATTAAATTGAATAACGGAAACGAAAGAGTGCCTCCCTGGTTCCGGAGATACGTCACTACTGTCGAATTAAAGGACAGGATTTGGGCATGCGTTTCAGAATAATGTTCATGCAATGACATAAAGCAAGCCTAAAAAACATTATTCCGCGGAAGAAAACTAGTTGCTAAGAGACTGCGGAACCCAAAGACCCTGGCACTTCGAATCCGTAGGGATCAGTATTATATCCCAATCTGTTTGACTGGCAACCGTCATAACAGCCACACTCGGGTCTGGCAACTGCGGTGGCACTCTCTGAGTCAACCACCGAATGTTTGCCCCAGTCTGAATCTCTTGTAACACTAGATAGACAAGAGAACGTGTAAATCGAGCAATTCATGGATTGCCGAAAAGTTGCCGTCGAAGAGAAGCTTCTCCGAGAACGAAGCGACTCTGAGAGAGTTCTTAACCTTACTATCCACGCGCGTGGATGTAGCTAGGGCTGCGTCACGTCTAACCAACTCCAATCAACCACTGAAGGGCGGAGTTATAGGTGAACAAACTACTGCCCTCAAAAGAAATTACATTGAGAGCAACCGTCATAATTATAACACTCAGATCCAGCAACTGCAGTGGCACTCTCTGAGTCAACCACCGAATGTTTGCCCCAGTCTGAATCTCTTGCAACACTAGATAGACAAGAGAACATGTAAATCGAGCAATTCATGGATTGCCGAAAAGTTGCCGTCGAAGAGAAGCTCCTCCGAGAACGAAGCGACTCTGAGAGAGTTCTTAACCTTACTATCCATGCGTGTGGATGTAGCTAGGGCTGCGTCACGTCTAACCAACTCCAATCAGCCACTGAAGGGCGGAGTTATACGTGAACAAACTACTGCCCTCAAAAGAAATTACATTGAGAATAATATCCCGTAAATCTTTTCTTGAAGACGTAATGATAACGCCTCAGTAAGGCGGATTACGTATGATAAAGCGTCTAAGTTAAGTCTACTATACATCATGTTGTTTCCAACATTGAAGTTGGAAAAGACATAAACGGCGAAAAAGAATATTTCCAGTCTTTAACCACACCGTCTAGACGCATATGAACTCTCGGTATGCCCTGCTCTGCCAAAATAAACTATTCGTATAAATGATAAAACGGCAGAAATGAGCAACGCGGACAAGAAACTAAACTATCATGCTTGGTAGCAGGCTTGTATGTATATATAGCGTCAAAAAATAAAACACATGTTGTAATGACATTATTGGACTGCGTCGGTAAGTCAGGGACAATGTCCCTGAACCGATCGAAAAAACCGAGTCCAATGACGCTATAAGTCTCTTATCCAAGATCGCAGCAATGAAGTCCGAAATGACAATCACTGGAAGATAATGCCACAAGATATGAAAGGCAGCTTCCGAAACTACTAAAGGGAAAACTCGAAATCTTTCGAATCCCTTTCGCCATCCTGTCGGACCCTATAAGCGTTCGGTCGTCCGTACCTGATGCAACCGCGGACCGGACCGACACAGCGCCTTCGGATAATTCCTGATTCGACCAAGAAACTGTCAATTGCTGGGATGCTGCGAAACAACTGTGCTAACTCGGATAGCACGGCCGTCACTGAGGCCTGAGGAGAAGCGGTCCTACAATGCATTGCCGCTGGAAGCTCCGTGATCGTTGCCCCGTGCATACTACCAATATGCGAGCGAACGGAGTGTATAGGCCTCGTGTCCCTTGGCTACCGGATGGCGCGACCTATTCGCCGTGGAATCACTGAATGACGAAACTGATCGGATACTCGAGGTCACGTAGCCAATGTGCGGTCGTGTGCCCTGCTGTGAAGATGAGGAAGCATTAAGGACAGTCTCTCTGACTGTCAATATAACGGAGCGTCCCGACCGACAGACATATGCTCCGAATGTAAAATATCTGAACCACAACATGAGGTCCCCTATGTTGTTGGACGAGAGAGGGACCTCTCTCGCTCACAGCCCGGATGGACCTGGACAAGCCAGGAACCGGACTAACAGGCTTCCTCCGATCTGTCCTCAATCTGCCGTCACTGGGTGAGTACTAAAGTAATTAAAGTGCTCGCATCACCCAAATCTCCTTCCTAGACCGCAACGGACGAACCCGGCAGCCGAACCATTCGATGAATGTACGCTACACCGGGTGAGCTAGCGAATGTCACTCCGTAGGCGATAGACATATTCCATGAGCACTTATTGCCGCTAGCTCTTCATTAACTATGACGACAGAGGCACACTTTTGAAAGACATCTTTGTAACTTTGCGAACAAGAAACCAGAAATGCTTGGTTATAACAAGCATAAAATAATAATATATATAGCGTCGTTCAATAATTCGAAAGTTTGTGTGACATTATTGGACTATGTCGGAACTGAGGGACGATGTCCCTGAACCGAACCAAAAATTTCTAAGTCCACCGATGCTATCAGTTTCTTATCCGGCATCGCAGCATTCTGGTCCGACGAAAGAAGCTGTAGAAGACCAAGTCAGATGACATACACAACAGCATATGTTGTTCCGAAAGGGAAAGCTCGAAATCCTCCAAATCCCTTTCGGTATCCCGTCGGACCGGATGAAATTTTTGGACGTCCGTACCCGCTTCCGCGGAGCGTCCCGACCCAGCATCGTCGGATAAAAAAAAATGCGACAGATTCAGTTGATGCTGGGATGCTGCGATAAACTGTGCTATTTAGGAAAGCACGTCCGTTCCCGAGGCCTGTGCAGTAGCGGTCTTACGATGCATTGCCGCCGGAAGCTCCGTGTACGTTGACTCCCGCACACTTCCTATGCGAACGTCCGGAGTCTGCAGGCCTCGTGTCTCTGGCTACCGGATGGTGTGACCTGGTCGCCGATGAATCTCTGACTGGCGAAACTGACTGGATATCCGTGGTCACGTAGCCAAGAGCGGTCGTGTGCGCAACTATGAGAATGAGGAAGCCTTATTGACAGTCTACTCCGGACTGACTATATGTCGGAGCGTCCCGAGCGACGGACGTATGCTCCGAATGCGAAACATTTTGTACCACAACATCTGGGGCCAGATGTTGTTGAACGGGAGAGGGGCCTCTCTCGCTTGCCGTCCGGATGGACCGGAACGAGCTATGAACCGGACTAAAAGGCTTCCTCCGTTCTCCCTCCGATCCGCCGTCACTGGGTGTGCATTAGGTTGATTTATAGTGCTCGCATCACCCCAAAATTCCTTCTAGACCGCAACGGACGAACCCGGCTGCCGAACCATTCGGTGAATGGACGCTACACCGGGCGAGCTAGCGGACATCAAAGGCCGTCGAACCTACTAGGGTCCTCTTAGGCAATTGGCGTATTTCCGCTAGCCCTTCATTAATTGTGACGACGGAGGCACACTGTTGGAAGACATCACAGATACATCACCCTAATCTTGATCATCTGAAATAGAAATTGATAAAGTAGAGTGACCCTGCGGGGAAAGGACCGGAGTGTCCAATTCCCCCCTAACATACCGTGACATACGCTTCCCATATTGTCATCGAAATCATACGATACAGAACAGGAGTTAATGCGAGTACACTGACCACATATAGAATGATTATAAAGTCAGAGGAAGACTTCCTCTTATTACTATTGATCAATATCCTTTCAATGTGAAAAGAAAACAAGTCCTGGTACTCGCACTAACACCTGGCAATAAAATACATAATAATAATATGATCCATTAATATAGAAAAAATAATTGAAATCAAAATATTTTGAAAAAATATTTTTTCAGAACAGCCCAAGTTTCTGAAAAGTAACGTTGAGCCCCAATGGATCCCAAGCCTAAGTGTGGACAAAAATTTTAAAAATATTTTAAACAATAACAACACTTACGAACAATAATAATGTATCTAGTTATGATTAAAATAACATCAAGCTATTATTTTCCAGAAATCCCCCCCTCACACAGAGGGCTGTTGTAAATGTAAACAATGAATGTAAACACTAAAATAAGACTCCAGGCACCCAGGCCCAGAATCAGTTACCAAAAATACACTATCTGATGCAAAACAGAGACTTCCAGGGAAGAAACTGCAGAACATCAGATGGAAGATGCAGAACACAACGCCTAACCACTCGTAGGTGAAGACGTAAACATGGGGAAAAGAACAGAATTCATTCTGTTATTCAGCTAAAACTCCCAAGAAAATTTAGTAATAATAATTACAAAAACTATGCCAAAAGCATGGGAGAATAGCAAGGGGGGACTTAAAGGACAGGGAGAGAGGAAAACACTAAAAAATCAGTGTAACTAAATAATCAGAATGACAACAAAATGGCTGCTGCCTCGAAAATAGGTAACTTAACATAATTTCATTAAAAAATTTTAAGTTACAGCCCTGATAATATTCTGTCACACATTTTTCCTCTCCTCCTTCTCTATCCTCCTTAGAATCACCATTTCACTAATATTTATGTGTCTGGCATCATTAAAACTGAGATTTACAAGCACAAAGATCAGTCAGATGTTAACTGATGAAGGGCCAAACTTAGAATGATTAATGGCGCCAATTTCGGAACGTCCTTGACACTGCGCATGCGCAGTAGAGGCGAAGTGTGGAGGGCCTTTCAGGACATGTTTTCTTTGGTTTTAGATGCAAATTTTGGGGATTGGGGGCAAAATTTGTGTTTGGCCCTATATTTTAAGAGTTAGCACCAGCTATGTCTGGGTCATTGGTACAGTATAAAAATACACTCGTTCTCGTCCCATAGTCATAACATAGGTACTCAAGATGTTTCATAAAGATCGGTTCATAAATACGGCCTCTTGCCCGAGCCGTATCCAATTGATGACATACAGATAGACTGAGAGACAGACAACAGGCCATGACAAAAGCTCAAATTTGGCTTCGCCAAAGTTGAGCTAAAAACTGATTGCACTAAGTCTGGTACAAAAAGGTTGCTGGTGGCCATCTTGAAATTTCAACCGTACCCAAAAACACCCGTTCTCGTCCCACGGTGATAACAAAGGAACCCAAGAAGTTTTGTAAAGATCGGTTCATAAATACGGCCTCTAGACTGAGCCGTATAGAAGTTGTGTAAAAAAACTGATTGGACCTAATTTCGGTACAAAATGGCCACTGGCAGCCATCTTGTATTTTGGAACGCACCCAGAAACACTCGTTCTCATCCCAAGGTGATAACGAAGGTACCCAAGAAGTTTTGTGAAGATAGGTTCATAAATACAGACTCTAGCCTGAGCCATATTGACTTGTGCACTTACTGTGTATTAGTAGCACTGAATAAATCAAAGTTCATCTAATTTGCATAATTTTTGCACGAGAAAAAAACCTGTATTATATGTGATGTATTCCATGTTACTAAACATTCATACAGAAATTTATTCAAAGCAGAACTTTCATACAAAAGTTCTGTACAAAAAATTGATTGCACCAATTTTGGTACAAAATGGCCACCGGCAGCCATCTTGAATTTCGGACTGCACCCAAAAACACTTGTTCTCATCCCAAAGTGATAACAAAGGTGCCCAAGAAGTTTCGTAAAGATCAGTTCATAAATACGGCCTCTAACCTGAGCCGTATTGGCATTTGCAGTTACAGTGCTGAAAGTAACATTACATAGATCAAAATTAGTCCAACTGGCATAATTTATGCATGAGAAAAAAACCTGTATTATATGTGATGTATCCCATGGTACTAAACATTGACACACAAAATTATTCAAATCAGCGCTTTCATATGGAAGTTCTGTGCAAAAATCTGATTGCACCTAATTTTGTATAAAATGGCCACCAGTGGCCATCTTGAATTTCAGATCGGACCCAAAAACACTTGTTCTCGTCCCACGGTGATAACAAAGGTACCCAAGAAGTTTCGTAAAGATCGGTTCATAAATACAGCCTCTAGCCCGAGCCGTATTGGCATTTGAACTTACAGTGCTGAAAGTAACACTAAATAAATCAAAGTTAGTCTAATTTGCATAATTTATGCACGAGAAAAAACTCTGTATTATATGTGATGTATCCCATGGTACTAAACATTCATACAAAAAAAATTATTCAAATCGGAGCTTTCATATGGAAGAACTGCGCAAAAATCTGATTGCACCTAATTTTGGTACAAAAGGGCTGCCAGCGGCCATCTTAAATTTCAGACCAGACTCCAAACACTCATTCTCGTCTCACGGTGATAACAAAGGTACCTAAGAAGTTTCGTAAAGATTGGTTTATAAATACGGCCTCTAGCCCGAGCTCAAGGGCGGATGGACAGATGGACAGACAGATGGATGACGGGCCATGGCAATACCTTAAATTTGGCTTCACCAAAGTTGAGCTAAAAATTGATAGCTCCCATCTAGGTATTGCCCAAAAGACACATTAAATTTGAAACTGATCGGGGGAGAGCTGTGGCCTGTAGGGTGTGCTAAAGGAATTGTGAACGGACAGATGTACGTATGGATGGACAGACATACAGAAGGATCACAACCCATCCCAATAGCTCATACTTGACATTGTCAAGTTGAGCTAAAAACGACAAAATTCTTTCAATTGAATTCTCATGTGAACCGAGTTGGCAAAGTAGATACTCAACAGGCTTTCATTGTATTGTTAACTTTTTGAAACAGATAAAAATTGATATCAATAGCAAATTATTGGATAATAAATCAAAAGATCTGAAAACTGCTTTTGTTCTTTGGTGGCATTACCTTTGTCCTTAATAGGCAATTGTATGGATGTACTAGACTGCAAATAAATTCCTTTATTTGAAATGCATAACCAAAGAAATCTTGGTGTACCAGTATCCTTGTGCTATAAAATGCACCTGACAACAAACATCATTCAACTCATTAACCAGCAAACCTTATGTATTTTACCTTTCCATTATCTTGTATGTCTCTGGAACAAACACACAACAAAGTGGAAGGATAGGGATTATCTTGAAAATGGTAGTGAGTGAAGCATACAACATGGGCAGAAATGCACTGGGTAATATCCTCATCCACGTTGAACAGCTGGGTGATACCAGAGATTCTGTCATCCTGAAAATATTAACACATAAAACGTTATAATTCAGCTTGCTGTTCTTTTATTTAACTGTTAGAGTGCTGGAAGCCCATATTTGGGCTTTAGTATGAAGGACCAGAGCCACAATTCAATGGGCCCATATTCCGTGCATGTTCTGTGTATTGTCTTTTGATGTAAAATTATTTAGTCTGTAAGGATTTGCCTTGCACTCTCCCATAATTTGTAACAAGGCAAAGACTTGTGAACAATTTCTGATGACCAAAAATAATTTAGCACTCTACCAGTTAACAATCATCTAATTTTTGAGAGAATTACATTTATCTGAAGCAATGTGTGTATTAAGTACAAGTGCCATATGGTCGAGGAAGCCATCTGTATTACCTGGAAACTCAAATTCTATTTTCTATGACAGTAGCAGGCCTGTCATTCTCAAAAATGCAGAAGGGCTAACAATCACTTACCTCGCATGGCAAAGGGGAGCGATTTAGCTATCCTCAAGCTTACAAAAGCTAAAAGTGGCAAAATGAAGTTTTACCATTAATGAATTCTGCCTAGTGTGTTTGGTACATTTTGGTGCTGCTAACAAGATGGTCTCTGTGAGATGGCTGAACTGTCCTCTCACACCTCCGGGCCTTCGCAAGGCCCGGAGGTGTGGAAAGTGACAGTGTGGCCATCTTACAGAGATCACTAACATGACAGAGATCTAAAATGATGTGGGCTTTAAGAATAGGCCGTTATGGTAATCATCATTTTCAAAGACCAGGAGGGTTAGATTTCACCATGCTTAATTTTTTTAAGGTGAGCAGTAGGCGAATGAATAAAACGTTCTCCTGAAAATGCCAGGCCTGCAGTAGCTTTGACTTCATTATCAATGTTGATTATTAGATCAACATCAATGATTAGAAGCCATGAAGTCACTAGTGGTCTATGGCCCTGCCCAGGGCTGCTAATGATTATTGGGCTACCAATCACTAATTGAGGTCCAATAATGAAGTGTCAGCCCAAAGAAAATTGTGTTGTTATTATTATTGTCATAAACAACTAGATAAAGTGAATCACACCACCCTCTGGAGTACGAGAATTAGCTATATGAAAAAACCAAGGTGGCAAAAAATGGCTCTTCTTGGACCTACTTAGGCGAGCAAATTGCTGTCCTGCACTATTTTTCATTGTTTTGCTTCACAAACATCCTCTAAAATGCCTAATAAATGCTGTGTGTTCTCCATGGAATGCATTCAAGCCAATCAAAGCCAATTGACTGGTGTTGAACCAGTATTGGTCAACTGAGCAAGAAGTTCTGCCTGTCAGGATAACATCACTTGATTCCATTCTGCATGCACCTGAATTAAAAAACAAGAGACCCCAGGGGGCCTGAGGCGCTCACCTGACATGGTAGCCTAAATATCAACCCAGAGAACTGATATCAACAAGTTGCATCTGCTCCTCCTAAGAAAAGCTTATACCAAATATCCAAAGATTCTGACCAATATCAAAGCATTCATCTTCTGGATCTGAAGATTTTTAAAGAAAATTCCTCATTTTGAACAAAGCTGTCATTCGGGCTCCCATAGTGAATCCAAATATGAACCAAGGGACTTGGCTTGAACAAACTTGAATCTCACCTCCCTAAGGTTGCTGCATGCCAAATATCAAAACATTCTAACTTCTGAATCTGAAGAAGAAGATTTTTAAAGAAAAATTCCTCATATTGACTTAGTTATAATTCGGGCTCCCACAGTGAGCCCAAATATGGACCTAAGGACATGGCTTGAACAAACTTGAATCTCCCCCCCCTAAGGATGCTGCATACCAAATATCAAAACATTCCGACTGCTGGATCTGAAGAAGAAGATTTTTAAAGAAAATTCCTCATTTTGAACTAAGTTATCATTCGGGCTCCCCAATAAGCCCTCACATAAAATTTGGTTCAAATCAGCCTCTCGGTTTGGAAAATAGAAATAAATTTCAGGCGGGGCCAAAAATGTTTCCCCTCCCATAACGACGCCAAATATAGCCCGTCAAACTTCTCTTGAACAAATCTGAGTCTACACCTTAAAAGGAAGCTGCATACCATATATCAAGTCTCTGCTACTGCTGGTTCATCAAAGATTTTGGTGCCCCTTGGGGGCATGGCACCACCCAGGAGGAGGGGCAACTTCATTTGAACAATCTGAATTGGCATTAGGTAATAAACATTTACCCAACATTTGAATAAAATTGGGCTAGTGTTTTTGAAGGAGAAGTCGATAATGTAAAGTTAACGCCAGACGACGGACAGAATGTGATCAGTAAAGTTCCCACTGAGCTTTGCTCAGGTGAGCTAATAATTGGGTACAATGTTGACACACTGCTCTATCGGTTGTCTCTGTTAAATATCAACATATAGACAAAATTTGCCAGTGAATTATATCTAGTTGTAATTTACATTCTGAACACGTATTATCAAAACGTATTTGACTAGAAATTACAATCGATGATAATTGTAAGCAAATATGAGGGTGAAGTTCTATGCAGATTGACAAATGCCATTTGCACTGCTGGTATTGGAGGTAAAATCAAGTCAAACACAAAAACAGGGGTTGGGGAGGGGGTGTGTGGATGGGGTGGGGTTTTGAAAGTCAATATGGGTAGAATCCCACCACATATTTCTTTCATACTCTACCATCTAAAAAATTCAACATTAAGAAATCATTTTTAAAGATTTTGGTTGTGGTGAATGCACATATTACACAAGCTACAGCTTTCTGCCATATCCCTTTTTCTGTTAAATTTGTAGAAATAACGTGTTATGTATGAAATGTATTCTCAGAAATAAAATATTGTTTAACAATATTTGCCTGAGGTTCATGTCATTAAAGGCTGGAATACTTGTGACCATCATTTGGCCAATATCAAACCAACAACTGCTGCTGTGAGACAGTGGCTATACTGTGGAATAAATAAAGATGCAAGCTTACTAAAGTGCTCACGCAAGGTCAAATGTCTCCAATCTGCATGCCAGTCTTATGATAGATCATTTTCAGTTTAAACTGATATAGATTTTTCTCAAGTGCTCATAAAAAGATAAGGGTCCAGTGCAAAAATTAGGGTCACTTGAAAGTTAAAAAATTTATAGTAATTTATATATTTTTTATACTTACCAATGACCCAGACATAGCTGGTGCTAACTCTTAAAAATGTAGGGCCAAACACAAATTTTGCCCCCCAATCCCCAAAATTTGCATCTAAAACCAAAGAAAACAAGTCCTGAATGGCCCTCCATACTTCACCTCTACTGCGCATGCGCAGTGTCAAGGACGTCCCGAAATTGGCGCCATTAATCATTCTTATAATCAGTGCCTGGTAAGCGCTATGTACTCAGCGGGGAGGTATGAGTTCCCAACTCCTGGGAGGGCCATCCCCGTCTGGGTCATCGGTAAGTATAAAAAATATATAAATTACTATAAATTTTTTAACATTTTTATACTGTACCAATGACCCAGACATAGCTGAATAGTAAAAAGGCTGGAGGGCCTAGGACATAGAGGAAATTCCAATAAGCTCAATTATATAAAATAGAGCCATCCCCTCGAGGGGAAAAGGAGTATTAGGCCTTACATGTATCTTTCTTATTTATGATAAATTAGAAAGACACAACACCTTCCATAATTGAGCATCATAACATCCATGTACTCTATTAATATCCAGTATAATCCTTATACTAATAATTTTTAAAGTAAGCCAATAAATAAAGTTAGTCTAGAGAATAGAGACTCTTTATACTCCTTTAAAAGTGTCTGAGGATTGTATAATAACGCCCGTTTGACACGTGATATATTCAAAAGCTATACTTTAAAAACTATGATCTGAATGAATTTTTAAAACATGAACTTATCACTAAAAAAACATCCCAGTAACAGCTCAGAATTACTAACTCCGGAGGAGGTATCCCCTTGTTTTCATAATAAAACAGGTGACCCATGGGAACACCCCCCCCCCCCCCCTTCTCCTTGCCCTGGGTCAAATAGCCCAGAGCGAAGAGGGCAGCAGGACGGAGTCACTGCCGGAACAGAAAGCCTACCTAGCTATAGTAGGAAGTGTTAAGTGAATGACATTCTGAGCAGTAGATAATAGACCTAACAATGGAGGCCTCCAGAAATGGACTCAATATTTCTGAGATAAAAATTCATGAATGTGGATGGCTGAGCCCAATGTGCAGCCTTCATAAAATCTATAATAGCGACACTATTAATGTAAGCCCAAGATGTAGAAAGAGCTCTTACTTCATGAGCCGAAATCTCAAGCACAAACTGCTGAGTTAATGATATACCACAAGCAGTACCGATAGTTAATTGAATCCATTAGCAATAGAATGGAGCGTAATGTCCTTCTATTAGGCATCAAAGACAGAAGAAGCTTACATCCTTACTAATAAACTGATATCTGTTTATAAATACGTAAACTCTAACCGGACAGAGTAAAGGCCTATGCCCGTACGAAGACGGAAGGACCTTAATAACAATAGGTTCCGGATATTATTAGGAGCCTGATTAACCAAAAATCCAACCTAAGTAGTAACGGAAGTAGTGTTTCTGAAACTACGAAAGTGAGAATCGTCCACCGATAGTGCATGAAGCTCACTGACTCCTCAGTAAAAGAGAAGACTAAGAGAATTACTGTCTTAAAAGGTCAGAATTTGAAAACTACTGTTTCCAGAGGCTCAAATGATTACTTAGCTAAATAAGAACCGAAGCTAAATTCCGTATAGGAATTTAATCTAAGGATTCTAGGTCTACTTATCGAAAAGTTTCTAACTAACTTAGATAAAGAGACATAAGACTCAATTGTAAACTATCATAGAGTGCATAGGTATGAGATAACATAGACCAATAACCTTAATAGTAACAGGCTGCAGTTGATCTTGACAAACAAGTATACTAGAAAGTTGCAATGTCTAGTATGGAGGGATCAAAAATATCAACATAATGATCCCTACACCAACGACGGAAGAGCCTCCACTTTGGCCGCATAGTATAGCAAAGAGGAGGTTCTCCTACAGTAAGAAATCGCGTCCATAGCTCGTCCTGTACAATGCTTGCCGTGCAAGAAGGACCACACAACGGAATACGTGAAGGTTGAGACCTTGCGGGTTATGATGAAGTTGACACGATTTCCCCAGCGAAAGAAGATCCTCTCATGGAGGATGTTTTTGCGGTAAGTCCCACTGTAGACACCTGAGTAAATTTACCCACAGTCTCTGTGAAGACAGAGATGCTATCAACAGAATTGTATTGTGGATGTTTATCTTAGCAATACTTGCTGAATCAACAGCGCTGGAGGATACACATATCCTATCATTCCGTCCTATTAGATCAATAGAGCGTTAACAACATAAGCTCAGGGATCCGGACATGGAAACACATACGTCTGCAATTGAATAGTGAGTTGTGTCGCAAATAAATTATCATTGGGCGCTCCCATTGATAGCAAATCTGATTGAATACTTGTTTGTTGAGAGTCCATTCTGACGGCAACAAGCGACCCTTACGTGAAAGGGAGTCTGCTAATACAATCAGACGACCTGGAATATGACGTACCGAAGCAGAACTTGGTGTACTATAACAAACAGAAGGATTCTTTCCGTTAAATTGAATAACGGGATCGAATGAGTGCCTCCCTGGTTCCGGAGATACGCAACTACTGTCGTATTATCGGACAGGATTTGGACATGCGTTTCTGAATAATGTTCATCCAATGACATAGTGCAAGCCTAAATAACATCATTTCCTGGAAGTTAAGTGCTTGTCTAAAAACTGCAGAACCCAAAGACCCAGGCAATTTGAATCTGTTGGGATCAATATTGTACCCCAACCTGTTTGACTGGCATCCGTCATAAACATAAAACTCGGATCCGGCAACTGCAGTGGCACTCTCTGAGTCAACCACCGAATGTTTGCCCCAGTCTGAATCTCTTGTTACACTTGATAGACAAGAGAACATGTATATCGAGCAATTGATAGATTGCTGAAAAGTTGCCGTCGAAGAGAAGCTTCTCCGAGACCGAAGCGACTCTGAGAGAGTTCTTCACCTTACTATCCACGCGCGTGGATGTATCTAGGGCTGCGTCACGTCTAACCAACTCCAGGTTGCCACTGAAGGGCGGAGTTATAAGTGGAAAAACTACTGCCCTTGAAAGAAATCACATTGAGGATCATATCCTGGAATTCTTTCTCTTGAAGACGTAATGATAACGCTCAGTAAGGTGGTATACGTATGATAAAGCGTCTAAGTTAAGTCTATTAGACATCATTGTCGTTTCCAACATCGTGGTTGGAATTGACATAGATGGCGAAAAAGATAATTCCCAGTCTTCAGCCCCGCCGTCTAGACGTATAGGAACTCTCGGTATGCCCTGTTCTGCCAATATAAATTATTTCCTGGAATTGATGAAAGGCAGAATAGAGCACTGCGGACAAGAAACTAGACTATCATGCTTGGTAGCAAGCTTATATATAGCGTCGTTAAATAATTCGAATGTTCTAATGACATTATTGGACTGTGTCGGTAAGTTAGGGACAATGTCCCTGAACCGATCCAAAACTCTGTGTCCAATGACGCTATTAGTCTCTTATCCAGCATCGCAGCAATGTAGTCCGACGGAACAACCTCTGGAAGATAATGCCAGAAGAAATGTATGGCAGCTTCTGTTGTTCCGAAAGGGAAAGCTCGAAATCGTCCGAATCCCTTTCGCCATCCTGTCGGACCCTATAAAGTGTTCGGTCGTCCATACCTGATGCAACAGTGGAGCGCACCGACCCAGCGCCGTCGGAATATTCCTGATCCGACCGAGAATCTGTCGTTTGCTGGGATGCTGCGATAAGCTGTGCTATTTCGGATAGCACGTCCATCACTGAGGCCTGTGGAGAAGTGGTCTTATGATGCATTGCCGCTGGAAGCTCCGTGTTCGTTACCCCGTGCATACTTCTATTATGCGAGCGAAAGGAGTGTATAGGCCTCGTGTCCCTTGGCTACCGGATGGCGTGACCTGTTTGCCATGGAATCACTGAATGACGAAGCTGGCCGGATACTCGAGGTCACGTAGCCAATGTGCGGTCATGTGCATTGCTGTGAGGATGAGGAAGCATTATCGACAGTCTCTCGGACTGTCAATATAACGGAGCGTCCCGAGCGGCGGACATATGCTCCGAATGCGAAATGTCTGTAACACAATATCCAGTCCTATATGTTGTTGTACGAGAGAGGGACCTCTCTCGCTCGCAGCCCGGATGGACCTGGACGAGCTGGGAACCGGACTAACAGGCTTCCTCCGATCTGTCCTCTAATCCGTCGTCACTGGGTGTGTACTAAAGTCTATTATAGTGCTCGCATCACCAAATCTCCTTCCTAGACCGCTACGGACGAACTCGAGTGCCGAACCAATCGATGAATGGACGCTACACCGGGTGAGCTAGCGAATGTCAACTCAGTCGATCCTACTAGGGACCTCTTAGGCGATTGACGTATTCCATGAGCACTTATTGCCGCTAGCTCTTCATTAACTATGACGACAGAGGCACACTTTGAAAGACATCTCAGTAACTTTGCGAACAAGAAACCAGACATGCTTGTTAATAGCAAACATATAATATATATAGCGTCGTTCAATAATTTGAAAGTTTGTGAGACATTATTGGACTGTGTCGGAACTGAGGGACGATGTCCCTGAACCGAACCAAAAATTTCTGTGTCCACCGACGCTATCAGTTTCTTATCCGGCATCGCAGCATTCTGGTCCGACGAAAGAACTTCTAGAAGATAAAATCATATGACATACACAGCAGCTTATGTTGTTCCGAAAGGGAAAGCTCGAAATCCTCCGAATCCCTTTCGGCATCCCGTCGGACCGGATGAAATTTTCGGACGTCCGTACCTGCTTCCTCGGAGCGTCCCGACCCAGCGTCGTCGGAAAATACATGATGCGACAGAGATTCTGTCGTTGCTGGGATGCTGCGATAAGCTGTGCTATTTGGGATAGCACGTCCGTCACCGAGGCCTGTGCAGGAGCGGTCTTACGATGCTTTGCCACTGGAAGCTCTGCATACGTTGACTCCCGCATACTTTCTTATGCGAACGTCCGGAGTCTGCAGGCCTTGTGTCCCTGGCTACCGGATGGTGTGACCTGGACGCCGATGATTCTCTGATTGGTGAAGCTGACTGGATATCCGAGGTCACGTAGCAAAGAGTGATCGTGTGCGCTACCATGAGGATGAGGAAGCCTTACTGACAGTCTCTCCGGACTGACTATATATCGGAGCGTCCCGAGCGGCGGACGTATGCTCCGAATGCGAAACAATTTGTACCACAACATCTGGGGCCAGATGTTGTTGTACGAGAGAGGGGCCTCTCTCGCTCGCAGTCCGGATGGACCTGGACGAGCTAGGAACCAAACTAAAAGGCTTCCTCCGTTCTCTCCTCTAATCCGCCGTCACTGGGTGTGCATTTGGTTGATTTATAGTGCTCGCATCACCCCAAAACTCCTTCTAGACCGCAACGGATGAACCCGGCTGCCGAACCATTCGATGAATGGACGCTACACCGGGCGAGCTAGCGGACGTCAAAGGCCGTCGAACCTACTAGGGTCCTCTTAGGCAATTGACGTATTTACATGAGCACTTTTCCGCTAGCTCTTCATTAATTGTGACGACGGAGGCACACTTTTGGAAGACATCACGGATACATCACCCTGTTGTTGATCGTCTGAAATAGAGATTGATAAAGTAGAGTGACCCTGCGGGGAAAGGACCGGAATGGCCATTTCCCCACTAACATACCGTGACACACGCTTCCCATGTTGTCATCGAAATTATCACATACAGAACAGGAATTAGTGTGAGTACACTGACTACATTTATACAATGATTATGAAAGTCAGAGGAAGATTTCCTCTTATTACAATTGAACAACATCCTTTCATTGTGAAAAGAAAACAAAGTCCTAGTACTCGCACCAACCCCTGACAATCAAAGTACATAATAACATGATCCATTAACATAGAAAAAATAAATGAAATCAAAAAATTTTGAAAAAATATTTTTTCAGAACAGCCCAAGTTTCTGAAAAGTAACGTTGAGCCCCAATGGATCCCAAGCCTAAGTGTGGACAAAAATTCTAAAAATATTTTAAAAAATTAATGCAACACTTACGAACAATAATAATGTATCTAGTTATGATTAAATTAACATCAAGATATTATTTTCAAGAAATCCCCCCTCACACAGAGGGCTGTAGTAAATGTAAACAATAAGTGTAAAAACACCAGAACAAGACTCCAGGCACCCTGGCCCGAAATCAGTTACCAATAATATACTATCTGATGCAAAACAGAGACTTCCAGGGAAGAAACTGCAGAACATCAGATGGTAGATGCAGAACACTACGCCTAACCACCCATAGGTGAAGACGTAAACATGGGGAAAAGAACAGAATTCATTCTGTTATCCAGCTAAAACTCCCAAGAAATTTTAGTAATAATATTACAGAAAATATGCCAAAAGCATGGGAGAATAGCCAGAGGGGACTTAAAGGAAAGGGAGAGAGGAAAACACTGAACAGTGTAACTTGATAACAAGAATGACCACAACAGGCTGTTGCCTCGAAAATAGGTAACTTAACATAATTTCATTAAAAAATTTTAAGTTACAGCCCTGATTATTTTCTGTCACTCATTTTTCCTCTCCTCCTTCTATATCCTCCTTAGAATCACCATTTCTCTAATATTTATGTGTCTGGCATCATTTAAACTGAGATTTACAAGCACAAAGATCAGTCAGATGTTAACTGATGAAGGGCCAAACAAAGAATGATTAATGGCGCCAATTTCGGGACGTCCTTGACACTGCGCATGCGCAGTAGAGGTGAAGTATGGAGGGCCATTCAGGACATGTTTTCTTTGGTTTTAGATGCAAATTTTGGGGATTGGGGGGAAAATTTGTGTTTGGCCCTACATTTTTAAGAGTTAGCACCAGCTATGTCTGGGTCATTGGTAGAGTATAAAAATATCCTGAACCAAGGACTGTTAAAATACAGTAAATTTCCTTTTTTGAGAGTCCAAGATCAAAGGCAGGTTTAATGCTGTTTCTGTTTTCCTCTTTGCATAGCGAGATGTTGGGAGTGAGAGACAAAAAAATACTTATTCAGGATGAAAACTGCATGAGTGTTAGGCACACAAAAAAATTGTGTACATCAGATTTCCATCACTGGAGTTGCATAACTTCATAGTGGTGAAAAATCTTCTCTATTGGTTTACGGAACATCAGTTACGTTATTGATTTTGTAAGATTTTGAGTCTTGTGATATTACAGAATTATTCTGTTAAAAGGTTTGCATGTGACATAACCCTGTAACAACTGTGTGTGCAGGATGGCAGGGTGATATTTTTAGCCAATGAAATCTTCAAAGAAACTCTAATAACATTTTTGATAGTGTTATGCTTCCTTAATGTCAGTGTTAACTTCTTTTTAGTAGGGGGAATGCCCTGTGATTTAATAATATTCATTTGTCCAATAAATATTAAGACAGGACACAACAAAGGGTGGAGAACAGGGGATAGGAACCAATGACATGAATTGGAGTTTCAGAAGTGCTTCACAAGTGAAATATAGTAAAGATCCCAACAAAGGTCGCTGATTCTTGTCCCCCACACAAGTCCTATTATATCAATAAAGCAGACTTAGTCAATAAAGAACAAAGTAAACAAATGTCAGGGATTCCCATGAGGAGAAAATTATAAATATAGAATAGACGTATAGTGTTTTCAAATAAAAAAAATTATTCTATGAGTAGGATTAAGAATGAAACCGACGAGCCTCTGGTGAGTCGGTCATTCTTAATTCTATGAGTAGAATAAACTTTTTACTTGAAAACACTATATGTTTATTTTGTTTATCCCATAAATCTTTTACAGGGCAGCCGTGGTGAAATTATGCTGTTACTCACTACAAAACATAATAAGATGTGAGGAGCACATTGGCCCACTTCGATCTCCAAGCAAAATTTGTCCAAAATAAACAAGGCGCAGTGATACATTTCTGTTTAAAAATAATACCCTTACAAACTTGAGCTAAACTTGCAAAAATAATCTATTAAATGAACAATGTGTAGTGTTTCCTACTGGCATTGTGTAATTCAACAAGAGGCCTCTCAGCCAAGATAGCTCTGCCCAGGCAACTACCTTCAGGGGCAGCCATATACAGGGTAACATTCGATCCCCAATCTCTGATTCTGATAACCCTTTACCCAACATGGATAGCAGACAACATCATCATTTTTGTCTCAAAAACATAACTTATGGCCCCGCATTGGAACAAGTTTGTTGAGCTTGTTCAATGAAGGCTCATTAGCTTATTTTATTAGAAAAAAAATTGAAAACATAATAAAATTTGGCAAATACATTGGTGTTACTTTGAACAGGCAGTCTGTGACCTTAACGTTGATGGATACAGACCTTATTATGATTCATGGCACACTGCATAGTGACAATACATCCTATTATAAAGTTTTGTTAAAAATATCCAGTGGTAAAGAAATTATGGCTCTAACAAACAAAATGTTGACGTTTTCCTGAGTGTTACCTTTACCATGTCACCTGTGACCTTGATGGATACAGACCTTATTGTGATTGATGGCACACTGCCTATTGACAATACATACTGTTATAAAGTTTTGTTAAAAAATATCCAGTTGTAAAGAAATTATGGCTCGGACAAACAAAATGTTGATGCCAGAAGACAGATGGACGGACGGACGGACAATGGACAACTCGATATTAGAAAAGCTCTGCTGACTTTGTCAAGCGGAGCTAAAAAGGTTTAAAGAAAACAACAATTGAACTGAGCAGACAATACGTGCATTTGTTTATTTGCACTTTCCTAATTTGGAAAATGAAACATCACTCATCATGCTCCCGCTTTTCACAATCAAACTTGAATGCTTTTCAACACAGGGTTTTGATTGATTTAATTTGTGTTTTTGTTAATTGTTGTTCATTTTATTGTCAGGCAGAGTTGAAATGTGTGTGTATTCTAAAACTAAACATTTAAGTGGCGGTCAGCATTTGATAAACATCGGTTCATTATGTCTCCCACAAGCGTAAAACAGTTCATGACAACACGAATGTGGAAGAGGTCAACAAGTCCGCCTCTGCTATAGGAATAAATTCTTTCAGTGTTTAACCTACATGGAAAATTTATCCCCCTACTAAGTGATTAAAGCAAAAATTTATCCACCGCTTTTATTGTTCAAATAAATGGCCATTTATGGGACAAAACTCCAAAACATATACAACACCAATAGTACAAACATGACATTATTGGATATGAATTATAGACTGAATCTTGAGTTAACCTTTTACCTAACGAATCGCCCGCATCCGCCCGCATAATATGCAAATTAAGCAGTTGAAAAAATATTATTTTTCAAAAAATTTCAACAAAACCATATCATGTGACCCCTCGTTGGAACGAGGTCGTCAAGCTCGTTCCAACGAGGGCTCACATGATATGGTTTTGTTGAAATTTTTTGAAAAATTTGAAAAAATGATATTTAAAATAATAAATTTTGATATCGTCTGCGTTGGGTAAATGGTTAATTGAATAAAGAATGATTAACCTTTTAAAAGAGTTTTTCTACTCCAAAACGGGTGATGCAATTCACATCAGAAAAGGAAACTAAATTAATGCACACAAACCAAAATGGATTAACGGTGACCTTGAACTTCAACCAGCTGATCCAAAAGCAATCCCAACCATCACTCCAGACTTACAGACAATCTTTGTATAAAGTGTAAGTATTGTGCAAGCAAGTATTGTACAAATGTTATATTCTGGAAATGAGCTGTCCAGACCTTGAGGACAAACAAACAAATGCACGGAGGAATGAACAAAGACGCAGGAATGAACAAAGTGATTGCTACATACCCCCAACCTATTATAAAAGAGGTAAGGGTATAAAAAGCAGAGTAAAACTACATGCTATAACCTGTCAAATGTGGTAAAAATTATCTAGCTTTTTAACTGGTTGAGGGCTAGATTATTCTGAGTGGTCTGAAATTCTTATTCAAACTTTGTTTTATTACAAATTATTGGAGAGTGTCCACAGACTATCTCCAGTAATTTGTAATAGAACAAATGTATATAAACAAAATAATATTTGTTTGACTGAATATGAAACATGAGAAAGAAAAACATTGGCTTTTTTCACAGTACCCTTATTTTTTTAAAGCCCTGATAGTGGCTCCTAGCACTCAACCAGTTACAGGTTAACAGCTTGCTTAAATGAGGGGATCATAAGCCATTTCTCAAAACAAAAAATGAAGCATAACTTATTGAGTAATGTGAAAAAAAAACTGTTAACTGCTACTTGTGCTATGTAAGAAGTTAAAAGTCAAAAATAACAGATTTCCAATCAGTGTATTTAGGTTTGTATATCAAACAAAATTCAGGAAATGTAACCAGTAGCTTTCAGTTATGTGCTAGCAAAATTCAATGAGAAACTACAATAATGTTAAAAGCCTTGTTGGAAGAAATCAAAGTAATGTCATTTTCTCACATTAAGTTTTAAGTACCTAAGTTTCAAAACATCTATTTCAAAAGAATGAAACCCATGTGTAGAAAAAATCTAAAAATGTATTAACCTCTAAACAATGAAATGCGATGTTAATAAAATCTAAAAACTTGGTTACCTCTGGAATAAGTCCAGTTACTGCTAACCATTTCATACTGCGGTCTGTTTTATAGCTTACAATCTCTGCAAAAGCCAGTCTGGGATGTCGATTAAACATTCTCTCTGGTAGACAATCAGCTACAATGAATAGGATCTATGTAAGAAACAAGAAATAGTCAGATGGTTGCAAAAAACAACTACCTGTATTTATTCCACAACAGGTATGCATTGTTTATCCCAGTTCCTTGCAGTGCTAGAATAACATCAGGCAAATTATTCGTTGTGCACTTGTTTCGTTCAGCTTTTAGAGTAAAGTCATATACAGATCTATATATCAGTGTTCTTCAGGAATGCTGGAACACCAATTGCTCGTCTAAAACAAGTCAATCACGAAACCCCCCTAAAGGGAAATTAACAGACAAAGATGCATGAATATCATATGGGACCACGGTGCGGTTCTTTTGTTCTCACTGGAACAGCCAATGAAATTCGGGAATATTTTTATGCTGTTGGTTCCGAGCACTAACAGCGTGGGCTAACCGTTTTGTGCCACTTCTTTGTTAAACAGTTCTGATTTATAGTGATAATACAGTGGAGCCCACTTAACTGTACATCCCTGTTAATTGAATATAATTTTCAAACACAAAACCATTTACCATACCTTCAGTACAAATTTGATCTGTTAATTGCATATGGGTTGTAGAGTAAACTCCTGTTAATTGAATATAAATTTTTGTAATATGTCAAAAACATTACTGTGACACGCACCAAATACCCCTCATTTATCAACTTTTTTTGGACTCACTACATCCAATACAGGCATTTATTCTTTTATATCTTGTTTGACAGAGCTCTATGAGCTATGTCAAACAAGATATAACAGAATAAATGCTCAGTTTACCTCCAGAACACAGGAAACTGACCAAATCCCTGTTAATTGTATACTCCTGTTAATTGAATAATTTTCACAGGCAAACTGGATATTCAATTAAGAGGATTCTACTGTAGATGATTACTCGAGTGCAATAAGGCATCATCTACAATTTCTAAAGCATTGCGGATTGTACCTTGATGCACTCCATGGATGAGATACTAGCGTAATGAGTGTCACCTGCATCATTACTTGCTTAACCCCTGAATGCCTATTTCAGACATTTTTTAATTCAAGACAGGTTTATTTAACATGCCATCATGAGTAGGTCCTGCTGTCAGTAAAAAATATTACATAGGCAGTGGTATCTAGTAATGTCTTGGCTGCCTGTTAAGGCAGCCAAGACTTGACTAGAAATCACTGTTAAGCCACTGGATGTGTGCAGGCTTTGGTCAGGTGTTAATTCAGGCCAAATGTCCAGGCCCTTAAGGGTTAAAATCCCCAAAATGGAACTTTGGTATTTTGATATACTCATTATTTATTTATTTATTAATGTTTAAGGTCATATACTTGAGCACTATGGCTAATCATGACCGTGACAGTTTTACGGATGGAGGAAGCCGGGGTACCTGGAGAGAACCGAGCAACGACGAGCAGCTGCCAGCTTCCCAACATCAAAACTCCGCACTGCAGCACAGGCAGGGTTAGATTGCTTGAAGACATGCGCATCACTGACGTGCAGTACGTCGTAGTACACAGCGTCATCGTGCCCCCATGTGGACAATCAGGGTTAAGTGCCTTGCCCAAGGACACAACACGAGAGTCTGAATCGATCGCTCAGATGGTCACCCATCCAATCACTAACCGGGCTTGATGTTGCTTAACTTCGGTG
Source organism: Pictodentalium vernedei (assembly GCA_031216915.1). NCBI lineage: Eukaryota > Metazoa > Mollusca > Scaphopoda > Dentaliida > Dentaliidae > Pictodentalium > Pictodentalium vernedei. The sequence continues at coordinate 482,504,658 of CM062294.1, forward strand.
ATCTGACGAGAACCAGTTACCGCAATGCCACTGCACCTCTGATATACCCATAGAAACAGTTGAAATGAAACTAGAACTATCACCGAAGGTAATTGATACCCCTGTATTTTCACATAGCTGAAGGGCTAAAACTCTGAAGTATAAACTGTGACACACCAAAACTGTCATACATATATCTGTACTTGATGCTGATCTCTGTGCTGAGTTTCAAAACTCCATCTTAAGAAATGTAGAATTCATACAAGATTTCGCTTTACCATTGCAAATGTAGAATGTGAGGGCAATAACTCTAACATTTGAATTGAGCCACAGCAAATTTATGCCATTCAAATCTACACTTGATGTTGATAATGTATGTGAAGTATCAAATTCAACACATCGAGAAATGTCGAGTTCGCTCCCAAATAATTTATCACACTATGCTATACAACTGTGTAAAATTCAAGGACAATAATTAGGTATTATATCCATCACAAAAATCTGTGTAGCCTAAAAAGTTAAAAAATTTATAGTAATTTATATATTTTTTATACTTACCAATGACCCAGACTTAGCTGGTGCTAACTCCAACAAAACCAGGGCCAAACACAAATTTTGCCCCCCAATCCCCAAAATTTGCATCCAAAACAAAAAGAAATCATGTCCTAAAGGACCTCCATAGTACGCCTCTACTGCGCATGCGCAGTGACGCAGTCGTCCCGAAATTGGCGCCAATTATCATTCTTACTGGCAGTGCCTGGTCAGCGCTATGTACTCAGCGGGGAGGCAAGAGTTCCCAACTCAGGGAGGGCCATCCCCGTCTGGGTCATTGGTAAGTATAAAAAATATATAAATTACTATAAATTTTTTAACATTTTTATACTGTACCAATGACCCAGACTTAGCTGAATAGTAAACAGGCTGGAGGGCCTAGGACATAAAGGAAAATCCAATAAGCTCAATTATAAATAAAGAGGTAACCCCTTAAGGAGAAAAGGAGTATTAGGCTTTACATGTATCTTTCTTATTTAATATTAAATTAGAAAGATACACTACCCTTAATAATTGAGCACAATAACATTCATGTTCTCTATTAACATCCAGTATAACCCTTATACTAATTATTTTTAAAGCAAGCCAATAAATAAAGTAGTCCAGAGAATTGAGACTCTTTATAATCATTTAAAAGTGTCCGAGTATTGTATATTAAAGCCCGTTTGACACTTGACATATACAAATGCTTCACACCGAGCTACACTTTAAAAATAAGACATGAATGAAATTAAACATTAATATTACACTTTAAAACCATCCTGGAAGCGACTCAGAAATACTGTCTTGGAGGAGGCATTCCCTTGCTTTTCACTATAAAGCAGGTGACCTAAGGGAACACCCGCCCCCCCCCCCCCTTCCCCTTGCCCTGGGTCAAATAGCCCAGAGCGAAGAGGGCAGCCGGACGGAGTCACTGCCGGAACAGAAAGCCTGCATAACTATAGTTGCAACTGTTTAGTGGACGACATTCTGAGCAACAGATAACGGACCTAAACAATGCAGGTCTCCAGAAATGGACTCAATATTTCTGAGATAAAAATTAGTAAATGTGGATGGCTGAGACCAATAAGCAGCCTTCATTAAATCTGTAATAGCAACACTATTAGCATAAGCCCAGGAAGTAGAAAGAGCTCTTACTTCATGAGCAAAAATCTTAAGCACAGACTGCTGAGAAGAAGATAAATCTTCATAAGCAGTACGGATAGTTAACTGAATCCATCTAGCAATAGAATGGACTGAAATGTCCTTTCTATTAGGCATCAAAGACAGAAAGAAACGTTTCCGTCCCTTTCTGATGAACTGAGATCTCTGTTTATAGATACGTAGTGCTCTAACAGGACAGAGTAAAGGCCTACGCCCGTCTGAAGACGGAAGAGCCTTAATAACAATAGGTTCCGGATATTTATTAGGAGCCTGATTCTTAGCTAAAAAACCCACATTAGTAGTGAAGGTGATAGTGTTCCCAACACTACGATAATGAGAATCATCCACCGATAGTGCATGAAGCTCACTGACTCTTCTGGCAGAAGAGAAAGCTAAGAGAAAAGCTGTCTTATAAGATAAGAATTTGAAATCTACTGTCCCAAGAGGTTCAAATGGCTTTTCCTTCAATTTAAGGAGAACCCAAGATAAATTCCACTTAGGAATTAATCTAAGAGTTCTAGGTCTATTTATCGAAAAGTTTCGAACCAATTTCGATAAAGAGACATTAGATCCAATTTGCAAACTATCATGATGTGCATAGGTATCAGATAACATAGATCTATAACCCTTTATAGTAACAGGCTGCAGTTTGATTTCGTCAAACAAGTATACTAGAAAGTTTGCAATGTCTGGTATAGAGGGATCAAATATATCTACAGAATGATCCCTACACCAACGACGGAAAACCTTCCACTTAGCCGCATAGTTTAGCGAAGAGGAGGTCCTCCTACAGTTAGAAATCGCGTCCACTGCTCGTCCTGTAAAGTGCTTGCCATGCAAGAAGGACCGCACAACGGAAAAACGTGAAGGTTGAGACCTTGCGGGTTGTGATGGAGTTGGCGCAATTTCCCCTGCGAAAGAAGATCCTCTCGTGGAGGAAGCTTCCGCGGTAGGTCCCACAACAGACACCTGAGTAGATTTATCCACGGTCTCTGTGGCGACAGAGATGCTACCAACAGAATCTTGCATTGAGATTGTTTTATCTTTAGCAATACTTGTTGAATTAACGGCGCTGGAGGATACGCATATCCTATCATTCCGTCCCAAGGGATCGACAGAGCGTCTACTGCAAATGCTCTTGGATCCGGACACGGGGACACATACGTCTGCAACTGATTGTTGAGATGTGTCGCAAATAAGTCTATCATTGGCCGTTCCCATTGGTAGCAAATCTGATTGAATACTTGTTTGTTGAGAGTCCACTCCGACGGCAACAAGCGACCCTTTCGTGAAAGGGAGTCTGCTAGCACATTCAGACGACCCGGTATGTGACGGACCGAAAGAAGAACGTGATGTTCCAACGCAAACAGAAGGATTCTTTCCGTTAGATTGAACAACGGAACTGAATGAGTGCCTCCCTGATTCCGTATATACGCCACTACTGTCGTATTGTCGGATAGGATTTGGACATGAGCATCGTGAATAATGTCCATCCAGTGACGTAACGCAAGCCAAATTGACATCATTTCCTTGATGTTTATGTGCTTGCACAGGAATTGCGGATCCCAAAGACCCTGGCATCTCGAATCCGTTGGGATTAATGATGCACCCCAACCTGTTTGACTGGCATCCGTCATAATGGTAAAACTCGGATCCGGCAACTGCAGCGGAACTCCTTGAGTTAACCACTGAATGTTTGCCCAAGTCTGAATCTCTTGTTTCACTTGATCTGACAAGAGAACGTCTACATCGAGCGAATGAATTTTCACACTCCAATTCTGAGTCAGGAAAATTTGAAGAGGACGTGTGCGTAGCCGCCCCATCGGAATGAGATCCGCGGCGGCTCCGCACAGACCTATCAGTCTCATAAATTCTCTCGCCGTGACTTTGTCTGCATGCAGACAATAGCGAGCGTAACAACTGACTAATTTCGCTCTGGTTAACGGCAGACGAACGAGATTGTTGTGCGTCTCGAAGCTCATTCCCAGATGAGTGAATGACTTGGACGGCACCAGATCCGACTTCTCCTCGTTTACTATGAAACCGAGACGTCGGAGCAATAGAAGAAGATTCTGAACATTGTTCTGAAGCGTTAACTCGTTGCCGTACCTCTGAAGAATGTCGTCCAGGTAGGCCGACGTTACCGCAGACGAATGAGCTCGGAAGTAGATCATTACCGAGTTCATTACCCGAGTGAAAGCCCAGGGTGCTAGATTCAATCCGAAGCACATGGCCCGGAACTGATACACCACTCCTAGGACTGCGAAGCGTAGATACTTTCGGAATGTCGGATGTACCATGACGTGAAAGTACGCATCTTTGAGATCTATGCTCGTTGCATAATCGTTCACCCGAATACTCGCTCTGACTGATCGAATCGTCTCCATATAAAACTTCGGAGCGACGATCAGCTTGTTTATCCAGCTCAAATCTATGACTGGACGGAACGAGCCGTCTGGTTTCGGAACCAGAAACAGATGGCTGTAGAATCCCAGCGATTCCTGGTTTTCTACGACCTCTACCGCGTTCTTCATTAAAAGAGACTGCACCTCTGATAACAGAGCGTCTCTTTTCTGTGGATTTGACGGAAGATGAGTCCACTTTGGACTTCGAGTTAATGGAGGCTTTCGTTTGAAGGATATCTTTAGACCTTCCGAAGTCACTCCTCTCACCCACGGGTCGTCCGTAATCGACGCCCACTCTTGTGAAAAACTCGACAACCTTCCGCCAACCGGAACGCGATAGAGGTTTAAGCCATCACCTCCTGGACCTGCGAGGCCTGCGGTAGGAGAAACCACGTCTTCCACGACCCGCACCTCGCCTCGTCGACCTCGGGGCGTCCGACCGATTGTCCCGGCCTGAAGGACGTCCCGAACGAGAGTCGCTATCCTGACGGTCTCTCGAATAAGACCAAGAGGACGCACCGGAACCTCTATAGGAACCTCTCTTGGGCGCATTAGACCCAGAAGTGCCCGCCTTATTCGTGTCTGCTGTATCCGACCTTTTAGGAGCGGATCTGAACAACAGAGAATCATTAGCTTTCTTTTTAATATTATCATAAATAGCGGAAAGCTTGCCGTCAAAGAGAAGTTCTCCTGAGACCGAAGCGACTCTAAGAGAGTTCTTCACCTTAGAATCCACTAGTGTGGATGTAGCCAGGGCTGCGTCACGTCTAACCAACTCCAGATTTGCTACTGAAAGGGCGGAGTTACACGTGGAATAAGCTACTGCCCTTGAAAGAAGTCTTAAAGAGGATTGTATATCCTGAAACTCTTCCCCTTGAAGGCGCAGTGATAACGCCTTAGTAAGGTGATCTGCGTAAGATAAGGCATCTAAATTGGCTCTGTTAGACGCAATAGCTGTTTCCAACACCGCGGTTGGAATAGAAGCTGATGACGGTAATGATAGCTCTAAGTCTTCCGCCTCGTCGTCCATACGCAGAGGAACTCTCGGTATACCCTGTCCTGCCGTGTCGAATTTATTCCTTGCATTAATGAAAGGCAGGTTGAGAGTATTTGCGGACAAGAAACCTGCTTTCCCCGTCCTGGAAGCAAGTTTAAATATAGCGTCGTTCAATAATTCAAATGTTCTTGCAACATTATTGGACTGCGACGGAAACTCGGGAGCGATGTCCCTGAACCGCTCAAAAAATTCAGAGTCCAATGACGCTATAATTCTCTTGTCCGGAAGCGCAGCAGTCTGGCCCGACGGAACAACTTGAGGGAGAAAGTGCCGGATGAAGTCCACGGCAGCTTTATGTTGTTCCGAAAGGGATAGCTCCAATTCATCCGTATCCCTTTCACCATCCGGTCGGACCTCCCGATGTTCCCGGTCGTCCGCCCCCGATGCTTCGGCGGAGCGTACCGACCCAGCGCCGTCGGATAATTCTCGATCCGACACCGTTTCTGTCGGCTGCTGGGATGCTGCGATAAGCTGTGCTATCTGCACTAGAATGTCCGACGTCGAGACCTGCGGAGGCGCGGTCTTTCGCTGCTTCGCCGAGGGCAGCTCCGCATCAGATGGCTCCCGCATACTTTTCCTATGCGAACGTCCGGAGTCCATCGGTCTCGAATCCCTGGCTGCCGGATGGTGTGACCTGGTCGCCGAAGAATCCTTCACCGGCGAAGCTGGCAAAATATCAGAGGTCACGCAGCCAAGGTGCGGTCGTGTGCGCCGACGAGAAGAGGAAGCCTTAACAGTCTCTGCGGACTGCTTATACAACGGAGCGTCCCGAGCGACGGACGTATGCTCCGCTAAAGACACATTTTGTACCACAACATCTGGTCCCAGATGTTGTTGTACGAGAGAGGGGCCTCTCTCGCTCGCGGCCCGGCTGGACCTGGACGAGCTAGGAACCGGACTAAAAGGCTTCCTCCGTTCTCGTTTACTATCCGCCGTCACTGGGTGTGCATCTATTATGTTTATAGTGCTCGCATCACCCAAAATTTCCTCTTGGACCGCATCGGACGAACCCGGCTGCCGAACCATTCGGTGAATGGACGCTACACCGGGCGAGCTAGCAGACGACATTTGTCTAATCTCCATGAGCACTTTTGCCGCTAGCTCTGAATTTATTTGTGACGACGGACGCACACTTGAAGAAGATAACATGGAAACATCACCCTGTTCTGGTTCCTCTAAAATAGAAACTGAGAGAGTAGAGTGACCTTGTGGAGAAAGAGCCGGCATCGCTCTTTCTCCAGAAACAACATATAGTGACACACGTTTCCAATGTTTCTCATCCCAATGTTCACATATAGGACAGGGATTAATGCGAGAACACTGACTACAATTAATACAATGATCATGAAAGTCAGAGGAAGATTTCTTCCTATTACAATTTGAACAATGTCCCTTCATTGTGAAAGAACAACAATAAGTCCTAGTTACTCGCAAAAACCCCTGACACAAAGATACATAATAACATGATCCATTAATAAATGAAAAAACAATTGCAAAACAAAATAATTTTGAAAAAATATTTTTTCAGAGAAGCCCAAGTTGCTGAAAAGTAACGTTGAGCCCCGATGGATCCGATGGCAAAGTGTGGTCAAAAATTTTAAATTTATATAAAATAATTAATGAGACACTTTCGGATAATATAAATGTATCTTATAATGAGATAAACTACTACAAAGGCAAACAGCCCCCCTCAAAAAAGGCTGTTGCCAATGAAAACAAACAGTGTAAACACACTAGAAAACATGACTCCAGGCACTGAAAAAACTGGCCCGGAATCAGTCATCAATTACACTCTATCTGATGCAAAACAGAGACTCCCAGGGGAGAATCTGCAGAACATCAAATGGAAGATGCAGAACACAAACGTTATACACCCATGGGTGAAAACGTAACTATGGGGAAAATAACAGAAAACATTCTGTAACCAAGCAACTCTCCCAGGAAATTTTAGAAATGAAACTTCTCAAAAATATGCCAAAAGCATGGGAGAATTGCAAGGGGGGACTTTAGAAGGCTAGGGGAGAGGAAACACTGAATAAGCAGTGCAACAATTAGCAAGAATGACAACAAGAGGCCCATGCCTCGAAAATAGGCAACTTAACATAATTTCAACAAAAAATTTTAAGTACAGCCCTTATTATTTTTTGCCACTTCTTTTTTCCTCTCCTCCTTCTATCCTCCTTAGAATCACATTTTCTCCAAAAATTACGTGTCTGGCATCCTTTAAACTGAGATTTACAAGCACAAAGATCAGTGAGATGTTGACTGATGAAGGGCCAAACAGAGAATGATAATTGGCGCCAATTTCGGGACGACTGCGTCACTGCGCATGCGCAGTAGAGGCGTACTATGGAGGTCCTTTAGGACATGATTTCTTTTTGTTTTGGATGCAAATTTTGGGGATTGGGGGGCAAAATTTGTGTTTGGCCCTGGTTTTGTTGGAGTTAGCACCAGCTAAGTCTGGGTCATTGGTACAGTATAAAAATATCATGTTGCAGAAGCTACACAAAATGCTGATCCATATGTAAAATATCAGAAAACATGTGCAATACAATGGAATGGCGAATCCCACACCACAGAAGTCCAACAAGAGCAATAATTCTCAAAGAAACACTTGAAGACAGCTGGTCCACAATCCCATTCATCATATTATCACCAAAAAGCTATATACAGTAGAATCCTCTTAATTGAATATCCATTTTACCAGTGAAAATAATTCAATTAACAGGAGTATACAATTAACAGGGATTGGGGCAGTTTCCTGTGTTCTGGAGGTAACCTGAGCATTTATTCTATTATATCTTGTTTGACAGAGCTCTGTGAGCTCTGTCAATCAAGATATAATAGAATAAATGCCTGTATTGGATGTAGTGAGGTCAAAAGGGTTGATAAATAAGGGGAATTTGGTGCGTGTCACAGTAATTTTTTCGACATATTACAAAAATTTATATACAATTAACAGGAGTTCACTCTACAACCCATATGCAATTAACAGATCAAATTTGTACTGAAGGTATGGTTTTGTGTTTGAAAATTATATTCAATTAACAGGGATATACAATTAAGAGATATCCAATTAGTGGGCTCCACTATACTAAATTCGGAGAAAAAAATCTTGAACAATATTCTTTTAACCCTTTACCCAACATAATGGCCAAAACAGGTCAGCATTATTTTCAAAAATCACCAGTTAATTTTCATTATTTTTTCATTTTTTGTTTCAAAAACATAGGTTATCATCCCTCAATGGAATGAGCTCGTTCCAATGGGGGGTCATAAACTATGTTTTGAGACAAAAAATGAAAAAAATTAGTTGTTCCAAGATTTTTTTTTTGCAACTGTCGTCTACTTTTCATGCTAGGTCAAGGGTTAAATGTAATGACAGGAACAGATAATGGGATGACATAAAATTCTGTATCAAACAAGGCCAATAACTCTGGACGAAATACTTGGACACAGCTGGTCCATGATCCTATTCATGATATTATCACGAAAAAGCTTTATATACCAAATTTGGGAACAGTTTTCTTCAAAAATTGATGACAAGAAATGAAGTAGATGGAAGGATGGATGGAACCCATTCTCATATATCCCACCACCAGGTGTCGGTGAAACCACCATGTGGTGAGGGATAAAAAGAAGAAATAGTTTATTCCCTTTCTGTAACCCAGTGTAAGACTATATTATGCCATACCTTGCCATAGATCCCAGTGAAAAACTGCTGTATCTGTCACGATAGCAATAATGTCAGCATTCAACCATGTCCAGTATATCACAGGATCGTTCATTTTAGCTTTACTAATAAGATTCTTGGACTCTAAGTTGAAAATTTCAAACCTTAATCCAGCTACAAATATAAAAATAATACATACTCACAGATGTATTAAATTTACCTCAAAACTGAGAGATTCATCACTGCAGTTACATCAGGTAAAGGGTTAACATAAAGGCTTAACCCTTTAACCAATGCAGACGATATCAAAATTTATTATTTTAATTATTGTTTTTTCAAATTTTTAAAAATATTTCACCAAAACCATATCATGTTACCCCTTATTGGAACGAGCTCATTCCAATGAGAGGTAACAGGTTATGGTTTTGTTGAATTTTTCATTTTTTTCAACTGCTTAATTTGTAAATTACACAAGCAGTTGCGTACAAATCGTTAGGTAAGGCTTAATAAAATTAAAAATCTGTTTCTCAGGCCCTCACGCATGGTCCTGTTGGCTGCCGCATGCTCTCTTTTTATGACCAAATGCAAACTTGAAAAAATAAAAATTAAATGGTTTATGTCTGATATTTTACATAAGTTAATAAAATTGATAAATTTGTCCCTTGAGTGCAACAAGGCTTTGCAATGCTTTAGCACTGCAAAGCCTTGTTGCACCCAAGGGACGAAATACACCACCACCCTTGCTATTCTGTAGATTATGTGGCCTAAAACATAAAATAAACCAAGAATATGAACTTCTGATGGCAAAGAAATAATTACAAAAATAAAATATAAAATAAAAAAAACCGCCTGCCTGCATGTAATTTTACAAAACTTGGCTGGAGAAACAGAACATCTACTTTGTATGGCCTAAAGGGTTAAACTGTAACTGTACTACCTTACCAGTTTGTCATGCATTAACTGGTAGAGTGCTAGAAGCCCATATTTGGGCTTTATTCTTTAGTGATGGTACCACAATTTTAAGGCTTCATATTCTGTAGATGTGCTTCATATTATCTTTAAAATATTATTTTAATCTATTATTTATTTATTTATTTATTTATTTATTATTTATTCATTTATTTATTTATTTATTGTTTTTTAAGGTCATATACTTATGCACAATGGCTAATCATGACCTAACAGTTTTATGGGTGGAGGAAGCCGGAGTACCCGGAGAGAACCACCGAGCAACGACGAGCAGCTTCCAGCTCCCTAACATAGTAACTCCGCACTGCAGCACAGGCAGGGTTAGATTGGTTGAAGACATGTGTACCATCAACATGCTCCCTATGGAAACCTGAACTTTACCTTAGTGCAATATGAAGAAACCTGAACTTTAACTTAGTGCAATATGAAGAAACCTGAACTTTAACTTAGTGCAATATGAGGAAATGTCTTTAAAAATCTTCTTCTTCAGATCCACCAGTCAGAATGCTTTCATCGTGCCCCTATGTAGGTAATTGGGGTTAAGTGCCTTGCCCAAGGACACAACACGGGAGCACGAAATCAGTCGCTGAAATGGTCACCCATCATAATCGCGCTCGACATTTCTTAACTTCGGTGATCTGACGAGAACCGGTTACCACGGCGGCACCGCGCATTTTAATCTATTAGGATTTCCCTTATTACAATTTATGGGAGAGTGCCAATAGGCACTCTCCCATAAATTGTAATAAGGCAAAAGATGCACAAAGAAATTTTAACAACAAAAAATAATTTACCACTCTATCAGTTAAACCTTTGTTGTGTTTCAAACATATCTTACATTATATGCTGATAATGTAATCATCCTCATCAAAACGTTTTGCAAAATCATTTCTGAACAGCTAATTTTCAAATATTTTACACGAAATAGTTTCATGTTGATTTTTAATTTATGCATTGTATCTGTGCTTGATGACATCATGAAAACAACCCAAATGAACTCAATTTCCTGGGCTTATATTTCAGCGAGAATCGATTCAGACAAAGATTCACCAAACAAAACCAGCGAGAATCCCTGTAGATTCTTGCTGCACCTCTCCCAGGATTTGCACGAAAAGAAGTGAGTCAAGTTAACCCTTTACCTAATATAGCAACAGCAAATTAACCAATACAAGGCTAACATGACCTGAAATAGCCTGACACTTTGTCAATAAAATTGTACAAATATGGCTGTCATTGGAACCAGCTCAATGAGCCGGTTCCAGACATGTTGACCTCAGAAATTTTTTTCCAGGAACTGGAAGGCAATTTTCAGAGAAACTGGATGAATTTCAGGGAAAAGTATGCACACAAACAATATACACAGGAAGAACTAAAACATTTCAGCTCTTGGATCACTAATGGCACCCGGTTGCACCCAGTGGTTCATAGGCAAAAAATTTGCTGATACCTTTTATGCCATGTTTAAAAATCATTTGTTTGAATATCCTCACACACCACCCTCTTTCCTTCAAGTCCATGCTCCTGCAATGCTACCCCCCCCCCCTCCACACCCACACCCACTACCACCACCCCCTTATGGTTATAATTCGACCAAAGTGCATTTAAGCATATAATTCCCTTTCAGAATGGGCAAGAAAGTTTAATTCCATTTTTCATGACTCATGCAATTTAATTCAACTTTCTTATTTTTAGATGTGGTGTTTCTTCACGTGCACCGATTTCTGTGAGGGGACATTCAGACTTTGGGAGTCAGCAATTCTTCTCTGTGTCAGTAATTCATAATTTTGTAAAAATCTGTGCAAATACCATTCGGAACTTTCCGGGAGAAGATGCCTCAACTATAACTCGTAAATTAGAACAAAAATATGTCTGTTTTGTATTGATTTTCAACCAAAACTTTTCAGCATATGACGGAAGCAAAGTGAATTTCTGTGAGCAAATTGTACCCATTTTTACACTGTGTTCATCTGCTTTGCCAAAGTGGATAGCAGTTCAAGTGGATAATTAAATAGAAATGAATGGATATTTAAACTAAAAGAATTATGACTACGGATGGATGGACAAATAGATGGACACGAACAAGCTGATTCCAACACTCCTGCCCCCATTGTGGGGAGAGGGGGTGTATAATAAAGAAATAAAAATTCTTTAATTTTCTTTTTCATACATTTTACATATTATTCAAATCAGCATCAGGAATCAGTATTTAAGTGAAGGTGGATGTCAATAGGTAATGTTCTTAAGTCTCCTATTTTTGCTTCGGCACTCGTAAATTGAAATGCAGCTGAATTGAAATGAATAAGGTGCAATGCCACCGCTATCCCCCGCCAAGGGTTTCAAAGTTGAAAAAAGCAGAAAAAGGCTGATAACTCTAGAAAAAAGAAGAGGCCAGATAGGGCCTGAAGAGCTCACCTTGAACAGATCCTGATTTAAACAGAGTACAAGAATGAATCTACATTAAGCACTAGCAATCAATCTCCATAGGATCCATTGTCAATCCTTGAGCCCCTCAGGAGTCACTAAAATAGTCTAAGCATCAAGCTTTTTCTTCAGTTAATCAAAATGTAAAAAGTGAAGCTCCCCTATGGAGCCCACTGATACAGCCTATGTGAATTAATCTTAGTTACACACCTCTAGAGGGTACTAAATAAAACATTTCTAATTCTTCAGCTACATGGCCAATTCCAGCTCCCATTGGGAGCTCAAATATTAACCCAGGCACTCGATTTGAACAAACTTGAATCTCACCCCACTAGAGATGTTGAATACCAAATATGAAAGCATTCTGACTGGTGGATCTGAAGAAGAAGATTTTTAAAGACATTTCCTCATATTGCACTAAGTTAAAGTTCAGGTTTCCTCATATTGCACTAAGTTAAAGTTCAGGTTTCCATAGGGAGCCCAAATATTAACCTCGATTTGAATAAGCTTGAATCTCCACCCCCCCCCCCCCCCCCCCCAACCCCAAGAGATGTTGTATACCCAATATGAAAGCATTCCAACCGGTGGATTTGAAGAATATTTTTAAAGAAATTTCCTCATATTGCACAAAGTTAAAATTTGGGCTACCATAGGGACTCAATTTGAACAAAGTTGAATCTGACTCCCCTAGAGATGTTATAAACCAAATATGAAAGTATCGCACAAAGTTAAAATTCAAGTTTCTACATGGAGCCTTAATATTAACCCAAGGACTTGGTTTGAACAATCTTGAATCTGACCCTCATTACAATGATGTATACCAAACATCAAGAGATTCTGAAGAAGAAGATTTTTAAAGATTACTCCCCATATTGCCCTAAGTTGAAAATTTAGGTTCCTCCATTAAGCCCAAATATGAACCAAGGGGTTTCAGTTTAACAAACTTGTATTTGACCCGCCCTATGGATATTGTATACCAAATATCAAAAGATTCGGACCATTGGTTCTGAAGAATATTACTTTTTTAATTTTTGCAAACATGCTGACTCAGCATTTTCTTAATGTCCCCCCCCCCCCCCCCCCTCCCCCCGAACACCCTGACAAAACAGATGGCAATTTTTTTTTACCACTCAATTCTACTGGTCCCAAGGATGCTTCATACCAAATAACAGTTCTCTGTTCCATGTGCTTTGGGAAATATGGTTGTTTGAATATATTTCTATTTTTAGCTCCTGGGGTTCCCACAGGGAGATGAGATAACTTTTTTGTACGAGTCAAGTACTTATGACCCAATAATACCACATACCAAATTTGTTTCAAATCGGACCATCGGTTCAGAAAAACAAAATTTCGGATGGGGTCAAAAATCTTGCTCCTCCCATTACAAAGGCAAATATTGCTTCATGAACTTCATTTGAACAAACTTGATTCTACACATCAAAAGGAAGCTCCATACCAAATATCAAGTCATGGTACCCACTGGTACATGAGAAGAAGAATTTAAAAATATTTTGGAGCATTTTCCCCAACCCCTGAGCATGTTGAGTTAAACAAAATGCAATGCCCCTTCGGGACCACCACTCACACAAACTTTTACTTGAATTGGCCCAGTGGTTTTGGAGGAGAAGTCCAAAACATAGTGTTGATGGACGATGGAAGGACGATGGATGGAGAGCTATTAGATAAGACCAGCTTCACTTTGTCAAGGTGAACTAAAAATGAACAAAATCTGTTACTTGTGAATATCCTTTTCTCCAGGATGCTCTATCAGCATACCAAAGATCATTTAACCCTTTACCCAATGAATCACCCGCATCCGTCTGCGTAATATGCAAATTCAGCAACTGAAAAATATTATTTTTTGAACAATTTCAACAAAACTATATCATGTGACCCCTCTTTAGAACGAGCTCGTCAAGCTCGTTCCAAACAGGGGTCACATGATATGGTTTTGTTGAATTTTTTTGAAAAAATTTTAAAAAATGTATTTAAAATAATAAATTTTGAAATCGACTGCGTTGGGTAAAGGGTTAAATCCAACATCCACTGAGTGAGATATGAAAGTCCAAAGTTGTTATGGACAGATGGACACACCCCATTTCTATATCCCCCACAAACTTTGTTTTGGCGGGGGATACTAAAACAGAAACAGACATGTGGATACAACTGAAACATTTATAACAGAAGACTTGTTTATTAAACATAATTCACTTGTCTGCATATTTTTTGTTCCAAATGTTATGATCAGAGCTTCAAAGGCCTATGATTTAAGACTGAATGCCTCGAAACAGACTGTACTGTTTTCCGGAATTTTGTCTCAAACCGGTTCCCTTCTGGGAGGTCAGGAACTTCAATGAATTTTGGGGATTTTCCTGGACATTTTGGGAGAGTCAACCAAGCCAGAAAATAAGTAGACTGTCATCTGCAAAATGAGGTCCCCAGAGGGTGAATTTAGTGATGCTACCCTGCCTTGCAGGGTAGCATCACTACATTTACCCTCTGTGAACCTCAATCTGAATCAGAGTAGCCAGAGGATAAATTTGCCCACTGTATGAGATAGCATCATCAAATTCACCCTCATTCTGCAAATGTCAGACTGCTTATTTTCAAGCCTGGAGTTAACATGTCTGGCTGGTTCCAATGACATGAATAATTGTAAGGTTTTATTGCTAAAAAAAGGTTTATTTCTAAAAAAAAATTATCAAATTCAGTTTATGTGTTAAAACTTAAAAAGCTGTTTGGGTAAAGTGTTAACATGTGTTATCAGTATACAACAGGGGTTCAACAATGGTGGCCTCATGGGATTCTAGGACACTCCTAGCAAGTATGAATTCTTGCTGCCATTTTCGTGAGAATTCAAATGGATTCTCCCAAATTTAGATGAAATAAAAGCTCGGATTTCAAACATGGATGAGCTGAAAACTCAAATTTCAAGTACAAAGTTATGAAGTCAATATCTTAATTTTATGACTTGCTACTAAGTCACATCAATTAACAAACCAGAGGCTCAAGTGAGCCAAAAACGCTCACCTGGCTCAAATTGTCAAAAGAAGATCTCACCTAGCCCAAATTGTCAAAAGAAGATTTTTTAAGAAATTTTCTTATATTGCACTAAGTTGAAATTTGAGCTCCAATAAAGAGCCCAAATATTCATCCAGGGATCCCATTTGAACAAACTTGAATCTAACCCCCCTAGAGATGCTGCATACCAAATATCAAAAGAATCTGACTGGTGGATCTGAAGAAGATTTTTAAAGATTATTCCCCATATTACACCAAGTTAATATTCAGGCTCCTAAAGGAAGCCCAAATATTAATCCCGGGTCTCGATTTGAACAAACTTCAATCTGACCCCTGTAGAGATGTTGTATACCAGGTATCAAAAGAATCTGACTGTTTGATCTGGAGAAGATTTTTAAAGCTTATTCCCTATAGTGCCCTAAGTTAATTATTTGGGCTCCTGTGTTGAGCCCGAATATGAACTGAGGGGCTCGATTTGAACAAACTTGTATTTGACCATCCTATGGATGCTGTATACCAATTTTTGCAAATATGCTGACTCAGCATTTTTTCAAACACCCCTGCAGAACACCCGGACACAACCGATGACCTTCTTTTTTTTTTTAATCCATTCTACTGGTCAAAAATTTTGGGCATCAATCAAGTACTTTGGACCCACTTATACTACATGCCAAATTTACTTCAAATCGGCCCATCGGTTCTTGAAATAGAAATTTTGGGTGGAGCCCAAAATGGGTTTGTGCCCACAGAGAGCCCAAATATTGATTTACCAACTTCCCTTGAACAAACTTTAATCTTCAATACCAAAGAGTGTTCCATACCATATATCAAGGCAATCTCTCTGGTGCTTCATGAGAAGAAGATTTTTGAAGACTTTCAGGCTTTGGCAGAGCCCGAAGAAGGCAGCCGCTTTATTTGAACAAAATAGAAAGGGTATACTCCAGGGATGGTTTGTGCAGTGTATGTTTAAATTTGGCTGAATGGCTATGAAGAAGAAGCTAAAGTTTGCAAAAGTTAACGGACGACAGATGATGGACGCCAAGTGATGGCAATAGCTCACACTGACTTGCAGTCAGGTGAGATAAAAAGTTTTCAATATTCAAATAAAGTGTAAATATTTTATTTTGATATTCTTATCAATTATTTCTCAATTGGAAAAATTTTTGACTGTACTGAGGTATGAAATGTACCTAGTGTACTCACAAGAAAGATATTTTTGCACTGAGTAAATAAAAGACTGTTTTGTAAAATTTATGAACAAACTATTTTGCACAATATGCCTGGACAAACATTTCACACAAATTTGGTTTCAAATAACCTTCACAAGAAGGAAGTGAACTTCGAGTGATCCTCCTGAAATTCTAAGCCCTGCTAACAACGAGCATGTATATATATAACATATATTGTCCCTATATCCTGATAAATTCTGTCTTCTGATTGGTCAGAATGCCAAGATAAATAACCAGGTCAAAGAGCACACCCAACATCCAAGGTATACGAGAGCGTGCAACATCCAAGGTATAAGGGCAAGTGAAACATCAGGGTATATGGTAATAAATATAAACTTTTCGCTTTTACTCGCCTCGATATAAAAATTGAACCAAAAAACCTGAAAATAGTCACAAAGATCATCAGATTTCTGACAATTCGATCATATTTTGCTGTTATAAATTAAACAGTCGAATAATTAAATCAAACAACTTGAGAAAAATAAAATATAAGAGCAAATCTGTCAACAAAAGAGCTGATATGTTTACACGTTTCCAAGGGAATGGGATGTATCTCTATCTGTTGTCTTCTGCATTTGTAAAAACAAAACAATTATTCAAGCGTTTGGTCCAACTGACTACAGAGCATGAAAAATGCATTGACAAATTTGTTTCCAATGTTTCTATTGTGTTTCAAACAGGACAAAAAAGTTATCTCCACCAACATGTATGGTATATGGAGATTTAATACCTGGATGTCTCATTTAAACACCTTGCCTGTGGCACAGTGTTTAAAAACTGACATCCAGGTATTAAATCTCCATATACCATAAAAGTTGGCGGTGGGATAACTAATAATATCTAATTCCAATGACAAAAAGGAGCACAAAATAATGGGGATAATGTAAATGATGTTGTCCTTCAGTTGCGTTGGGTATGGTTAGCAGTGGAGTGAATGGTTAACAAAAATTTTAAAGCTAGTTTCATTCCAAAAACAAAGTGTGAAATTACAATAAATATCTACAATACATATAACAACACTGGCCAGCCACTGATTTGTCGCGTTTCTCAGGTGAGAAGGCCTTGATTAGGCTAATAGCCTTGTGCTCTCAAATGCCTTCTTATCCACACCCTTCTTCTCTGCTCCCAACACTCAGAGATGAACTGTTTGATGACATGCTGTACACCATTCTTCCCAATATCTCTCTGATAAGCGTACTAATCCTCTCCTTTGTGTCACCCACTAAGCACATGTCCTTCATTCTCCCATCCTATAGCTATTTTTTTTTTTTTGACCTCTTTGCTTTTTGATAGACAGGCATGGCATTCTTAAAAATGCAGGAGGGCTAAAAATCGCTTCCCTCAAATGGCCTAGGGGAGAAATTAGATCTCCTCAAGCATACAAAAGCTAAAAGTGGCAAAATGTTTTACTATTAATGAACTTGGCATAGTGGGCTTTGTATATATTATTTGGTACTGCTAACAAGGTTGTCTCTGTAAGATGGCTCTTCTGACCCTCCCACACCTCTGGGCCTTGGTGAGGCCCAGAGGTGTGGGAGGGGCAGTGCGGCTGTCTTGCAGAAACCACTAACTTGGCAGTGATCTGAAAAGATATTGGTTTTAGGAATAGGCTGTTATGGTATTCATTATTTTCTAAGGCCAGGAGGGCTAGTTTTTGCCCTCCATAATTTTTTTAAGGCATAAATCGCTCTCTGAAAATGCCAGGCCTCGGCCGCCTGGATAGATATAGTTTTCTGATATTTACCTTTTAGTGCTACTATTGGCTGGGAAGGATTCATTTGCACTGAATCTGCACTAGACTGGCCAACATAGGAGATTGTGCCATCATTTGGATTTAGAACTGTTACCTATAAATAAAAAATCATAATGGTTGATCTCGAAAAACAGAAAATAATTTAACTGGTTTTGTGCTGGAAGCCACTATCATGGCTCTATTGAAAAGAACTGAGAGCCACTTTAGTGGCTTTACAATGAATGCATTAGCTTGATATTTGCTCAGCAGAAGAAAATTTTTTATACAAAATTGTTTGGTTACAATTTATTGGAGAGTGCCTATTGGTACTCTCCAATAAATTATAACACAACAATTATTCATGAACAAAATTTTGCTAAACTAAGCCTACTCTTGCTGATAGCAAGGCATCTTTGAAAAAAATACATGTTTCACATCACCTTTGAAAGATAATTCAGCACTAATCCAGTTAAACAAATGACGATAAGCATGTTTATGTGATAAGGAGTACTCTTAGGTTAACAAGAGGGATGTTACATGCCAGCTGCTCACCTACAGTCATGCTTGATACAGTCAATCCAATGTCAAGAAAGCTCCTCAAAGCAGCATTTTCATTGCATTTATTATATGACTATGTAATTTAACCGCTAAATATCACTACTGTTTGATGATCTATTCCAGCTCCCCAAAATACAGTGTGGAATCTGAATCCGTATCACAATAGTGGGAAGGACTATTTACAGGTGGGTTCGAATTTGCATAATTAGGTGTTCTGGTCGTAGAGAGCACTTCACTCTGAGCTGGAATGGGTGCGCTCGAATGGCGGTACAGATTTTTTTTATCATATTCATTGATATTTTTTTATCGTATTCATGTGCATCAGGGGATTCTCCAGAGGTGTGCACCTGTTACAAATATAAGTGTAAACAAAAATAGTTCTTTTTTATTTTAATCAAATTTACCAAAAAGGTTGGGGGAATTGTTAACACTAGCATTGGCATACGATGTTGAACTATAAGTCACATAATAAACCTTTTATCGCTGGGTCGTCACATCCATCACGTCTCATTGAGTTCAGATTTCCAGATCAAATGAGCTGCCGCCCATTTGATCCGGCGATCTGACCTCCTCAACTCAACGCGATACTACAACCCAGATCACTTCACTGTAACCATATTTGAATACATGTACCACTCCAAATAATGAATATATTTAATTTTTAATGGGATATATTGTGATTATCAAGTTAATATTACTGCAAAGGTTTTTAGTAAACATCGTCCATAACAACAATGACCTGGATAGACCCACAGAAACAAAACTCACCTTAACACAAACATTTATAAACTAAAATTGAGAAGACCGAGAAAAACATGAAAATTTTGACAGAAAAATAAAACAAATTCAGGTAAATCTTCACATACAGTGTAGGCTTAATACCTAAAGATGTTATTGAAATAAAAAAAAATACACAGTAATGGGAAGTTAAGGCCTTACAATCAGCACAATAGCTGACATAAACGGTAATTCTTACAACAGGAATTGACTAAGTTTGGGCTGACAATTTTAGGTGAAATTGGACAAAAAGTCACAGTATTAGGGTTGGACACCTTTTTGATAGCCCCTTACAACCTATGTGTGCAATATAAAAGCCCTGGACCCAATGGATTTCAGAGAATGACCTAAACACAAATTCTTACAAAATTGGACATGTGCATCTGATGCCGATATCATCATAGTCACCACATAAGCTCACCACATCTTTAAAGTAGGTGTGTTAAAAAATTACCTCAGGGCTTATATTTCGTCTAAATTTGTGAGAATCCATTTGGATTCTCGTGAAAATGGTTGCGAGAATCCATACCTACTTTGAGTGTCCCAGGATCCCATGACGACACCAAGGTTGAACCACTGTTGTATACTGATAACACATGTTAACCTTTTACCCAACACACTTTTTTAATTTTTAAAACTAAGTTTGATAATTTTTGAACAATAAATAATAAATAAATGATAAAATAATTCAATGAACAATATTTTCCAATAAAATCTTACAAATATGGCTGTTGTTGGAACCGGCTGAATGAGCCGGTTCCAATGACAGCCATATTTGTAAGGTTTTATTGACAAAGTGTCAGGATATTTCAGGTCATGTTAGCCTTCTATTGGTTAATTTGTTGCTGCTGTGTTAGTTAAAGGGTTAAACTGACTCAATTTTTTTCACGCGAATCCTAGCAGAGGTGAAGCGAGAATCTACATGGATTCTCGCCGGTTTTATTGCCCGAATCTTTGTGCGAATCGATTCTTGGATTCTCGTTGAAACATAAGCACTGTACCTTAACATAACTTCTAACAACAGAAAATTAACTAACTCTTCATGTAAAGAAAAAATTCATAAATTAAGGCTTAAGTACTGTAGTCATGGTCTTAAATAACCCCCAGTTGCAATGTAAAAGACCTGGGGCCACTGGATTTGAAGAAACAAACTCAAACAAAAGCTCTTACAATTTGGATAATGGACTTTAATTGTTACAAGTAAAAGTTCACAGATTTTTTGCTGAAAAAAAGGAAAAATGACCAAAATAACAGCACATATACTTAACACCCAGCACTCTGGTAGCATTTCAAAATTTTTGTCAATGACCCCACATTGAAAAATTTAACAAATTATATCTTGTTTGACAGATCTCAATGAGCTCTGTCAAACAAGATATAATTTATTAAATTCTCAGTTGCATTGTGGGAAACATTTGCTGCTGAAAGCTTAGGTATTTTGACAACAGTGTGCAGAGGGTTAAGTAGAAGCCCACTAGAAGGGTTAACAGAAACTACAATCCCAATAAAACATACCTATAAAGTATTTAGATCACCATAGTGTGCAATAAAGTTTACTTTAGCCTTCACCTAACATGAAAAGCAGACGACACTTGCAAAAACAATTCTTGAATATCCAATTCTTTTCATTTTTTGTCTCAAAAACATAGGTTATGACCCCTCATTGGAACGAGCTCGTTTCAACGAGAGGTCATAACCTATGTTTTTGAGACAAAAAATGAAACTGGAGGCTCAAGAGAGCTAAAATGCTCACCTGTTCCAAGTTGTCCAAAACTGTAAGGATTATGGGTATGGAGAAAATGTAATCTGAATGAACCATATGACAGATTCGCCAGCAATTTTTTTGTCCAATTGTTTCAACTGCTCAGAAGAAAGCAAGCTTCGTACCAAATACAAAATCTCTAGTCCATGCAGTTTGTGAAATATTGGACATTTCATTTTTTTTTCTATTTTTAGCACCAGGTGTTCCCATGGGGAACCACGAAAAAATTGGGGGGGGGGGGGCATGAATGAAGTAGTTAGGGTTAACTAATGCCACATATAAAATTTGACTCAAATCGCTCCATTGGTTCTTGAAACAGAAATTTTCAGGGGAGCTCAAAAGTGAGCCCATCCCCTGGAAAGCCCAAATATGGACCTATCAAGTTTCTTTGAACAACTTTTAATCTTGAACACCAGAGGAAGCTTCATACCAAATATCAAAGTATTCCCACTTGTGGTTCATAAGAAGATTTTTAAAGAATTTCATCATATTTGGACATAAGACCACGCCCAAAAAGGGCAGAGACCCCATTTGAACAAAACTAAAACAGAATACCCCCAAGATGATGTGGCCTATACATGTTTCAATTTGGGCCATTGGTTTGTGAGAAGATTGTTTTGTGAAAGCTAATGTACAATGGACGATGGACGCCAAGTGATGGCAATAGCTCACACTGACTTTCAGTCAGGCGAGCTAAAAAATAATGAAAATTAAATGGCAATTTTTGAGAACAGCGCTGGCCAGTTTTGGCCGTTTTGTTGGGTAAAGGGTTAATGAAACTTCTTACAACAGAAAATTGACAAAGTTTTCACCTGAAAAAAACATTTCAATAAAAATTTCCAAAAACTAAGGGTTAAGTACTATAGTCATGCTCCCAAACAACCAGCAAATGCAATATAAAAGCCCTGTGGCCACTGAATTTGAAGAAACCAACTCGAATGCAAACTCTTACAATTCGGATATTGGAGCTGATTGAAACATCAATCGTTACAAGTATAAAGTCACAGATTTTTTGCTGAAAAAAGGAAGACAGGCAAAATAACACCACATATACTAAGTAGAAGGGTTAAGAGAAACTAAACTCACAATAAACCACTCCTCTGAGCAATATAGATCACCTTAATGTGCAATAAAGTTTACTTTAACACAACTTCTTACAACAGAAATTCGACTAAGTTTTCAACTAAAAAAAAAAAAATTGAAGAAACATTTCCAGAAAATAAGGCTCAAGTACTGCAGTCATTGTACCTAAACAACCCACAACTGCAATATAAAAGCCTTGCAGCCACTGGATTTGAAGAAACCAACTCAAACACAAACTCTTACAATTCGGAAACTGGAGCTGACCGAAACATTAATTGTTATTAGTACAGGTTCACAGATTTTTTTCTGGAAAAATGAACAAAATAAGACCACATATACTTAGTACAGTAAAACCTGTCTTGAGAGACCACTGTCTTGAGAGACCACCTGTCTTGAGAGACCACCTGTCTTGAGAGACCACATCTACCAGGCACAGATTGGTTTTACTCTCTAATGGACCTGCTATGGGAGACCACCTGTCTTAAGAGACCACCTGTCTTGAGAGATCACCTGTCTTGAGAGACCACCTGTCTTGAGAGACCACTGTCTTGAGAGACCACTGTCTTGAGAGACCACCTGTCTTGAGAGACCACATCTACCAGGCACCAATTGGTTTTACTCTATAATGGACCTGCTATGGGAGACCACCTGTCTTGAGACCACGTGTCTTGAGAGACCACTGTGACCTGGTACCAACTTGTATTTTTATGCCATAATGGACCTGTCTTGAGAGACCGCCCCTTTGAAGACTGAAACCATGACAAAAACTTTTTATCTGTTCTGGAATTGGAAAATTCATTGTGGTTATACTAACATAATTAAAAGTATTAAAAGCTCTTAATTGGGTTTCAATTGCTAACTCATTACAGATTGAGATGTTTTTATAAGACCCTTGTGAAAAGATTAGGATTATTTCTGAATAAACAATTTCTTACGTACCTGAAATATGAGATAGGAATCTAAATAAATTTGTGTTGAAAATCTTTTTGTAACAAATTGAAATGGACTGTTATAAAAATTATAAAAATAAATTAGTGTTGAAAATTTGTGTTGAAAATCTTTTTGTAACAAATTGAAATGGACTGTTACAAAAATTATAAAAAATAAATTAGTGTTGAAAATCTTCAATGAAGATTTTCAACACTAATTTATTTTTACAATTTTTATAACAGTCCATTTCAATTTGTTACAAAAACTTCATAAAAAAGAACTACAAAGTAATTACAACAAGGGCAACGCCCCAGGTCCCCCGACCAAGATGGCAAATTCAAGGGAGCTGTTAGGATGCAATTTGTTCGCAGAGCATGGCCATTTTTTAACTTGACCTGTATTTCCAACCAATTAAACCACATACTTAGTTTCGTTTCAATCAAATGATCCAAAGTAAAGTTATCATCCGGACAACACAAAAACCATATTTTCTAAGTCGAAAAAGGGGAATAAATCCAGTAAAAATCAGTGGAGCGTGCCCATTTTCGAACTTGACCTGCATTTCCACCCAAATAAGCGGCATACTAAATTTCGTTTCAATCAAATGATCCTAACTAAAGTTATCATCCGGACAACACAAAAACTGTATTTTTCAAGTCGAAAAAGGGGAATAAATCCAATAGAAATCAGTGGAGCGTGCCCATTTTCGAACTTGACCTGCATTTCCACCCAAGTAAGACACATACCAAATTTAGTTTCAGTAAAATCATCCAAACTAAAGTTATCATCTGGACAAGGGTGTGATGGACGGACGGACGGACGGACGGACGGACGGACACACACATGGACAGACGGACGGACGGATGGACACTGCTGATTACAATAGTCCCCCGAAGGGTCGGGGGACAAAAATCCATTCTTCTCCACTTCTTAATTTTGTGGTTGGTTATTCACTGACTTTAGAAAACCTGAAACCTGTTATGAGAGACCACCTGTCTTGAGAGACCACTTTTGTGAGGCCCAAAGGGCGGTCTCTCAAGACAGGTTCTACTGTATAAGGGTTAAGAAAAAAACACCTATAAGTAATATAGAGCACCATAATGTGCAATAAAGTTTACTTTAACATAACTTCCTACACCAGAAAACTGACTATGCTTTCAACTATAAAAAAAAATGAAGAAAAATTTCCAGAAAATAAGGTCTCAGTTTTCAGACCCACAACTGCAATTTGAAAGGTCTGGGGTTCACAGAAATTTACTCAAGCACAAACTCTTACAAAACTGGACGTTGATGCTGATGGTGATGCAGATGCTTCCAGGGCCCTGACATTGCCCCGCCTCTACTTCGTAGTAGGTGAGCTAAAAAATACTTTGTTTATAAGGCCACACAAAGTAGATCTTCTGTTCAGGCCATTATTTGTAAAAATTTCATGTGGGCGAGCATTTTTTTATTTTTTATTTTTATTTCTGTAATTATTTCTTTGCCATCAAAAGTTCATGTTCTTGGTTTATGTTTTAGGCCTCATAATCTACAGAATAGCATGGGTGGTATTGTATTTCGTCCCTTGAGAACAAGGCTTTGCAATGCTAAAGCACTGCGAAGCCTTCTTGCACCAAAGAACAAATTTATCAATTTTTTTTAACTTGGGTAAAATAACAGACATAAACCATTTAATTTTTGTTTTGTTAGTTTACAGTGGTTATAAAAAGAGAGCATGCAACAGCCAAAAAGACCATGCAGGAGGGCCTGAGTCTGAGAAACAGATTTTTAATTTTTTTTAGGACTAACATTTTGTGTGTGTGAAGCCACATTTTTTTTTATATATGCAAAGCGTACTTTTTATTACTCCAAAGAGTAAATTTGCTGAAAAGACTCCAGATATAGAGATTTAAGTATTTTTGATAACTTTCCATACAAAGTAAAACCAGTTTTGTGAGACAACTGTTGTGAGAGATCATGTGTGTTGAGAGACTGCTGTAACCTTGTACCATTTGGTTGTTTTACTCTGTTATGGGCCTGTCATGACAGATCACCGGTTTTAAGAAACCACTTTTGCCTGGCACAAAGGATGGTCTCTCAATACAGGTTCTACTGTCTTTTCACTATCCCAGATAAGTTTTCACAATATCAAAGGAAAATGAGATACTCCAGAAGAATTTGGGGTCAAACACGAAAACACCATTGTTGGATGCATATAATCAAAGGATTCTATTGTATCAGTACATATAGACCTACAAGTAACTTTTGAAGCAGATGATCGCTCTTATCCTGTTGCTGACATAAAATCAAAATCAGGGTCCCCACCCCAATTTAGCTTGAAATTAAAGGACTTTTACAGGACTTTCCTTTGTCCCTAAATCCCATTAAATTCTGTCTTTTGATTGGTCAGAATGCCTTGGACAAATTGCCATGGCAAAGGTTGCACCCAACACCCAAGATATATGAAAACGTGTAACATCCTGGGTATAAGCGCATGCAAAAAGTCAGGCTTTTCTGGTTTGAATGAAAGCTTTTTGCTTCTGCTGGCCTCGATATAAAAATCGAAACAAAAAATCAGAAAATAGTCACAAATATTATCAGATTTCGGACAATTCGATCATATTTTGCAGTTATAAATTCAATAGTCCAATAATTAAAATGAAACAACTTGAGAAAAGTAAAATAAGAGTAAATATCGTCTACCAATGTGTTCTATGTGCCAGTAGGTACTTAGAACACATTGGAACTGAGGGGACGATATGTCTACAAAATACAATTTACTCATTTCCTTAATGATCCAAGGGATGTAACTCTGTTGTCTTCCGCATTTATAAAAACAAAACAATCATTCACGAATTTGGTCCAAGTGATTGCGGAGCATGAGAAATGCATCCACAAATTTATTTCCACTCTGTTTGTATTGTGTTTCAAACAGGACAAAAACATAATCTCTGCCAACATGTATGGTATATGGAGATTTAATACCTGGATGTCTCATTTAAACACCTCGCCTGTGGCTCAGTGTTTAAAACCGACATCCAGGTATTAAATCTCCATATACCATACATGTTGGCGGAGGTAACTTATAATATTTGTATCTCTAAATCTCAATACATGTAGTGTATACACATTCTTTTTGAATATTTTGTTAGTATTTTCATTTGAAAGGTAAGTGCCATGGGTTGTTCCTGTATAGAGTAGGAAAAGTTACGATTTTTAAACGATTGTTGCATTCAAGTCAACAGCTGGCATTCTGAAGAAGCAACATGAAGCTGAAGAAAGTTCTATCACTGGTATCAAGATGCAGCTTGAACTGTTATGACACTGCCACTGAATAAAGCACATACAAGTTGCAGGCTGAGCAAAAACAGTTATTAAGCAAATGTGAATTGGCATTTGCTTATACTCCTGAAAGGTTTCTTGACATTCATGTAACTTTGAAATACAGATTCCCCCATTTTCCAGTACAAAAACTTGATATATGGTACAGCCTGCTCAATGACTATCTTTCAAGTCATGTTCAAGTGACTCTATAATCCATTTTCTTGAGCTATTTTTCTTAACCCTTTACCAAATGAATCGCCCGCATCCGCCCACATAATATGCAAATTCAGCAGCTGAAAAAATATTATTTTTCAAAAACTTTCAACAAAACCATATCATGTGATGCCTCTTTTGGTCACACGATATGGTTTTGTTGAAATTTTTTTAAAAAATTGAAAAAATGATATTTAAAATAATAAATTTTGAAATCATCTGCATTGGGTAAAGGGTTAAAAGACACACTTTCCTGGCTTTTTGTTTATTCCATTCATGTATTACAAGCATTGGAAACAAAAGTACATTGTTAATTGAGAAAATCCAACAGTTTCAGCCAAAATACACAACTGGAAATAAACAAAGTATGTACTGAAGTTTCAATATTTTGAGCCAGGACAACAAAAATGTTTACCAGATATCAAGAACTTTCACACAGCAACCTAAAGACATCTGTTTTCTACCACCTTCCACTTCTTGAATTTCAAACAGCCAAATTAAAGGACATCCAAAACTCCGGGACCAGCATGTGTACCCTAAAAAATTAATCAGGTTCTACTTGATAACCTTAAAGCTTTTCCCAACATAACTGCCAAAACCGGTCAGTTCTATTCACAAAAATCCCCATTAATTTTCATTATTTTTTGTCTCAAAAACATAGGTTATGACCCCCTCATTGGAGGGGGGGGGGGGGGAGCTCGGGAGGGGGGGCTCATAAGATATGTTTGATTCAAAAAATGAAAAAATTTAGTTATTCAAGAATTTTATTTGCGAGTGTCATCTGACTTTTGTGTTAGGTAACAGGTTAAAGTTTTTATCGCCGTAATTGTTTCTCGTGTAGTTCTTGAAATATGAGCATTTGAATTATTTTTAGCTCCTGGCATTCCCAGGAGAATGGGAAGGAAAATTTTGAAATAAATCTAGCACATGTCACCAAATAATACTGCAAACCAAATTTGGTTCAAACTGACAAACGGATTCAGAAAATAGAAATCTGTTGTGGGCTCAAAAATATTGCCCTTCCCAACATGAGCACAAAAATTGCACGAACAAAAAACTTCTTTGAATAAACCTAAATCTGTATCACAACATTGTGACTCATTTCCATCCAAAATCAACGGTGATTTTGACACTGTCTTTGGAGTTAAAGCTTTCAAAATTCGTGTAGAAATAAATATATTTGTCATCATAAATGTGGAACAAGTGACAAGTTCCAGTTCTGCAAAGGAAACTGCATTTGATAAACATATGAACGTTTAAAACCCGATGTGCAAGAAGTAATTTTGTCACCTATTTTTGCGGTAAATGCCATGCTCAAACGCAATACCAATTAGTGCATCTGTTCTGAAAAAAGGGGTATCGCGACTCTGAAGTTTGAAAACAAGGTTAACTTTAGGTTGTTTCTCTCTTTATTCCTGAGAAGCGAAGACCTGATTAGAGTTTTCCAACACTGAAGTTGAAAACTGCAACGGTTTTCTGTAATTGTTTCGGTTCTGGTTTCGGTTTTGATAACCGAAACCGAACCAAATTTCTGGTTAACCGCCCATCTCTAGATTTGGGCCAATGGTTCTGAAGAAGAAAACTGATATGCAAAAGCTAAAGATATAATGACCATCAAATGATGGTAATAGTTCACACTGATTTTCAGTCAGGTGTGCTGCAAACCAGAAAAGATACCCACATGTTAAGGAGTGTATAATTATATGTACTTAAACTTACCGTTGATCTTTTACTGTCTGGATCAAGAAATCCATGTCTCACTGCTACCCACTTATCTGATGATAGGGTAACTCTGGACCATGTTACTTGATCTGGGTGAATACCAAAATGACCCAGCTGGAATGGAACAAAAAACAGTACTGAAAACACTTGCAGACGGGAGATTTAACCCTTAACACTCTGGTAGTGCAACAGAATTTTCTCCAACAACTCTTGTTTTCTCTTAACTATGAATTTAACCAATTATATCTTGTTTGACAGAGCTCACTGAGCTCTGTAAAACAAGGTATATTTGGTTAACTATCAAACTGCATTATGGGAAACATTTGTTGCTGAAAACTTTGCTATTTTGACATCAGAGTTCAGAGGGATAAAGGGACAATACACCATGAATTTGAAAACAAAAATTGCCAATTTGACAAACCCACAATGTTCGTTATGCATAAGTACATGTACCCTTACCCTTATTTTTCATGTATCATTCATTTGAACGTACTCATATCGATTAAATAAATTAACTTGAAAGTGGGAATTTACTGGCTTTATCAAAAAAACTAAGCCATAGTTTTTCATCTCGATCTTCTTACCCAGACACAAAAAAAATTGCCAATTTGACAAACCCACAATGTTCGTTATGCATAAGTACATGTACATGAACCCTTATTTTTCATATATCATTCATCTGAATGCACTCGAATAGATTAAATAAATTAACTTGAAGGTGGGAATTTACTGGTTTTATCAAACAAGAGGCCCCAAGGGGCCTGAGGGCGCTCACCTGACATGGTAGCCTAAATATCAACCCAGAGAATTGATTTCAACAAGTTGCATCTGCTCCTCCTAAGAAAAGCTTATACCAAATATCCAAAGATTCTGACCGGTGGATCTAAAAAAAAGAAGATTTTTAAAGAATATTCCTCATTTTGAACTAAGTTACAATTCAAGCTCCCACAGTGAGTCCAAATATGGACCTAGGGACATGGCTTGAACAAACTTGAATCTCCCCACCCCCCCCCCCCCCCCCCCCACCTGCCTCCACCCTAAGGATGCTGCATATCAAATATCAAAAACATTCCAACTGCTGGATCTAAAGAAGATTTGTAAAGAAAATTCCTCATTTTGAACTAAGTTATAATTCGGGCTACCACAGTGAGCCCAAATATGAACCCAGGGACTTGGCTTGAACAAACTTGAATCTCACCCCCCTAAACATGGTGCATACCCAATATCAAAAGATTCTGCCTGCTGGATTTTGAGAAGATTTTTAAAGAAATTTGCCTGAAATGCACTAAGTTCGATTTCGAGCCTCTATAGTGAGCCCAAATATGAATCTAGGGAGCCAATTTGAACAAACTTGAATCAGATCCACCCCACAATGTTGCATACCAAATATCAAAAGATTCTGCCTGCTGGATCTGGAGAAGATTTTTTAAGAAATTTGCCTGAAATGCACTAAGTTCGAATTCGGACTCCTATAGTGAGCCCAAATATGAATCCAGGGGGCCGATTTGAACAAACTTGAATCAGATCCACCCCACAATGTTGCATACCAAATAACAAAAGATTCTGCCTGCTGGATCTGGAGAAGAACATTTTTTAAGAAATTTGCCTGAAATGCATTAAGTTCGAATTCTGGCTTATATAGTGAGCCCAAATATGAATCCAGGGGGCTGATTTGAACAAACTTAAATCAGATCCACCCCACAATGTTGCGTACCAAATATCAAAAGATTCTGCCTGCTGGATCTGGAGAAGATTTTTTAAGAAATTTGCCTGAAATGCACTAAGTTCGAATTCGAGCTTCTATACTGAGCCCAAATATAAACCCAGGGGGCCGTTTTGAACAAACTTGAATCAGATCCACCCCACAATGTTGCATACCAAATATCAAAAGATTCTACCTGCTGGATCTGGAGAAGAAGATTTTTGAAGAAATTTGCCTGAAATGCATTAAGTTCGAAATCAGGCTTCTACACTGAGCCCAAATATGAACCCAGGGGGGCGATTTGAACAAACTTGAATCAGATCCACCCTACAATGTTGCATACCAAATATCAAAAGATTCTGCCTGCTGGATCTGGAGAAGATTTTTTAATCTTTTTCCCATTGCCTACAGTGTTAAAAAGTGCTGACTCAGCACTTTTTCAAAGTCCTGAAAAAAGTACCTTGTGATCAAACCGATAGGGATTTTTTTTAACCATTCTATTCTACTGGATAAAAGTAAGCTTTATACAAAATAAGAATTCCCTGTGCCATGTAGTTTTGGAGATATGGCAGTTTTAAGGTTTTTCCTATTTTTAGCTCCCGAGGTTCCCACGGGGCAATGAGAAAATGTTTTTTTGCATCAATCAACTACTTATGACCCATTATCATCTCATATCAAATTTGGTTCAAATCGACCTCACGGTTCTGAAAATAGAAATTTTTGCCCCTCCCATAACGAAGGCAAATAATGCCTGACAAACTTGATTCTAAACCTCAAAAGGACTCTGGATACCACATATCAAGTCTCTGCTACTGGTGGTTCATTAGAAGAAGATTTTCAAAAAATTTGGCCATTTTTTCCCCACACCTCTGCTCAATATCAGCCGAAACCTATTTTGGATAAAAATCAAAATGCCCCTATATAACCACTACGTGCATGAAATTTAATTAAAATGTGGCCAGTGGTTTAGGAGAAAGAGGCTCAAACACCACCTTCACACAGGACGATGGACGACGGACGAAGAGTGATAACAAAAGCTCACCCTGACTTTCAGTCAGGTGAGCTAAAAAACTAAGCCATAGTTTTTCATCCCGATCTTCTTACCCGGTCACTCCACAGAAACTTTTGCCACAGCATAACTTTTCATATTCGCCAAAATTTGAAGTTTGTACAGAGTTGTTTTCATTTCTAGTGTATGCATCAACAAAACCTCAATATCTGTGAGTTGATATATAGAGGATATCTATGCTGTTTTAGTGAATATCGGGAATTGTCTCATGAGTGTGGACCTGAAAGTTTTATTTTTCACGAGTGCTTGCACGAGTGAAAAATAATACTTTCAGGTCCACACTCATGAGATAATTCCAGATATTCACTAATACAACATAGATTTTCTTTTTATTATATGCTATGTGACATTTTACTGCACAATATTCAGCCCACTTTGACTGCAAACAGTTTCAAGACAATAAGCTACTGATTGTTCCTTGAAGGCAACAACATGCAGCGAAACATAATGTCACTGAGGAAGCTACTGAAAAATCATCGTGTGGACCTGAAAGTATTATTTTTCACTTGCGCAAGCACTCGTGAAAAATAAAACTTTCAGGTCCACACTCATGAGATAATTCCAGACGCTGACTAAAATACAGTAGATTTTCTTTTTTATTATATGTTACGAGACATTTTACTGCACAATATTCAGCCCAATTCGACGAGAAATGCATACATTTCAAAACAATAACAAAGATCAGCTGACCGTTCCTTGAAGGCGATGTGAAGCTACTAAGGGATATTCCTCGATATCCATTGAGTTGGTGGATATCGAGAAATATTTTTTCGATAATTTGCGATAATTCACAGGCTAGAATACATAATAATGTTTCAAATTAGTAGCTTTTTGTTCCTTTAAGTCTTCGAAAAAGAACTGAGAATAAAATGAAATTGTGTGTTCAAGGGGGAAATGCAGCAAAATCAGAGACTGAAATAATGGTAGGACATCGGACATGTCCGATCAAAAGCAATTAAAAGTTTCTGAATTTTTCGATACAATGGATTTCCTACATTAAACCATAGGAACTTGAAAGTTTACCTGTGTAAACCATATAAAAGGCTTAATGCCCACAATCAACTCAAATGTTATGTTTATATTCAATATGCTGATATCTCTTTTCAAAAAAAACACCAGGAATACAATACAGTGTTCGTTTTGTAATTCCCGCTACATGTACATTTCAGATGTTAATCGAATTCTTACATGAATCTTCATTTTTTTTAATAATCCCCAATAGTTTCAGACTTATTTATTTGTAAGATACAACTGAAATCTGTCCTCAGAGGATGAATTTGGAGATGCAATGAAATCTGTCCTCAGAGGGTGAATTTGGTGATCACTAAATTTACCCTCTGTGAACCTCAATCTGAATTAAGGTCTCAAGTCCAAACAGAAAGAGTAGGGATCTGCAAATCACAATTATTATTTTTTTCAAATCGAATCTCGAATGAAATATTGTCTCTGATGTTGGTATCAAATCAAATCTCGAATCAAATCTTAATAGAATGTTAATTGCTTAGATGCTGAAAGTGACCTTAAACACAAATAAATAAATACTCTCTGTATCACCGTCACTGAAACAGGTAGGCCTATTATCCAATGTTTTAGATTTTGAAGGCTTATCTTGTTACTATTCACCGCAATCTGTGACGACTGCTTCTAGACAATGTGAGTCACTCAGACTCGCAAAACTTCACCTCCTTAGCATCAATCAATATTGTACCTTCGATTCGGCGCAGAGAAATGTGATATAGCCTGAGATGAGACAGCCTGGGAGGGGGAGAGAAGGTATGTTTGGGGATGTATATTTACTATATTAAATTGTGCACTGCTGCTTCTGTTCTTTATTATATCCAGCATTCCAACCATATTTGTATTTATAATACGATAGGGTGTTCGTTGCAATCAATACCACAAATGATGTTGCCAGAGCATGTTTTGTCATCTCGCAACCTCTCCTGACCGGAGATCAAACCTGTGACCTCCAAAATGAGAGATCAGCACACAGATCCACTCGATCACATCACTCTCTTACTCCAGTCTGTTTGAAACGACTCAGTGCAAAGTGACTTGGTAAAGGAAGAAAACGACCCAGGAACGATAAAGGAACAAAAGACCCTACACCTTATTAGTTGGTCACATCCAGTGACGGTCTTTGTAACGCATCGCTTTATTAATTTTGTTGATTTTGGTCGATGACACTGCCTAACTTTTAATTTTGAGTCTATTTTTGCTGACAGGATTGTATAGTTTGCAGTGTTAACATGTTACTATCACCAGTAAAATGCACAATTAGTCGTATCAAACTGGATATTTTGACCTCTTTCCTCGCCAAAGATTATTATTCATGGATAAGTAGGTCTGAGAAGTTAACTGCATGTCGTGCAAGACCTGTGGAAGTTCTATAGTCTATACTACTAACCTAACAATTAAAAATTGTCAATTACTTAATTAAATATGAAATGAGTGTACATGAATGACTTGTCTAATGTCAATTTTATCCATTTTTCGTTGGAAATTGCATGTAACAAATTGTACTGAGCACAAGAGAATGGAAAAAAACTGAATCTTTAGACTGATTCAGGATTGATCTCAGAACAGATGAATGATATTGATATCGAATTGCGAATTTTCGCAAGGACCATAAGAAAGAGGTACCCATAGGTTTAATTGACCCACTGTATGGGATTGCATCAGCAAATTAACCCTCTGGGAACCTCATTCTCCAAATGACAGATTGACTATTTCTAGGCTTGGACAGGGTGGGGTTTCAGACACTGAGGTGAAAGAAAATTTGCAGCACTTTAGACATCCACCATCCTCCATGTGCAAAAAATTTATTTTTTTACTCCAGAATTTTGGACACACCCTGCAAAATGTGATTCTGACAGAATTTGAGTTGCTTTCAGAGAAGTTTCTAATACCCATACTCTTGAGTGCCTAATAATCATACATGTATGATTATTCTTTTTCGAACAAAATTCCCGCCTGTATGATCCTTATTTGGCCCTGTATGATTATTAATTTTCAGTAATCGAATGTGCAGAGCGGCTGCTTATCTCAAGAAGTTCACCAAAACAAACTAGTAAGGTACAAGTACAAGCAAACACACGATGCAATGGAAATGTTAACTGGTAGAGATCTGGAAGCATATATTTGGGCTTTATTCTGAAGTACTGTTACCATAACTTTAAGACATAGTACTCAGTGGATGTGCTTCATACCATTGCTGAAACAGAATTAAATAGTCTAAGGTTTTGCCTTGGTGCAATTTATGGGAGAGTGCCTGTTGGCACTCTCCCATAAATTGCAACAAGTCAAATCCATGTGAAAATTATAACTGAAAGTAATTTAGCCCTTCACCACGTCAAGAGCATCAGACATCTGTGTTATAAAATCGGCTCTGAGCATAATGGCTGGCTCACATCTTGGAATTTTCCACATATACTATTATTCGACCATATACTATTATTAATTTTCAGAAATTTTCCACCCTGTACTATTATTTAACCCTGTACTATTATTAGGCACTCGAGTGTATTAACTATTCGACGATCCTTAGCCACTATCCTGGAATAATAAGACTAACTACAGTACGTGGAGAGTGTATTATCATTAAATCACCCACAGAGTGGAGATTCCACCCAAGCAATAATTGCGATTTTGTTGCAAAGCATAATCAGCACAATCAAAGTTTCAGCCAATGGACCTCCGGGTTAAACCCGGAGGTCCATTGACTGAAACATTTCTTGTGTTTTTTGTCGACATGTACAAAATTTGAAAGTTATAGCTTGGGTGATAACTCCACTCCGTGGGTGATTTAGTTACAATCCACTCTCCACGTACTGTATTAACTAGAAGGCACTACTCTGTAGATATAATAATAACACTTCGGCCGGCCACTGATTTGTTGCGGTTCTCGTATGAGAAGGCCTTCGTTACCCATGTTCTACCAACTGCCTCCCTATTCCCGCATTTCTTCTCTCCTCCCAACACTCAGAGACGAACTGCTTGATGACATCCCTTGCCCCATTCTTCCCAATTTCTCTGATTAGTATATTAACCCTCTCCTTTGAGTCGCCCCCTAACCACATGTCCTTCATTCTCCCATCCCACTTCTCCATTATACTCCCCGTGAATCTTGTTCTTTTAGACTGGTATTTTGCGCATTCTATAAGAAAGTGTTCCAGGGTCTCCACCACGCCCACGTTACACATATGGCACTCCTTTTCACTGTTTTTTCCAATTTTTCCCCTCAGCTCCAGGGACTGCGACCTCAGCCTGAACAACAGTGACCCCCCCAAAGCTGCCATCAAGGTACTCTTCAAAACCAGGCTTCTCTTTATCACGCAGATCCAAAGATCTCTTTGATTTGACCCCCTCTCGCCAGACACAACCTTATTAATCAATGCACAACTTTCTGTTTTAGTTTTGCTGGTTGTTGATGAATGATACAACAATACAGTTCAATGAGAAATGATATTAAGTAAGCAGAGTGAACAATTTATCAATAAATAATAAAAAACAAGAGGCCCCAAGGGGCCTTCATCGCTCACCCAACAAAGTGGTTGAAAGAAGTATTTTGGGTCACATTCAGTTATTCATGGTTCATCAACACTACAGAGGAATGAAGTCATTATTCATAACTCTAGTGTCCATGCCAGATAATTATTATCATAGATCTTCTTGACTACTACCAATTCTATCAGCTGCAGACGAGCACTGCCAAATATCCAAAGGTTGTTATGTCACTGCAGTTTGAAAGGTAAATTGTATGGAAAAACACTAAGGAATGGAGCTGAACAAACTTGATCCTAATCTGCTACCCCCCCCCCCCCCCCACCCCAAGAGAGCCCAAAAATTAAGCCAGCTACTCAAAATGAACAAGCGTGAATCTGATCCCCCCTAGAGAGGTTATATACCAAATATAAAAGAATTCTGACTGGTGGATCTAAAGAACAAGGTTTTTAAAGAAATATCCTCACATTGCACCAATAGAGAGCCCAAATACTAAACCTGGAACCCAATTTGAACCAACTTGAATCTGACCATCCCAGAGATGCTGTACACCAAATATGAAAGGATTCTGACTGGTGGATCTGAAGAAGAATTTAAAAGAAATTCCCTCATATTGCATTAAGTTAAATATTAACCCAGGGATCCAATTTGAACAAACTTGAATCTGCCCCCCCCCCCCCCCCCACTCCCTCCCCCGAGATGTTGTATACCAAATATCAAAAGATTCTAACTGATGGTTCGGGAGAAAACCATTTTTGAAAATATTCCCCATATTGCACTGAGTTAATATTCGGTCTCCCATAGAGAACCCAAATATTAATCCAGGGACCCAATTTGAACATACTTAAAACTGACCCACCTGGAGATGTGGCATACAAAATATGAAAAGATTCTGACTGGTGGATCTGAAGAAGATTTTTAAAGAAATTCCCTCATATTGCACTAAGTTCAAATTCAGGATCCCACAGAGAGCCCAAGTATTAACCCAGAGACCTGATTTGAACAAACTTGAATCTGACCCCCTTAGAGATTTTGTATACCAAATATGAAAGGATTCTGACTTGTGAATCTGAAGAAGATTTTTAAAAACTATACCCCATATTGAACTAAGTTAAAATTTGGGCTCCAATAGAGACCACTTGTCACATGAGACCACCTGTCTTGAGAGGCTGGAAAATTGTGGCAAATACTCAGTTTTTCACCTATTTTGAGGGACCGGAAAATCAATTTTTGAAATTACAGAGTATTAAAATCAATTAAGATCAATGCAATGTGTACAGAAATCAATAGTTCAAAAATGTAGCCAGGACATCGGTTCATTCCCACTAGACCAATTCCCTTCAGATCAATTCCAACTTGGCCAATTCCCCTTAGACCAACTGATATGTTCTACTTTTAAAATAATTTTACATCAATAATTTTATATCAATAATTTGATGTATTTAGAAATATTTATAAATGTATTTAATGTTATTGATATTTTATAGATGTTGAGCTCATTTTTCATAACAATTGTTATAGTAATCACACACTTTTAAAGGATGTGATTCTTTTTTATTGTTTTGTGGTTAACAGATGTTGAGCGCATTTTCATAACAAAACAAATACAATCCTTTGTGTTGTATGTGATTTTAGTGAATGTGACCAACAGTGGTTTGTAGTAGAGCTGTAGGTTAACCGAAACCGAACCAAGGTTTTTAGTTTTTTAAAAAACCGAAACCGAAACCGTAGACATCCTGTAATCTAAGGTTTTTCGTTTTTTATTAAATGCTCTCTTGCAGCAGAAATTAACAGGATGTAGCCATCCCAGAGAAGTGACAGTACCCAGACACTGCCAATGGCAGTGTCTGGGTACTCTCACTACTCTGGGAAGGTTACATTCTGTGAATTTCCGTCATTTCAGTTCAGTTGTGTTTGCTGCTTTCCTCAAGTTGCGTGTAGGTGTCAGACCTCGAAAAATGGCCAAGCACAATAAAAGATCTGTATATTTAGGTAACTAGTATATTGGCCTTCCTGATTCTTCATGTATTATAGCTTATTTCGGGCATTCGTTGAGCTTCACTCAATTTCACTACCATTGAATTTTACTTGGCCTCATGAACAAACCGAGAACCGAACTGAGGTTTTACTCCACCTGAAAAACCAAAACCGAAACCGAACAAGAAATTTAAAAACCTACAGCTCTAGTTTGTAGATAACAGTAATCACAAACTTTCAAATGATGTAAGTTTGTAAATGTGAAGGTCAATGCAGAATCATTCTCAACCAAGCCAAGTATTTGTGCTTTGAAAACAAAAGCAAAGTTATACCTGTGGGCCGTAAAGGAGACCCTAATCGAAGGTGGAGAGTGGGGGAGTTTTGTATTCCAGAAGGTAGCAGCAAACTTCTTGATGTAGGAGAGACAGGTGACTACAAGTATCTGGGGGTAAATATAAACATAACAGGAAGAGGCATATACCGAAACCACACAAATAAACTGATTCTGAAGGGGAGGCGAATCCGTAACCAAATGAAACTTATAGTGAGAAACAGTTTCAATAAGGTTTTCATGGGGAAAACCATTTTGGAAATGGTGGGTCTGCCAAGCATAACATATGGTACGGAAGTGGTGCCCCTAAGCCAAACGGCTGTAAAGAGCTTGGAAACCCTGCAGAACGATGCAGGCCGATGGATAACGGGGTCGAGTAATGCCGCAGTACTAGAAGCAATTAGGGGTGAGCTTGGGTGGATGAGGATCAAGGACAGGATAGACCTATTGAAACTCGGTTATCTTAATTATTCGGTAAATCTTCCCGACAGCCGATGGTGTACAATAATGTTCCAGAGTATTATCATCTCAAATATCAAGACAGGGTGGATGATCCAGGTGAGGGAGCTAATTTAGAACTACTCACTGG
This sequence comes from Pictodentalium vernedei, assembly GCA_031216915.1. NCBI lineage: Eukaryota > Metazoa > Mollusca > Scaphopoda > Dentaliida > Dentaliidae > Pictodentalium > Pictodentalium vernedei. Next base: position 482,543,358 of record CM062294.1, read on the forward strand.
AGATCTTGGACCCAGACATAGAGGCAACCCAGGGTAAAAAAAATGTCAGAGAAACGGTCATGGAGGATGGTAATCTTAATTGGCAAGAGGGGGTCAAATCAAAGAGGTCTTTGGGTGGCCTGCGTGAGATAGAGAAGCCTGGTTTTGAAGAGTACCTGAAGTCTGAACATTTTTTCTGAAGATCCCTTTGGAAATATAAAGATTATTGCTAAAAAACAAACTTAGTTTATGGCCATTATTTGCTCAAGTGTGACAAAATCCAACAGGATAAAGCAAACTAAAACACCTAGGTAAGCTTATTTTTACTTAAAGTGTGACTGAAATTATTTTCTATTAAAACAAAACCTGACAGACACAAAAACAGACTTTTCAAGGTACAACTGTAAATTATCATAAAAATAACTCATTTGACAATATTGATAGAAAGAGGAGAACACTTAGTTTGCATAAAGAAATTATTATGTTGGATGACCAGCCCCTTCACATCATAATCTCCGAATGTTTTTCAATTTATGTCCTTTTAACTGTAATTTCTCAAACAATGCCTCTGTACTTGTATTAAAACTGAATTAAAATAAAACAATAATAAAAAAAAATAGGCCGATGAAATCGTCAGATGTGTACCCATACGCGCAACTAGTAGAGAGTTGTATGACGGAGGGCCACCACGCATGCCGACATTATGTACACCATACAAGGTATGTGTACATATAGAAATGGATTGGAGAAGTGTCTAATTTGATGGATAAAGGGTTAATATCTCCGGATTAAATTATCAGATTTACATAAAAAACTATACAGCACAGCACATCAGTAACCTGAATAAATATATAAAGTAACATGACAATCGGATTGATATTTTTTGAGTTATCTCATGCCAAAGGGATTGGAGGAATTTTCAATTTGAAGGATAAAGGGTTAATATCTCCGGATCAAATTATCAGATTAACACCAAAAACTATACAGCTCAGCACATCAGTAACCTGAACACAATTATAAAGCAACTTCACAATCCAAGCAATATTTTTCAAGTTATCAAATGCCAAAGGGATTGGAGGAATTTTCAATTTGAAGGATAAAGGGTTAATATCTCAGGATTAAATTATCAGATTTACACCAAAAACTATACAGCTCGGCACATCAGTAACCTGAACACAAATATAAAGTAACTTGACAATCCAAGCAATATTTTTCAAGTTATCGAATGCCAAAGGGATTGGAAGAATTTTCAATTTGAAGGATAAAGGGTTAATATCTCAGGATCAAAATAACAGATTTACACCAAAAACTATACAGCTCGGCACATCAGTAACCTGAACACAAATATAAAGTAACTTGACAATCCAAGTAATATTTTTCAAGTTATCGAATGCCAAAGGGATTAGAGGAATTTTCAATTTGAAGGATAAAGGGTTAATATCTCAGGATCAAATCATCAGATTTACACCAAAAACTATACAGCTCGGCACATCAGTAACCTGAACACAAATATAAAGTAGCTAGACAATCCAAGCAATATTTTTCAAGTTATCGAATGCCAAAGGGACTGGAGGAATTTTCAATTTGAAGGATAAAGGGTTAATATCTCAGGATTAAAATAACAGATTTACACCAAAAACTATACAGCTTGGTACATCAGTAACCTGAACACAAATATAAAGTAACTTGACAATCCAAGTAATATTTTTCAAGTTATCGAATGCCAAAGGGATTAGAGGAATTTTCAATTTGAAGGATAAAGGGTTAATATATCAGGATTAAATTATCACATTTACACCAAAAACTATACAGCTCGGCACATCAGTAACCTGAACACAAATATAAAGTAACTTGACAATCCAAGTAATATTTTTTCAAGTTATCGAATCCCAAAGAAATGGATATGGACGCCGGCCGGATGGCCGGACGGACAGATGGATGGACAGACGGATGGTCACCCCGGATGCCGGCATTATGTGTACCATACATAGTATGGGTACACATAAAAAGTTGAAAAATCTATTCTTCATCTCTGCAACAAATATTCTCTGGTTGGTCATTCACTGACTGGTGAAAGCCTCAAACCTTTAATGAGAGACCACTTTTTCTTGGCAAAAGGGGTGATCTCTCAAGACAGGTTCTACTGTAACCCAAGGGTCCAATTTGAACAAACTTGAATCTGACTCTCCTAAAAATGTTGTACATGTATACCAAATAAAGCATTCTGACTGGTGGATATGAAGAAGAAGAGTTTTAAAGAAAGTTTCTTACTAAATTAAAATTTGGAGTCCCATAGGGAACCCAAATACTAACCCAGGTACTCAATTTGAACAAACTTGAATCTGACCCCCTAGAGATGTTAATAATAATAACACTTTGGCCGGCCGCTGATTTGTGGCGGTTCTCGTATGAGAAGGCCTTGGTTACCCCTGTTCTACCAACTGCCTCCCTATTCCCACGCTTCTTCTCTCCTCCCAACACTCGGAGACGAACTGCTTGATGACATCCCTTGCCCCATTCTTCCCAATTTCTCCGATTAGCATATTAACCCTCTCCTTTGAGTCCTGGTAGGGATCGAACTGTGAATCTTTCCAATGTTTGTTTGTTTGTTTGTTGGTGGTTAACGTCACATATTTATGCACCATGGCTAATCGTGACACAACATGGAGATGAAGTCAAGTATAGTCAATCGTTGATCAACATGTTGCCCATTTTAGAGGACTTTCACCCCAAGCATTGGTGACTGGGTCCTATTTTACTAGTAAAGCGGAACTGGTTTACCACAGGAAACAAGTGCTGCTTACTTCCCGGGGTTCCCATGGGGAGAACCTTTCCAATGTCCAATGACATAACCACTGAGCCACTGCACTCCCGTATGTAGCCCAAATATCAACACAGGAACTTGATTTGAACAAACTTGTATCTGACCTCCGTAAAGATTCTGTGCACCAAATAGGGAACCCAAATATTCATTGAGGGACTTGACTGGAACAAATTTGAATCTGACCCCTGTAACAATGTTGTGTCTCAAGTATCAAACGATTTTGACTGGTGTTCTGGAGAAGATTTTTAAAGCATAGTTCTCATATTGTACTTAGTTAAAGTCTGGACACCTGTGATACAACCATTCGATTCAACTGGAGGATGTTTCACATCAAATAACAGTTCTCTATCTGTGCAGTTTGCGAAATATGGGTGTTTGAAAATATTTAGTTTTTTAGCTTGTAGAGTTCCCACGGGGATGCAGGAAAAACTGTTTTTGTATGAAACAAGTACTAATGGCTCAATAACACCATATACCAAATTTGGTTTAAATCAGCTCATCAGTTCAGAAAATAAAAATCCTGGCCATGTGCCAAAAATCTTGCCCCCCCACATTATAACGGCAAATATTGCCCTACAAATAACGTTTCACCAACTTTATTCAACATAAGGAAACTCAGTACCAAATATCAAGTCACTGTACCAATTGGTTGATGAGATTTTTTTTTAATTTTGGAGCATTTCCCAGCTCCCTCCCTATGAAGCAGGGCAAGTTGATTTGAAAAAAATCAAAATGTAATGTGAGAACAAACACATCAACTTTCACAGAAATCCATTCAGCAGTTTTGGAGGAAAAGTCGCAAACAACAAATTCATGAACGATGGATGGAAGGTGATGACTATACCTCACCCTGACGTTCAGTCAGGTCAGCCTACAATACAAGTCCACTCTCCTTGACCATATTCAAACAGTCACCTGTCGAAATTTATGAATCAAGTTCCTGTTGTTCTGACATCTCACACAGTTCTGGATCTGGACTGAAAACAATGTGTCAGAAGATTCTTCCCAACTAGAACAATGGAAGAGGGGTTGATCATCTGGGGTGTTTACTGGTATGTATAGGATACTGCGACTTTACTCACAGTTGGGGCAGCTGATCAGATGGGCTGGGACTTTTGGGTATCGGACTGGTTTGGGCTTCATTCTGAAGTAAATTATTGGAACGTAACAGCTTCATATTCTTCATATCATCTTTGAATTGAAATTATTAGTATATTAGGATTTGCAATTTATGGGAAGAGTGTGTCTGGGTAGTCTCCAATAATTGTAACAACCTAAATACATTAGAACAAATTTTGATGACCAAAAATAATTTAGCACTTTACCAGTCAAAGAAACAGAAAAAGAGTTTCCTTTGAAAGAGTGTCAGGTTATTTTAACTGTCCACCTGCTGTGGGTCCATATACGGGCTTTACAGGTGCAGGAATTGCAACTTAACCCTTTGAATACTGGTGGTATAATTATTTATTTATTGGTGTTTAAAGTCACATACTTATGACCTGACCTAGACAATGGCTAATCGTGACCATGACAGTTGTATGGGTGGAGGAAGCTGGAGTACCCGGAGAGAACCACCGAGCATTGACAGGCAACTGTCAGCTCCTCAAAATTCTAACTCTATTCAAGCTACACTCAAGCAGGGTTACAGAAGTTGAAGACAGCGCACCATCGACGTGCAGTACGCATTAGTACAAGGCATCATCATGCCCGCATGTAGGCAACCGGGATAAAGTGCCTTGCCCAAGGACACAATGCAGGTCGTCCCAGACGGGGATCGAACTTGGGACCTCTAGCATAGAAGTCCAACAGACTACCACTGAGCCACCGCACTCCTGGAATACTGGTGGTATCTTCCATGCCAGTTGTATGGTAGAAATTGGAAGAATCCATATCCGTTATTTGGGGGTAGAGCAATTAATATTAATTGTTCTACCGCACACATTTACTTTGTAGCCATCCTACTTAATGAAATTATGACGAATAGCATTGCTGGACCGGAAAAGCGGCCTCTCGTGTTGAAAGAGTTAAAAGTTTCAAATTAAGTGCAGTTTTTTTTACATTGTCCTTGAAGGGAATTTATTTAGTCTGTATGGATTTGTCTTATTACAATTTAGGAGGGCGTGCCACACTCTCCCATAAATTGTAACAAGGTGAAGATATGCGAACATACTGAACACATTCTCACAACCAATAATAATTTAGCACTCTACCAGTTAACTCTTAACCTGCTAAGTAATTTTAAACTAGTTTTCATAAAATCTCATCAAGGCTGCTGTGAAGCAGCCATGACAAGATTGGATGAAAAATTTATGAAAATTTGCCTCAAGACAACACTGATCATAATGTCTATACAATTCAGAGGGAAATTTGGTTAATTGAATGTCTTCAAATTTTACTTATTTTTAATGCCAAGAGATTTCATGTCCATGCCAGGATTATCTGCCAACAGCATGCAAGGAGTTAAGTGAAGAAAAAATAATGAAAAATTCTTGCAGTACACGTATGTGCACTCCAATAACTTATTTTGACTCGAATTGTGCTGGTTCAAAGGACTTTCATTTTGTCTACACATGTACCTCCATTCAAATTGGCAGCTTCACAAGGAAACCATTTTTATTCAGTTTGTTTATAGTTTTAATGTCTTACAGATACCATTCTACCTGACTCCCTGCAGACTATTACCACAATTTGAAATTGAATGTATTAGTTTACATAATACACATGTTATTAACATAGAAACTGGTCCTGTTTATAGGAAAATCACAATAAGAGAAGTTGTTGCTATGGTGATTAATAACAAATTTCCTTGCCACAGTTTTTCAGACTTGACTTGCACTGCAGACATTCTGGCTGCAAATCAACAAAGTTTATAAGATTGTTTTCTTATTTATATTGTTTGGCTTGAACAAAACAAGATGTATTTTTTCAGATTCCTGTATTACAAATTCATGACCAGATTCACAGAGCATGTAGCTGCCATAATTAACTTACAATGCTAAAGACTATAACACATGATGACTGATGGAACCACAGGGGTGAGGGTGATGACATGTTGGAACTTCAAAGGAGGAATCTTAAATTGGGGCACACCTGGTATATGTCTCCTTTTTTGAGCCGAAACCCTTTTGAAATCCTTTTACTACAGTGGAACCCTGTTAATTGAATAGCCACTTTGCCAATGAAAATTATTCAATTAACAGGAGTATTCAATTAACAGGGATTGTCATTTTACTATATTCTAGAGATAAACTGATAAACTTAGCATTTATTCTATTATATCTTGTTTGACAGAGCTCCATGAGCTCTGTCAAACAAGATATAATAGATTAAATGACTGTAATGGATGTACTGAGGCCAAATAGGTCTATAAACAAAAAAAAACTGGGGAGAGTCAGGGTAATTTCTCAACAGGTTATAAGATTTTTTATTCAATTAACAGGAGTTTACTCTAATACTTATATTCAATTAACAGGTTAAATTTGTACTGGAGGTATAGCAAATGGTTTTGTGTTGGAAAATTATATTCAATTAACAAGGAAATTCAATTAAGAGATATCCAATTAAGTGGGCTCCACTGTACACGTATATGCCAAACTGCATGGAGTGCAGAAGCTCAGTGGTTATGGACTTCAAAACAAATGGTCCACTGTTGATCCCTGCAAGGGGTAACTGCATTGTGTCTTTGGGTAAGGCACTTAATCTTGTTTGCCATGTGGGGACATGGTGGTGTCATGTACTAAAGGCATACTGTACGTCGATGGTGCACTGGTCTTCAACCAATGCCAACCATGCTCATGTGGAGTATTTGGAGTTAGTACGTTGGGGAGTGACAGTTGCTCAGTGGTTCTCTTCAGGTACTCTATCTTCTTCCACCCGTAAAACTGTCTGACACGAGATGACCCTGGTTGTTGAAAGTGTGGTTAAACCCCAATAAATAAATAATTCTCAACTGTAAGTAAATTATCAAGGAAATATTGGAAGTTGTATAAAACACATTATTTCCACACTGAGGGATATAGAGAATCAGTTTCACTGCAGTGTGGCAAGTTAAAACTACAAGTATAGTACAAGTCAAAATAAGTTGTAGGATAACTGCTATACACTATGTATCATTCTCCTCCCATACTGATAAGACCAGAATCTGACACCATTTTCTGGAAAACTCTCACTGAGAGCTTTCCATATAATGGAATCAAAATTCTGAACTTATCAGTGCAGGAGCCACAATGTACTTAGTTTATTGCAGTTATGCCACAACTAATTTTGACTTGTACTGTACACATCAATTTATTCAGATTGTGGATTTGGGTAATTCAATACAACTGAACATTAACCCTTATGTCACCAGACAGCCCAAAACTACCCCCTTTAATGTACATGAATATTGAACTGAAAAAGTTGCCCCAAGTCTATTCTTCCTCAACTGGTAGAGTGCTAAATTTTTAGCCATCAAAATTTGTTCACATGTCTGCCTAATGTTACAAATTATAGGATAGTGCCTGTGGGCACTCTCCCATAAATTGTAACACGGCAAATCCTAACAGACTAAACAAGAGGAATGCAAAGTGTGGAATATGCCCTCGAAAGTGTCATAAAAGGGTAGTTTAGTCTCTTGGGGCATAACCAAATCAAAAGGAAGCTTCCTCTAGACACCAACAAGCATAGCAAAACATTATCCCAATGATTGATACCTCATAGGTAATCCTGTGTGAAGTTATAGCACTGTAGGTAGAAGGAAACTAAAGTTATTGCATGAAAAACAAAAATCTATTTATAGTAACAGTGACTTAGACATTTGACCTGTTGACCCAAATGCAATCCCAACCATCGATACCTCACATGCAATCAAAATATGAAGTTATAGCATCGTACGCAAAAGGAAACTAAAGTTATTGCACAGAAACCAAAAATCTATTTATAGCAACAGTGACTTTGACCAACAGATCCCAAAATCAATGCATAACAATGTCCCATTATGGGCAACCTGTGTGTGAAGTATCAGCATCATGCGACCAACAGTGCAAAACTTATTGCCCGGAAATGAGTGTGAAGACATTTTTCAATCATCCCCTAAGTTAAACAAGGGAGAATAACTCTGTAAATGTTTCTACAAAGATATTAATTCTGATGTCGGGTCCGTTCCCACCCTGTTGAGGTACAAGTATGACAAATAATATTTAAAACCAGCATATGATGACAGAGGTAGACCATCAAATATGTTGGACAGACACATTTTTCAATCATCCCCTTAGTTAACAAGGACAAATATCTCTGTAAATCTTTATGCGGAGATATTAATTCAGTTGTAGGATCTGTTCTCTCATATTGAGGTATAAGCATGAGAAAAATTATTTGAATCCAACAAATAATGACAGTGCTAGAGCAGCAAATATGTTGGATGGACACATTTGTGTTACGAACTACATAACATATGGACTTATGAACATATGAATGAACGGACACAGCTCTCTACTAGATACCCCCTCCGACCAGATCGGTCTGGGGCATAATAATATCACTTCAAAGATAATATGAAGCACAGCCACCAAATTTGCAGCCTTTAAGTTACTCTACCTGCACTTCAAAATAAAGCCCAAATATGGGCTTCCAGTACTCTACCAGTTAAGAACTCTACTGGCAGGCTACAGTTAAAACTAAAAGTCCTGTCATGAAATGCACACAAATAGCATGTTGATATGCGCGTTAATGTACACCTTATGGCCCAAGTAAATCTATCAAATTCTGTACATATGGCCTGTGCGCAAGCAATGTTTCAGCCAATGGACCTCCGGGTAACCCGGAGGTCCATTGGCAGAAACATTGCATGTGTTTGCTATGAGTAACCAGGAGAACCTGCCGTGCTTTGGATGCCATTCGACATGGCAATTGCACGCAATTCCAATGCGCAATTAAGCCTAGATAAGCGCATTATTGGTGACAGGACTTCTAGTTTTAACTGTACATTTAACTTGACATTGTTGTTACATCAGTGTTGACTGCCTGTATAGGCAGCCAGCAATGATGTAGAAACACTGTTAAGTCATCAGCAGCTGTGAACAAGTAGATATGATTGTTATTAACATAAAATTATTCAAGGATTTAAGTTAATCAAAAATATTTTTCTGTGCTATTTCCCTGATTTGTTCAAAATCAATTTTGATACCCTTGTGAACAATTGTGTGCTAAAATTTGCTAAATACAGTAGAGGAATAATTAAGACAACAATCAAATTATTTGTGGATTAATTAATTCATTAATGGCTCAACAGAATATAAATTCTCTGAAGTGTGCATAATTAGTGAATCTAATATTGGAATGGTGGGTGGATGTCAACAATGTTTGAGCATGGAAAATTATATATTTCTACTCAAAGCAAAGGCGTTTGTAGAAATACATATTTCTCATGTCCCTTCATGAGATAATCAACGGCAACCACATAAATACACTAGACACACTCTATTTAACTCATGATTTTCAGTCATATCATACAGTTGAAACTAGAAGTCCTGTCACAATTAGCAGAGAAAATGCTTGTTAGTTAATGTATTCCACACTGCAGAAGAATGAAGTCTGAAATGCACAAGAGCATTTGTGTTGTGCAATACATACATATTATCACTACAGTGAAGTGATCTGGGTAGTACTCAAACGATTAGTCGACTAGTCGATGTCGACTCCGGGCAAACCAGTAGTCGACTCTCAATTGTGCAGTCGACTAGTCGGAGGAGTTCAATCAATGTATACATCTATTGCCATCTAATAGTAGTGACAGTAGTTTGTTTGTTAGGCACTCTCCCATAAATAGCAACAAGGCAAATTAAATAAGCCTATATAATTTCACTCTTAGCATAATTAGAAGCACATTAACAGAAAAATGTTCCAGTAAGTTGCTGTATATGAATGGCCAAGTGAAGCCAAATTTGGACCTTCAGCACTCTACCGGAACACCAACACTGTTATAAGGTTATCACCAATGACTAGTCGAAGTCGACTTGACTTTTGGGTATTGACTAGTCGACTTTGCAATTCACTAGTCGTTTGAGCACTAGATCTGGGTCATAGTATCACAATGAGTTGAGGAGGTCAGATCATCAGATCAAACTCGCTGCCTACAGCAGCTCGTTTGATCCGGCGATCTGACCTCCTCAACGAGACGTGATATGATGACCCAGATCACTTCACTGTAGAGATGAAAGGTTTATTATATGACTTACAGTTCAACATCGCATACCAACACTAGCATTAACAATTCCCCCAACCTTTTTTGGTAAATCAGATTGAAGTAAAAAAGAACTACTTTTGTTTATATTTATATATGTAACAGGTGCACACTTCCAGGCAACTCCCCAATGCGCATGAATTTGATAAAAAATATCATGAATACAAAAAAAAAAAAACCTGTACCGCCATTCGAGCGCACTCATTCCAGCTCGGAGTAAAGTACTCAACGATCAGAACAGCTAATTATGTGAATTTGAGTGCACCCGTAAATAGTGCGTCATGCTATAGTGATTTTTTAAATTTTTTATTAGGGTTTAACGACACATTAACATCCAGGGTCAAATCATGTCGGTGACAGTTTTACGGGTGGAGGAAGCTGGAGTACCCGGAGAGAACCACCGAGCAACGACGAGCATCTGTCAGCTCTCCAACATCGTAACTCTGAACTCTGCACCGTGGCACAGGCAGGGTTAGAGTGGTTGAAGACATGCGCACCATCAACATGCACTACACCTTAGAACACAGCGTCATCGTGCCCCATGTAGGCAGTCGGGGTTAAGTGCCTTGCCCAAGGACACAACGCAGGAGTGCTATAGTGATACAGAATTGGATTCCATACTGTGGATTTTCCGGGAACCAGGAAAAGATCATCAAACAATAGTGATATTTCGCGTTTAAATTACAGAGTCATATAATTAAAAATATAATGCACTATTAGCAAGGTCGGTAGTGAAATCACGAACTGATCCAATCAAACAGAAAGAAAATAGAGAGACTACAGTATGTGGAGGGTGGATTACTACTAAATTGCTGTGGGCTAGATTTTTCACTTAGTAATTATTTACAACTTCAGAGGACAAAACGCAAGAAGCACCTACAAACTTTCATCACATGGACCACCGGGTTACACCAGTCCATGTAGTGAAAGTTTGCAAGTGTTTCTTGTGCTGTTATAAACAATTATAAATACTTTTTGAGTGGAGAATTTTTGGCTCTGAGATCAAGTTGTAATCCATTCTCTTCATTCTGCATATGCAGTCAAATTTTAAAATCTGTTTTCATCATTACATGTTCATGTATCCCTGTAGAGGTTAGGAATAATGTTAATGATATCTATGTAATAGCATAATAGAGCCCACTTAATTGGATATCTCTTAACTGGATAACCCTGTTAACTGAATATAATTTTCCAACACAAAACCATTTACCATACCTCCAGTACAAATTTGACCTGTTAATTGAATATAGGTTGTAGAGTAAACTCCTGTTAATTGAATAAAAAATATTGTAACCTGTCGAGAAATTACCCTGACTTTCCCTAGTTTTCCTTTGTTTATAGACCTATTTTGCCTCAGTACATCCAATACAGGCATTTGATCTATTATATCTTGTTTGACAAAGCTCATGGAGCTCTTTCAAACAAGATTTTATAATACAAGAGGCCCCACGTGGCCTTAATCGCTCACCTGACAAAGTGACTCTAAGAAGTATTTTAGGTCACCTTCACCATGTCATGCCTCATCAACATTAACTGGTTGAGTGATAGATTTTGTTTGAAGTTCAACATTTGTTACCTAAAATTAGTTTTATTTAAAATCATTGGTGTGTGGCCAATCTCCAATGATTTTTAATAAAGCAAATTTATCTCTGCAGACAAACTGGTTTAGCATGAAGCACAAACAAGGAATGTGAAGAGATAGCCTTGGACATCTCTCCCCAACTGTGGATATCTTCCATGTGCTACATGTATATATTTGCATGCAAGAAAACAAAAATTTTCACAAATTTTATTTTTTTTTATCATCATTGGAACAAGCTCAAACAGCTTATTCCAATAGGGGTATGGGAAGATCAGGTATATTTTTGAGACAGAAATGTGAATATATAAATAATGGTGTGTTTTTGTGAATGATGCTGGAGAATTTTGCGTAAAGATATGGTAAATGGTTTGTTCTAGATACAGAATGATGCAAAAGTATTTAAATTTGATTAGGCAAGTTGTTCTTATAATGCATTTAAAAATTGAAGTAACTGTTTTTTTGCTGACGAACTTTTAGATGTGTGTGTCTGTGTTTGTGTGTGTGTGTGTGTGTGTGTGTGTGTGGGGGGGGGGGGGGGGGGGGGGGGGGGGGGGGGGTAAGAGTGTTCTTGCAAACAAAATTCCTGAATAAATGGAAAATTTTATTTTTTGTGTGAAAGACATAGTGCGTGAATGTTGATTGGAACAAGCTTAGAGAGCTCATTTTAATGTGAAGTCATAAAGCTGTGTTTTACGTACGAAATTCTGGAATAACTAAAAAAATTGCTTTTTTGACTCAAAAAGCATGGTGTGCGACCTCTCATTGGAATGAGCTCAAAAAGCTCATTCCAATGGGGTATTTACAAGCGACAAGTACATGTATGTTTAAGAGACAAAAATTAAAATTTGAATAGCGATTTTTGCGAAGAATGCTGACAAGTTTTGGCAGTTATGCTGGTAAAAAGGTAAGATATGCAAAGTGGTTGTTTTTTAGAGGCGACATTTAATTAAGGGGAATTAACCCTTGATTACTGAGGTAACTTCTAAAAGTACTGAAATTTCATGAAGCAATGTGAATAACAGACAACAGTTGCCTAAAAATTTCATGAATAACTAAAATTTTTATTCCTTTGTCTCGAAAACATGGCATATGACCTTTGTTGGAATGAGCTGAATGCGTGTGTTCCAATGAGGGGTCATAAAATTTGAACGAAGATTTGTGTGAATAATGCATTAGTACTGCTAGATTTGGGTAAACGGTTCACCCTGGATACCACCCCTTCTATAGTAGATCTTTTCTGCAAATTTTGTCTAAGATTCTATCAACTTTACAAATAAATACGTTCATGAATCACAATCAGATCCACCCTACAATGTTGCATACCAAATATCAAAAGATTCTGCCTGCTGGATCTGGAGAAGAAGATTTTTTAAGAAATATGCCTGAAACGCACTAAGTTAAAATTTGGGCTCCTATACGGAGCCCAAATATAAACCCAGGGGGCCGATTTGAACAAACTTGAATCAGATCCACCCCACAATGTTGCTTACCAAATATGAAAAGATTCTGAAGCTGGATCTGGAGAAGAAGATTTTTTAAGAAATTTGCCTGAAATGCACTAAGTTCGAATTCGAGCTTCTATAGTGAGCCCAAATATGAAACTAGGAAGCCGATTTGAACAAACTTGAATCAGATCCACCCCACAATGTTGCATACCAAATATCAAAAGATTCTGCCTGCTGGATCTGGAGAAGAAGATTTTTTAATAAATTTGCCCGAAATGCACTAAGTGCGAATTTGGGCTTCTATATTAAGCCCAAATATGAATCCAGGGGGCCGATTTGAACAAACTTGAATCAGATCCACCCCGCAATGTTGCATACCAAATATCAAAAGATTCTGCCTGCTGGATCTGGAGAAGAAGATTTTTGAAGAAATTTGCCTGAAATGCACTAAGTACGAATTCGGGCTTCTATATTAAGCCCAAATATGAATCCAGGGGGCCGATTTGAACAAACTTGAATCAGATCCACCCCGCAATGTTGCATACCAAATATCAAAAGATTCTGCCTGCTGGATCTGGAGAAGAAGATTTTTGAAGAAATTTGCCCGAAATGCACTAAGTTTGAATTCGAGCTTCTATAGTGAGCCCAAATATGAATCCAGGGGGCCGATTTGAACAAACTTGAATCAGATCCACCCCGCAATGTTGCATACCAAATATCAAAAGATACTGCCTGCTGGATCTGGAGAAGATGATTTTTTAAGAAATTTGCCTGAAATGCACTAAGTTCGAATTCGAGCTTCTATACTGAGCCCAAATATAAACCCAGGGGGCCGATTTGAACAAACTTGAATCAGATCCACCCCACAATGTTGCTTACCAAATATGAAAAGATTCTGCCTGCTGGATCTGGAGAAGAAGATTTTTTAAGAAATTTGCATGAAATGCACTAAGTTCAAATTCGAGCTTCTATAGTGAGCCCAAATATGAATCTAGGAAGCCGATTTGAACAAACTTGAATCAGATCCACCCCACAATGTTGCATACCAAATATCAAAAGATTCTGCCTTCTGGATCTGGAGAAGAAGATTTTTTAAGAAATTTGCCTAAATGCACTAAGTTCGAAATCGGGCTCCTATACTGAGCCCAAATATGAACCCAGGGGGCCAATTTGAACAAACTTGAATCAGATCCACCCTACAATGTTGCATACCAAATATCAAAAGATTCTGCCTGCTGGATCTGGAGAAGAAGATTTTTTAAGAAATTTGCCTGAAATGCACTAAGTTCGAAATCGGGCTCATATACTGAGCCCAAATATTAACCCAGGGGGCCGATTTGAACAATCTTGAATCAGATCCACCCCACAATGTTGCTTACCAAATATGAAAAGATTCTGCCGGCTGGATCTGGAGAAGAAGATTTTTTAAGAAATTTGCCTGAAATGCACTAAGTTCGAATTCGGGCTTCTATAGTAAGCCCAAATATGTATCCAGGGGGCCGATTTGAACAAACTTGAATCAGATCTACCCCGCAACATTGCATACCAAATATCAAAAGATTCTGCCTGCTGGATCTGGAGAAGAAGATTTTTGAAGAAATTTGCCTGAAATGCACTAAATTCGAATTCGAGCTCCTATAGTGAGCCCAAATATGAATCTAGGGAGCCGATTTGAACAAACTTGAATCAGATCCACCCTACAATGTTGCATACCAAATATCAAAAGATTCTGCCTGCTGGATCTGGAGAAGAAGATTTTCAAAGAAATTTGCCTGAAATGCAGTAAGTTCAAATTTGGGCTCCTATACTGAGCCCAAATATAAACCCAGGGGGCCGATTTGAACAAACTTGAATCAGATCCACCCCGCAATGTTGCATACCAAAGATCAAAAGATTCTGCCTTCTGGATCTGGAAAAGAAGATTTTTGAAGAAATTTGCCCGAAATGCACTAAGTTTGAATTCGAGCTTCTATAGTGAGCCCAAATATGAATCCAGGGGGCCGATTTGAACAAACTTGAATCAGATCCACCCCGCAATGTTGCATACCAAATATCAAAAGATTCTGCATGCTGGATCTGGAGAAGAAGATTTTTGAAGAAATTTGCCTGAAATGCACTAAATTCGAATTCGAGCTCCTATAGTGAGCCCAAATGTGAATCTAGGGAGCCGATTTGAACAAACTTGAATCAGATCCACCCTACAATGTTGCATACCAAATATCAAAAGATTCTGCCTGCTGGATCTGGAGAAGAAGATTTTCAAAGAAATTTGCCTGAAATGCAGTAAGTTCAAATTTGGGCTCCTATACTGAGCCCAAATATAAACCCAGGGGGCCGATTTGAACAAACTTGAATCAGATCCACCCCGCAATGTTGCATACCAAATATCAAAAGATTCTGCCTTCTGGATCTGGAGAAGAAGATTTTTTAAGAAATTTGCCTGAAATGCACTAAGTTCGAAATTGGGCTCCTATACTGAGCCCAAATATGAACCCAGGGGGCCGATTTGAACAAACTTGAATCAGATCCACCCTACAATGTTGCATACCAAATATCAAAAGATTCTGCCTGCTGGATCTGGAGAAGAAGATTTTTTAATGTTTTTCCCATTGCCTACAGTGTTAAAAAGTGCTCACTCAGCACTTTTTCAAAGTCCCGAAACTGTACCCTATGATAAAACCGATGGCAATTTTTTTTTACCAATCCTTTCTGTTGGTCCTAAGGAAGCTGCACACCAAATAAAAATTCTCAGTGCCGTGCAGTTTTTGAGATATGGGCGTTTTAAATTTTTTCTATTTTTAGCTCCTGCGGTTCCCACGGGGCTGCGGGAAAAATTTTTTTTGCATAAATCAAGTACTCATGACCCAATAAGCCCTCACATAAAATTTGGTTCAAATCAGCCTCTCGGTTTGGAAAATAGAAATTTTGGGCGGGGCAAAAAATTTTGCCCCTCTCATAACAACGTCAAGTATAGCCCCACAAACTTCTCTTGAACAAATCTGAGTCTACACCTCAAAAGGAAGCTGCACACCAAATATCAAGTCTCTGCTACTGCTGGTTCATGAGAAGAAGATTTACAAAGATTTTGGTGCCCCTTGGGGGTGTGGCACCACCCAGGAGGAGGGACAACTTCATTTGAACAAATCTGAATTGGCATTAGGTAATAAACATTTAGCCAACATTTGAATAAAATTGGGCTAGTGGTTTAGGAGGAGAAGTCGATAATGTAAAGTTAACGCCGGACGGACGACGACGGACGCCGGACGACGGACGCCGGACAGAAAGTGATTAGTAAAGCTCCCCTTGAGCTTCGCTCAGGTGAGCTAATAATAGAATAAATGCCAAGTTTATCTCTAGAATGCAGGAAAGTGACACAATCCCTGTTAAATGAATACTCCTGTCAAATGAATAATTTTCATTGGTAATGTGGCTATTCAATTAAAGGGCTCCACTGTATTGAATTGTACAGAGTTGGGATCACTGTTTTTCTACAGGAAATGAGTTACGCTACCGTACCGACCCGTCAGTAAGCCCAGGGGGCACGTAAAAAAAATTGTTAGAAAAATTGGGGGTGGGCTTATTTACGGAGAAAACCAATTGTAAAGTGAACAAAGGGTCCCTACGAGTAGCTACTGGTCGCAGATTACGATGTTCAGTAGGTCAATTTGAGTGACTGATTAGGCCGTTTGTTTTGGTAAATGTTATTTTTAAAAGAAATATAATAAAAATGCACATACATTTCTGAGTTGTTTATTTCCTTGTTTCAGATCCATTATTCCATTTGTTCAAAAATAAAAATTAATGGAGAAAATGACAAAAAATAATATTTACAAATCGGGACAAAATAAGCTGAAACTGACGAAAACTCACGTGGTCGATTTAGAACTATTTTTTAGGCTGACTCGGTGTCAGTGCATGATATTGTTGACTTTTCGAGGGTAAAATATAAAATAAAATACAATGGTGCAGTTTGACAGGGACAAAAGTGCACTAACTCAGTGGGCTATTAGTTCAAAATAGTGCACAATATACCTGAAGTGGTCACCTGACAGCCTCATTGATTCTTCACAAATAGATTTAAGGATATTGTTAAAAATAATTAGTCACTTATTATTTACTTTCATTTTTCTTTTCATTGATTGGGGCAGTGGTACTGCTAAACATCTCAGATCCCCCAAAATAAAATTGCATTATTACAAATACTTCATGTGAACAGGACATTACCATTTTCCACAAAAATACTGAGAAATAAGTCTAAAGAAAACTAATCTTTTGATTCTCAGACACCGGCGCATTCGTTTTTTTGGCGCGCGTTCGTCATATTTTTTCCGGAGACATAATTCAAAATGTTTAAATCTATCATAGAGAGTGATTTTAGCGGTATCATCAAGATTTGCGACGCAATGACTGTGTCGTATACATTGATACAGTACATTGTTATTCTCTTCGCGAAATGCGACACGATTCTCATATGTATGTACAAAATAAATGTTTATTAACTGTTGAGATTAGTTTTAGTGGTCTAAATTTGTTCATCAAAAATTGTTTTATTACAAATTATTGGAGAGTGCCAACAGGCACTCTCCAATAATTTGTAATAGAACAAATTTGTATAAACAAACTATTATTTATGTTCGACAGAATACGAAACGGTAAGGAAAATGTTGGCCCTAGCACTGGTACCCTCATTTGTTTGAAAGGTTTGATTCTGGCTTCTAGCACTCAACCAGTCAAAAAACTCATTATTTTTAATCTCCATTTTAGTTGTTCTAGATTGATTTTGTGTTATATGATCACTGTTACAAACAAAACTGTAAGTGGAATCAACATGAAAGTTCTCGAATATAGTTTTACGCTCTCACAGCTGGATTTTAGGCATCGGCGACCCTTCCATTAGGAATAAAAAATAAAAATAAAAACCGCCCTCCCTCATTCGTTTTTTTTTTTAATTGCCTGAGAATCAATTATTTAATTTTGTTTGGCCTAAAGTTGAATGGGTTAAAATGACTGAAGCCTAATTGATAGGAAGTTGATCTACACAAACTTGCATGTGAGCCCACTAAGGATGCTATATACCAGACATCAAAAGATTCTGACTGGTGGAACTGAATGAGAAGATTTTTAAAGAATTTTCCTCATATTGCACAAAGATGAAATTTGGGTGCTGACGAGAAGCCCAAAAATGAACCCAGGGACCCGATTTGAACAAATTTGAATAAAGATGTTGTTTACCATATGTCAAATTATTATGATTGGTGGATCTGAAGAAGATTTGAAGAGAATTTTCCTCATGTTGCTCTTAGTTACAATTTCGGATCAGATAAGGAACCCAAATATGAAGCAAATGACATGATTTGAACTAGGGCTGCAGCATATTCTAAACTGAATACCGGTATCGGTATTCAAAAAAATACCACGGTATACCGGTATATCGAAAGACTGTTCAGACATCTGAACAAACGTACCACAATCGGGACTTCAGCCATCACATTTGAATGAATTAGCATGCCTTCATGATGCAGTTCGAATAAACCTTTACCCAACGCAGGCGATATCAAAATGCGATAAAATAATATTTAAAATAATAAATTTCTTCAAAATTTATTAATTTAAATATTATTTTATCGAATTTTTCCCAAAATTTCAACAAAACAATATCATGTGACCCCTCACTGGAACAAGCTTAGCAAGCTCGTTTTAATGAAGGGTCACATGATAAGGTTTTGTTGAATTTTTAAAAAATACTTTTTCCAACTGCTGAATTTGTATATTATGCATTCAGATGCAGCCGATTCATAGCATAAAAGGATAATATTATTCATTCGACACTACAGTTAAAACTCTAGACATCTTTATTAAATTGTGGGTAAATAATGACGATAAACCGATATTTTTGTAATTTCAACAGTATTCAATCGATGTTGGTTTGAATACCGGTATGTATCGGTTTATCAATATACCATGCAGCCCTATTTTGAACAAACTTGAATCTCACCCTAATAAGGATGTAATCTACCAAATATCAAAAGATTTTGCCCAGTGGATCTGAAGATTTTTAAAGAATTTTCATCATTATGCACTGAGTAAAAATTCGAGCTCATACAGTAAGCCCAAATACGAACCCAGGGACTTGATTTGAACAAAGTTTAATCTGAACCCAATAAAGATGTTGTACACCAGATATAAAGATTCTGACTGGTGGATCTGAAGAAGAAGATTTTTAAAGAATATTCTTCACATTGCACCAAGTTACATTGGGAACCCTAATATTAAGTGAGGGGCTTGATTTGAGCAAACTTGAATCAGACCCTCGTAATGATGCTGTATACCAAATATCAGAAGATTTTGACCGGTGGTTCTGGAGAAGATTCTTTAAAGAATACTTCTCATATTGCATCAAGTTAAAATTTTGGCTCCTATTTCAAGGGGCTGAATCTTAACGCTTGTAAAGTTCTCAAGGTGCCTGAACACTCCCTGTCAGCATCAATTGTGGGGTTGATGCTGTCTCAGCGTGCCGTCCTACCGGGTGGGAATGTAAAATCACTGTCCTCTGTATGGAGGAAGATACACTCCATGTAGGCTAAAGATCCTTTCCTAGTATTCAAAAAGAGCAAGACCAAAAGTTACCGCTACCAAGGTCAGTTCACACATCTGCACCACACTATGAAGGTCAGCTCACACATCTGCTCCATTGGGCCAAGAAGACGCGTTAATATAAGTTGCTTAACTTGCTCACCAATACTTGTAAAACAAATATGCTTTAAAAAAATTGTATCTGAGATCCCCCCCCCCCCCCCCACCCACACACACCACAACCACCACCTCTTTTTGATATGGTGACTGAGCATTTTTATTAATTTCCCCTACTGTACACTGTGACACAACCAATGGCAATTTTTTTTACCATTTGAATCTACTGGTCTAAGTTTGAAGCTGACCTCCATAAGAATGCTGTAAACCAAATATCAAAAGATTCTGACTGGTGGATCTGAAGAAGAAGATTCTTCAAAGAGTACTTCTCAATTTATTATTTATTTATTTTTTTATTTATTAGGGTTTAATGACACATTAACAGCCAGGGTCAAATCATGTCAGTGGCAATTTTATGGGTGGAGGAAGCCAGAATACACGGAGAGAACCAAGCAGCTGTCAGCTCTCCAACACCGTAACTCTGTACAGCTGCACAGGCAGGGTTACACTGGTTGAAGACATGTGCATCATCGACGTGCAGTACGCCTTAGTACTAGTACACAGTGTCATCATGCCCCCATGTACAGTTAAAACTAAAAGTCCTGTCATGAAATGTGCACAAATAGCACGTTGATATGCGCGTTACTGTATGCGTTATGGCCCAAGTAAAGCTATCAAATTCTGTACATATGGCCTGTGCGCAAGCAATGTTTCAGCCAATGGACCTCCGGGTAACCCGGAGGTCCATTGGCAGAAACATTGCGTGTGTTTGCTATGAGTAACCAGGAGAACCTGCCGTGCTTTGGATGCCATTCGATATGGCAATTGCGCCAAATTCCAACGCGCAATTAAGCCTAGATAAGCACATTATTGGTGACAGGACTTCCAGTTTTAACTGTAGGCAATCAGGGTTACATTAAGTGTGCCTCCCCAAGGACACAACATGGGAGCATGAATCAGTCACTGAAATGGTCACCCATCCAACTACTAACCACGTTCAACGTTGTTTAACTTTGGTGATCTGAAGAGAACTGATTACAGTTTGTTTGTTTGTTTGTTTGTTGGTGGTGGTTAACGTCACATATTTATGCACTATGGCTAATCGTGACACAACATGGAGATGAAGTCAAGTTTAGTCAATCGTTGATCAACATGTTGCCCATTTTAGAGGACTTTCACCCCAAGCATTGGTGACTGGGTCCTATTTTACTAGTAAAGCGGAACTGGTTTACCACAGTAAACAAGTGCTACTTACTTCCCAGGGTTCCCACGGGGAAACTGATTACAGCGATGCCACCATGCCCCGGTACTTCTCAATATTACTGCACCAAGTTAAAATTTAGGCTCCTGTATTGAGCCCAAATACAGTATGTGGAGAGTGTATTATCACTAAATCACCCACAGAGTGGAAATTTCACCCAAGGAATAATTGCAAATTTGTTGCAAAGCATAACCAGCTCCAGCAAAGTTTCTGCCAATGGACCTCCGGGTTAAACCCGGAGGTCCATTGGCTGAAAATTTGCTTGTGTTGTTTGTCGATATGTACAAAATTTGAAAGTTATAGCCTGGGTGATAACTCCACTCCGCGGGTGATTTAGTTACAATCCACTCTCCACGTACTGTATGAACCGAGGGGCTGATTTTTAACTTGGGAAATTTTTTTAGTACTCCAAATCAAATTTGGTTCAAATATTGCCCCACCCCGAACTGTAAATATTGCCCCTCAAACTTCCCTTGAGAGCATACCTAACCCTTTACCCAGCGCAGATATCAAAATTTATTATTTTAAATATCATTATTTACATTTTTCAAAAAATTTCAATAAAACCTTATCATGTGACCCCTCATTGGAACGGGCTCGATGAGCTCATTCCAAAGAGGGGTCACATGATATGGTTTTGTTGAAATTTTTTGAAAAATAATATTTTTTCAGCTGCTGAATTTGCATTACGCAAATGGAGGTGGCCAATTCGTTGGGTAAAGGGTTAAAAGGAAGCTAAATATCAAATATCAAATTATTCTATTCATCAGATAAAATTGCTTTAAGGCCTAAAAAAATAAAAAATCTGTTTCTCAGGCCCTCCCGCATGGTCCTTTTGGCTGCCGCATGCTCTCTTTTTATAACCAATTTAAACTTAAAAAAAATAAAAATTAAATGGTTTATGTCTGATGTTTTACCCAAGTTAAAAAAATTGATGAATTTGTCCCTTGAGTGCAAGAAGGCTTTGCAATGCTTTAGCATTGCAAAGTCTTCTTGCACTCAAGGGATGAAATACACCACCACCCTATTCTGTAGATTATGAGGCCTAAAACTTGAACCAAGAACATGAACTTTTGACGGCAAAAAAGTAATTTCTGAAATAAAAAATAAAATAAAAAAAACGCTCGCCTGCATGCAATTTCACAAATAATGGCCGGAGAAACAGAAGATCTACTTTGTGTGGCCTAACTTGCTTGAAGGTTAAAGCAATTTTCCCCCATCCCATTCCCATGGGGCATGGCATCCTGATTTGAATATAAACACAATGCATCCCATGACCAACAATTCCCTAAAATGTCAGAAATTGGTCCAATGATTTTTAAATAAAAGCCACAAACACACCTTCACACAGAACAACAGATGCCATGTAGTGAGCGATCACTACAGCTCATCCTGGATGAAGTTAGGTGAACTACAAAGAGCAATGAAACTCATTGCAAATACATGCAGCTCCTCAGGCAATACCATGGATAACATACATGTACGCTGTTCATTTGAGTGGTGGAATTTCCCAAGGTGATATGTCTTCCATTTTAAACAAACAAATGAACACACATGCAGACAAACTCGGTTTAACTCCTCCTGCATACCCTTTCAACATGAGCGAAGTAAAAAATTATTCAATGTTCTACTGCTATCCAATAACCCCATGGAGCCTGAGGCACACACCTGACCAAAGTTGTTTAAAGAAAGATTTAATTAGCATATATGGCTAGTTAACACTAACAGAGGAATGAAGTTAGTATTTATAACTCTGTTGTCCATGCTAGATGAATTTTTTTGTAGTGTTGAAATGTTACCAGAGAAATAATGCCCAGATTTCCAGTATTGCAAAACAAGGTAGTCCAAATATCAACCTCAGTACTTAACTTCAACAAACTTGAATCTAACCCCTCCCCCTCCACCACCAGGATGCTGTATACCAAATATGAATAGATTCTGAATGCTGGATCTGAAAGAGATTTTTTAAAAGATCATTCGTCATATTACACTATTTAAATTTAGAAATCCACAGGGAGCCAAAATATTAACCAGGATCTTAATTTGAAACAAGAGGCCCCAGGGGGGGCCTGAGGGCGCTCACCTGACATGGTAGCCTAAATATCAACCCAGAGAATTGATTTCCACAAGTTGCATCTGCTCCTCCTAATAAAAGCTGAAACCAAATATCCAAATATTCTGACCAGTGGATCTAAAAAAAGATTTTTAAAGAATATTCCTCATATTGAACTAAGTCATAATTCGGGCTCCCACAGGGGGCCCATATATGAACCCAGGGACTTGGCTTTAACAAACCTGAAACCCACACCCCTAAGGATTCTGCTCACCAATTATCAAAACATTCCGACTGCTGGATCTGAAGAAGAAGATTTTTAAAGAAAATTCCTCATTTTGAACCAAGTTACAATTCAAGCTCCCACAATCAGCCCAAATATGGACCTAGGGACATGGCTTGAACAAACTTGAATCTTACCCCCCAAAGGATGCTGCATAAAAAATATCAAAAGCATTCATCTGCTGGATCTGAAGATTTTTAAAGAAAATTCCTCATTTTGAACTAAGTTGTCATTCAGGCTCCCATAGTGAGCCCAAAAATGAACCAAGGGACTTGGCTTGAATAAACTTGAATCTCAGGCCCCTAAGGTTGCTCCATGCCAAATATCAAAACATTCCAACTGCTGAATCTGAAGAAGAAGATTTTTAAAGAAAAATTCCTCATATTGACTACGTTATAATTTGGGCTCTGTGGAGCCCAAATATAGACCCATGGACTTGGCTTTAACACACTTGAATCCCACCCCCCCCCCCCCCCCCCAAGGATGCTACTCACCACATATCAAACCATTCCAACTGCTGGATCTGAAGAAGAAGATTTTTTAAGAAAATTCCTCATTTCGAACAAAGTTACAATTCAAGCTCCCACAGTGAGCCCAAATATGGACCTAGGGACATGGCTTGAACAAACTTGCATCTCACCCCCCTAAGGATGCTGCATACCAAATATCACAAGATTCTGCCTGCTGGATCTTGAGAAGAAGATTTTCAAAGAAATTTGCCTGAAATGCACTAAGTTCAAATTTGGGCTCCTATACTGAGCCCAAATATAAACCCAGGGGGCCGATTTGAACAAACTTGAATCAGATCCACCCCACAATGTTGCATACCAAATATCACAAGATTCTGCCTGCTGGATCTGGAGAAGATTTTTGAAGAAATTTGCCTGAAATGCACTAAGTTTGAATTTGGGCTTCTATAGTGAGCCCAAATATGAATCCAGGTGGCCGATTTGAACAAATTGGAATCAGATCCACCCCACAATGTTACATACTAAATATCAAAAGATTCTGCCTGCAGGATCTGGAGAAGAAGATTTTTGAAGAAATTTGCCTGAAATGCACTAAGTTCGAATTCGAGCTTCTATAGTGAGCCCAAATATGAATCTAGGGAGCCGATTTGAACAAAATAGAATCAGATCCACCCCACAATGTTGCATACCAAATATCAAAAGATTCTGCCTACTGGATCTGGAGAAGAAGATTTTTTAAGAAATTTGCCTGAAAAGCACTAAGTTCAAATTTGGGCTCCTATACTCAGCCCAAATATAAACCCAGGGAGCCGATTTGAACAAACTTGAATCAGATCCACCCCACAATGTTGCATACCCAGTATCAAAAGATTCTGCCTGCTGGATCTTGAGAAGAAGATTTTCAAAGAAATTTGCCTGAAATGCACTAAGTTCAAATTTGGGCTCCTATACTGAGCCCAAATATAAACCCAAGGGGCCGATTTGAACAAACTTGAATCAGATCCACCCCACAATGTTGCATACCAAATATCAAAAGATTCTGCCTGCTGGATGTGGAGAAGAAGATTTTCAAAGAAATTTGCCTGAAATGCAGGAAGTTCAAATTTGGGCTCCTATACTGAGCCCAGATATAAACCCAGGGGGCCGATTTGAAATAAACCTGAATCAGATCCACCCCACAATGTTGCATGCCAAATATCAAAAGATTCTGCCTGCTGGATCTGGAGAAGAAAATTTTTTAAGAAATTTGTCTGAAATGCACTAAGTTCGAAATCGGGCTCCTGTACTGAGCCCAAATATGAACCCAGGGGGCCGATTTGAACAAACTTGAATCAGATCTACCCTACAATGTTGCATACCAAATATCAAAAGATTCTGCCTGCTAGATCTGGAGAAGAAGATTTTTTAATGTTTTTCCCATTGCCTACAGTGTTAAAAAGTGCTCACTCAGCACTTTTTCAAAGTCCCGAAACTGTACCCTATGATAAAACCGATGGCAATTTTTTTTTACCAATTCTTTCTGTTGGTCCTAAGGAAGCTTCACACCAAATAAAAATTCTCGGTGCCGTGCAGTTTTGGAGATATGGGCGTTTTAATTTTTTTCTATTTTTAGCTCCTGAGGTTCCCATGGGGCTACGGGAAAAAAAAAATCAGCATAAATTAGGTACTTATGACTCAGTAAGCCCTCACATAAAATTTGGTTCAAATCAGCCTCTCGGTTTGGAAAATAGAAATTTTGGGCGGGGCAAAAAATTTTGCCCCTCCCATAACGACGCCAAGTATAGCCCCACAAACTTCTCTTGAACAAATCTGAGTCTACACCTCAGAAGGAAGCTGCACACCAAATATCAAGTCTCTGCTACTGCTGGTTCATGAGAAGAAGATTTTTTAAGATTTCAGCACACTTTTTGGGTGTGGCCCTACCCACGGGCGAGGCAACTTGATTTGAACAAAATCAAATTGCGATGTCATAACAAACTATTATCTCAAATAACAATTAAATTGGTTCAGCGGTTTGGGAGGAGAAGACGCAAACACCATGTTCACGGACGACAGACGGTGAGTGATCACTATAGCTCTCCTGACTGAAAGTCAGGTGAGCTAAAAATGCTGATAGGATCACCGATCCAATGTCGAGTTGTGACAGCACAAAAGTGGGTTTAATCATTATCAACTTATCGTCTGGAATCCAGCTGTTTACAATTTACTGTGTGAAGGGTCACTGTGACCTTGAGCTTTGATCTACATGTAGTGATTCCAAAATGAAAAGGCCTGTTTCTTGCACCAATGCCAACCTACCTATGAAGTTTCATGAATGTAGGTGGAACCATTATCAAGTTATCATCCGGAAACCAACTCTTTACGATTTATTATGTTCAAGGTCACTGTGACCTGGACCTTTGACCTAGCGA
This sequence comes from Pictodentalium vernedei, assembly GCA_031216915.1. Taxonomy (NCBI): domain Eukaryota; kingdom Metazoa; phylum Mollusca; class Scaphopoda; order Dentaliida; family Dentaliidae; genus Pictodentalium; species Pictodentalium vernedei. Next base: position 482,569,575 of record CM062294.1, read on the forward strand.
GTCCGAAATAACTAGAGGCCTTCCACTCACCTAGGCCAACCTACCTATGAAGTTTCATGAATGTAGGTCAAAACCATCATCAAGTTATCATCTGGAAACCAATTGTTTACGATTTACTATATTGAAGGTCACTGGGACCCTGACCTTTCACCTATCGAGTTCAAAATAAATAGGGTTCTTTCCCTCAAGAAGGCCACCCTATGTATGAAGTTTCATAAATGTGGGTTGAACCATAGTCAAGTTATCATCCAGAAACAATTGTTTATGATTTACTATGTTCAAGGTCATTGTGACCTTGACCTTTGACCTAGCGAGTCCAAAATAAATAGGGTTCTTCCTCTCACAGATGCAAACCTACATATGAAGTTTCATGAATGTGGGTCAAACCATTATCAAGTTATCATCCGGAAACCAATTGTTTACAGATTTACTATGTTGAAAGCCACTGTGACCTTAACCTTTCACCTAGCAAGACCAAAATAAATAGGGTTCTTCCTCTCACTGATGCCAACCTACCCATGAAGTTTCATGAACATAGATCAAACCATTATCAAGTTATCAAGTGTTTTGATTTACTATGTTCAGAGTCACTGTCCTTGACTTTTGACCTAGCGTATCCAAAATAAATAGGGTTCTTCCTGTCACGAAGGCCAACCTACATATGAAGTTTCATGAATGTGGGTTCAACCATAATCAAGTTATCATCCGGAAACCAATTGTTTATGATTTAGTATGTTCAAGGTCACTGTGACCTTCCCCATTGATCTAGTGAGTCCAAAATATATAGGGTTCTTCATCTCATTATTTAACCAATTTTTTTTTGCTTAACCGAATATCAGGTTAAGCAAATTTTTAATTTTTAAAGGCCTGTTATAGCACACTAAATCACACTGATTAAATCACAATATCAAGTAGTTTCAAGTTGATATTTAAAAATACTTGCCATGTAATTCCGTTTGCCCGATGCATTAGCCACGGGTACCAACATGGCATTTATATGGATTTGGACTTACCGACACCCCTAATAGGATAGTTTATATATTTTAAATGGCCTGGTTGGTCAGATAATTGAAAACTAGAGGTAGCTGCCAGGGGCGGCCAATCCCCCCCCCCCCCCCCAAAAAAAATCACCCTGATACAGTAACCTTGGTAAAATAATACATTAATTTAACACAGCCACTGTTGTAGGGCTGCACAATATTCAAAACTGAATACCGGTATCGGTATTCAAAAAACTGCCGCGGTATACCGGTATATCGAAAACTGTTCAGATATATGAACACAAGTACCACAATCGAGTCTCGAGGCATCACAGTCGGAATGAATTAGCATGCCATGATGATTCGGTTCGAAAAACTTTGGCCCAACAACTATATCAAAATTTATTATTTTCAAAATTAGTTGATCAGATTTTCCCCAAAAATTTCAACAAAACTATATCATGTGACCCCTCATTGGAACGAGCTCAATGAGCTGGTTCCAATGAGGGGTCACATGATATAGTTTTGTTGAAATTTTTAAAAATTATTTTTTCAACTGCTGAATTTGTATATTCACGAGGGCACAAGCAGACGATTCCTTGGATAAAGGGATAATATTATTCATTCGGGGCTACAGTTAAAAAACTCAAAACATCTTGAATATTAAATTGTGGGTAAATAAATAATGACGATAAACCGATATTTTTGTAATTACACCAGTATTCTATCGATATTGGTTTGAATACCGGTATACATGTATATTGGTTTATCGATATACCGTGCATACCAACACTGTTGGTGTTATTTACTCAAATAATACAGATAAGATAACCTGTGTTGGATGGCATGTCGATGTCATGTTTGGTTTCGATCGAGACCGATAAAATTTGAAGTCCAAGGCCACTGTGACCTTGATCCTTGGTACAATGACCTAAAAATATGTAGGGTTCTTTTTCTCGTCATGCTCAACTCACATGCCAAGTTGGGTTTTGATTGGGAATGCATAATTTTAATCATTAAGACAGCCGAAACCTGCTCTGACCGATATAATTTCAAGGACACTGTAACCTTGACCTTTGACATAAAGACCTACAAAATAAATAGGGTTCTTCCTTTCATCATGCTCAACCCATAAGCAAAGTTTAGTATCGATAGGTCCTTCGGACAAGCAAAATGTCAATCAGAGAAGCCAGCTCTGGTAAATGTTTAAGTTCAAGGTCACTGTGATGTATCTTTAGCTCAATAACCTGAAAACAAATAGGGTTCTTCCTCTCATCATGCCTAACCCACATGCCAAGTTGGGCTTTAGTTGGCCAAGCGGAACTTTAATTACAGAGCAGAAAGCAACAGTGAAATTAAATTCAAGGTCACACTGTGACCTTTGGCACAATGATCCTAAAATATGCTAAACGCACATGCCAAGTTTGGTTTCAGTCAGCCAAGCCAACTTTTAGTTAGAGACCGAAACTCACTCCGTCTATAGAATGACAGACGGACAGCACCACGCTTAATAAAAAAAAAAAAAAAGGGGTGGTTGCTGGGGGGGGGGGGGGGGGGGAGACAGGAGGGAATAAAAGGTTAAACATGCACAGAACTTAGCGATTTTGGAGGAAAAAATTTGCATTTTTGGTCATTTATTTTTCCAGCCTCAAAGCACCCACCCACCCCCTCCTCGTCTCTGGTAATTTTTGGGCAACCCTCCCCTGTGATAAACTAAAATAAATCACTGACATCACATTACTACATGTAGTTGCCATTAGAGTTTGTGATTTATTGATTAATTCCATTGCTGTTTGTCTCATGCAACCTTTTATGTTTAACGCTATCATAATATTGGGCTCTTTTGTTTCCTTTGCTTTCGGCTAGGTGTACGTAGCATTCACTACAATATTGTGCTGAAACTGAAAGTCAGTTTGCAAGGGGTTATTAAACCCCATATTGCCCATGCATGTCAATGGCATACATGTAGAAATCTGGGCATGGCAACATGCCTTATCTTGTGACATATGCTCTGGGTGGAAACATAAAAAGAGGATACAGGCATTGCACAAATTAGGCAAAAAAAAAAAAAAAAATCTAATTGATTCTCAGGCATCGCCGCATTGAAAATGAAAGTGTCAATGACACTGTAGCTTAACATGTGTGTTGTGTTTGATGAAAAGGATAATGTTCAATGTTTACAAAAGGATTATGAAATAAGACAAGAACTGTGATAATTGGGAATATGTTCATTTCTGTTCCCAGCTGTATGCTATGTTTTTGATAAAAAATAATATGAGTGTACACTGTACTAAAAAGCTGAGGGGTGGGTTAATATGACCTCACAGTTAATGTATGTGATCCTCACAGTTAACATATATCAGCGAAAGTTACAGTGAAATTATTCCAAAACGAGTCATACTATCAAGTTACATTGGTCAGAAATCCCTTCATAAATAGACTGTGCTGCTAAAGGTTTTCGGGCTTCGGGCCCCTGAAGCCGTCAGTTTCCCAATTGCGTCCAAAGGGGACGTTCTCATCTAGACATTATATGAAGTCAACCTACCAAGTTACAATGAAATCCCTTCATAAATATGACCTGTAGACTGTGCTAAAGGTTTTGGGGCTTTGGGCTCGGGCAGCCATCATGGTTGAATGATCGCAACCAAAAGGGGACATTCTCATCTGGAGTGATCCTACGAAGTTACAATGAAATCCCTTCATAAATATGACCTGTAGACTGTGCTCAAGGTTTTTGGGCTTCGGGCCCCTGAAGCCGTCACAGTCGACCAATCATGACCAAAAGGGGATGTCATCATCTAGGCATTATATGGAGTCAAACTAACAGGTTACAATGAAATCCTTCCATAAATATGACCTATAGACTATGCTAAAGGTTTTGGGATCAGGCAGCCATCAAGGCTGAATGATCGCAACAAAAAGGGGACGTTCTCATCTAGACATTATTTGCAGTCATCCTACCAAGGTACAATGAAATCCCTTCATAAATATCACCTGTAGACTGTGCTAAAGGTTTTCGGGCTTCAGGCCCCTGTAGCCGTCACAGCTGATCAATCACGACCAAAAGGGGATGTCATCATCTAGGCATTATACGGAGTCAACCTAACAAGTTACAATGAAAACCTTCCATAAATACGACCTATAGACTATGCTAAAGGTTTTTGGGCTTGGGCAGCCATCAAGGCTGAATGATCGCGACCAAAATGGGACGTTCTCATCTAGACATTATTTGGAGTCATCCTACCAAGCTAAAATGAAATCCCTTCATAATTATGACCTGTAGACTGTTCTAAAGGTTTTCGGGCTTCGGGCCCCTGTAGCTGTCACAGTAGCCCAATCCAATCGTGTCCAAAAGGGGACGTTCTCATGTAGACATTATATAAAGTCAAACCTACCAAGTTACAATGAAATCCCTTCATAAATATGACCTGCAGACTGTGCTAAAGGTATTCAGGCTCGGGCAGCCATAATGGTTGAATAATCGCAACCAAAAGGGGGCATTCTCATCTGGGCATCATCTGGAGTGATCCTACGAAGTTACAATGAAATCCCTTCATAAATATGACCTGCAGACTGTGCTCAAGATTTCCGCGCTGTGAGCACCTGTCGTCAACACAGTTGACCAATCACGACCAAAAGGGGATGTCATCATCTAGGCATTCTATGGATGCAACCTAACAAGTTACAATGAAATCCTTTCATAAATACGACCTATAGACTATGCTAAAGATCTTTGGGCTTGGGCAGCCATAAAGGCTGAATGATCGCGACCAAAAGGGGATGTTCTCATCTAGACATTATTTGGAGTCATCCTCCCAAGCTACAATGAAATCCCTTCATAATTATGACCTGTAGACTGTTCTAAAGGTTTTCGTGCTTCGGGCCCCTGTAGCCATCACAGTTGCCCAATTGTGTCCAAAAGGGGACGTTCTCATCTAGACATTATATGAAGTCAACCTACCAAGTTACAATGAAATCCCTTCATAAATATGACCTGTAGACTGTGCTAAAGGTTTTCGGGCTTCGAGCTTGGGCAACCATCATGGATGAATGATCGCAACCAAAGGGGACAATCTCATCTGGGCATCATCTGGAGTGATCCTATGAAGTTACACTGAAATCCCTTTATAAATATGACCTGTAGACTGTGGTCAAGGTTTTCGAGCTTGTAGCCATCACAGTTGACCAATCACGACCAAAAGGGGATGTCATCATCTAAGCATTATATGGAGTCAACCTAACAGGTTACAATGAAATCCTTCCATACATATGACCTTTTACCTATGCTAAAGGTTTTTGGGCTTGGGCACCCATCAAGGCTGAACAAAATGGGACGTTCTCATCTAGACATTATTTGGAGTCATCCTACCAAGTTACAATGAAATCCCTTCATAAATATGACCTGTAGACTGTGCTAAAGGGCTTCGGGCCCCTGTAGCCATCAGGACCAAAAGGGGACTTTCTCATCTAGACATTGTATGAAGTCAACCCACCAAGTTACAATGAAATTCCTCAATAAATATGACCTGTAGACTGTGCTAAAGGTTTTGGGGTTTTGGGCTCGGGCAGTCGTCACGGTTGGCAGATCACGCCCAAATGGGGAAATTCTCATCTAGACATCATAAGGAGTCATCCTACCAAGTTACAATGAAATCCCTCCATATTAAACATGACCTGCAGACTGTGCTAAAAGTTTTTGGGTTTCGGACTTGGGCAGCCATGATGGTTGATGGATCATGCCCAAAAGGGGACATACTCATCTAGGCATTATACAGAGGCATCCTACCAAGTTACAATGATCCCTTCATAAATACGACCTGTATACTGTGCTAATGGTTTTGGGCTCGGGCAGCCATACCGGTTGCCCGATTGCGACCAAAAGGGAACGTTCTCATCTAGACATGACCCCAAACCTGCGTATGAAATTTTGTGACGATCAGACAAGAACTGCGGGGTGTAGCCCATGTTAGAGGAAAATATGAACAGACTCACAGATCAACAGACTTCCGCACGTGTGATGGCAATAGCTTATCATGACTATGTCAAGTTAAGCTAAAATGACCTGTGTTCGATGTTTTATTGACATTTTGAAGTTGGTACCTGTAGTCATTTAATAGATCACGAACATCTCCCGCATTTCTCATTACACGAAAGTAGAGGCAACCGAAAACGATGGATTCGAAATTGAAAAATCATTCCACTGATGCTCATCTATTTACACCGGAAAAGGAATCAATAATAAAATCATTTCAAAAGATTTGAACGGATGCTAAAATGATGCATCACATCATGACAAGAGATGTATCATGATATGCAGATCATAGGGATTATTAATGGAAGGACCCTGAAAATGTTGAAAACGTACTATTAAAACATAATTTATCATTTTGGTAGAGTATAATTTGTATGAATATTTGACTAAAACTAGGGACAGACGGTTTTCAAATTTCATGTCGGTTCCAGTTTTGGTTTCATTCAAGGAGTCGGGTTTTCGGTTTTGGTTTTCATTGTACAAACATAACAATACATTACATTTGCATTTAAGAAGATGTATTTGGCACCAGTCAGTGTCACAGGGACTCCCTTTCCAGGGCAATGCACCTGTGTAACATTCTGGAACTCTTATTTCCTGAGCACAATGTATTTGCATAAATTATCTCAAGAGTTTCAAGTTTGAGAAAAATGATTTTTGTCTTGAGTCTGTTGCAAAAGTAGTTCCACAACCCCCCATACCTGTGTTTAGGATAACCTGACACACCCTAAAAAATAATGCCGTGCATAAAATTTTATCGAGTAAAAGTCTCTCATATAGGTCATTGTAACCCTAATTTCCATCCAACTTCAACTGTGATTTCGATGCTGTCTCTGGAGGTCAAGCTTTCAAGATTACGTATAGAATTAAATATATTTGTCATTATAAATGTGGAACAAGTGACAAGTTCCAGTTCTGCAAAGGAAATCGCATTTGATAAACAGATGAACATTTAAAACACGATACATAAGAAGTAATTTTGTCACCTATTTTCATGATAAATGCCATGCTCGAATGCAACATCAACTAGTGCAGCTGTTCTGAAAAAAGGGGTATCGCACCTCTGATGTTTGAAAACAAGGTTAACTTTAGGTTGTTTCTCTCTTTATTCTGAGAAGTGAAGACCTGATTAGAGTTTTCCAACATTGAAGTTGAAAAGTGCGTGCGACGGCAAAACCGAATTTTCCATTAGATGCCCATATCTAACTAAAAGCAAGATCTTAGATGAACATAATTTTTTTCTTATTTTGAGCAAACGTGAGATGAAAAATGATGTACTGAGTAGTACTCAAATGATAAGTCGACTAGTCGATGTCAACTCTGGGAAAACCAGTAGTCGACTCTCAATTGTGCTGTCGACTAGTCGGAGGAGTTCAAGCTTTTAGGTAAATAGTATCCCTTCTGTGCCACTGTCAGACAGTTTGAACAGCAATATTGGGCAATCAATGTATACATCTATTGCCATCTAATAGTAGTGACAGTACTTTGTTTTAACTGGTACTACATGTAGTAGAGTGCTGAATTATTTTGGGCTATCAGGATATGTTATTAATTTGCCTTGTTGCAATTTATGGGAGAGTGCCTATACATGTAGGCACTCTCCCATAAATCGCAACAAGGCAAATTAAATAAGACTATATAATTTCACTCTTAGCATAATTAGAAGCACATTAACAGAATAATGTTCCAGTAAGTTGCTGTTCAGTACGTGGAGAGTGGATTATAACTAAATCACCCACAGAGTGGAGATATCACCCAAGCTATAACTTTCAATTTTTTTACATATCGACAAAAAACACAAGCAATGTTTCAGCCAATAGACCTCCGGGTTTAACCCGGAGGTCCATTGGCTGAAACTTTTCTTGTGCTGGTTATGCTTTGCCACAAATTTGTAATTATTGATTGGGTGGAATCTCCACTCTGTGGGTGATTTTGTGATAATACACTCTCCACGTACTGTATATGAAGGGAACAGGAAGATTCAGCCTCGGGAAGAATCGGCCTCAGGAAGATTCGGTCCGGGAAGATTCGGCCCGGGAAGATTGAATCGTCAGAACAGATGGGAAAGTGAAGTGGAAATAATGTAACATTAGTTACAAAAATTCGGCCTCAGTAGGATAAACGAATACATGAATAATACACAATAAAAATGTATTAAATGAGGGGAGGAATGAATGGATATATGAATATAACACTATAAGACCTATTTGTGTAAATACATTGAATGAGAGAAAGAATAAATGAATAAAAATGGAAACTCATATTACCTTGATCCCATAAGAAGACTATCACTGGACACTAGAAGAATGAATTTGTTTTGTTTGGTTGCACAGATCTACCTTACTTATTGCCTGAAATGAGATCTGAAGAGATATCCACGTGGTTATTGTTTCCTGCAGTTTTCGCTTCGAGTGCCATATTGAGACTCTTGAAGAATGGGTGAGAGGGCCACAGTCGGTTTCGGCATGGCGATGGTAGGGGGTTGAGTCCGTCGCGATAGGTGGGCCAAATGTTGTAGTGTGCCAAGGTAAATTGAATGGAGGAAGAGAAAAGAAAAGAGAAAAAGAACACTAGAAAGCGTGTTTCATGTTTCTTTATTCTCTTACAAGCAGTATATATAACAAAACAACAAAGTGAGTCCATAGCATAGTATAAACATAGTATAAACATACATCACTTGCAGCTACGAACTTCAAAGAAGATTAAAATTTATAACAGTTCAATCAAAATCCCCGGTCATCAAGCTGTGAAATGCGTGTTGTTTCAATTTTTTTTCAATCATCGGTGCAACTGGAAGCATTTAGTCAGTGTCTCTCTTCTAGTACACATCTTGTCTTGAGTTTTCTAATCTGTCGGAATTTACTTTCTTGGACTCACGGAAATTTATTTTGGGATATTTTTATTTCAGTTAAGTTGAGTCGTTTTTTTTTTAAAGTAAATAAAAAATGAAAAAAAGTTAAAAAATTTATAGTAATTTATATATTTTTTATACTTACCAATGACCCAGACATAGCTGGTGCTAACTCTTAAAATATAGGGCCAAACACAAATTTTGCCCCCCAATCCCCAAAATTTGCATCTAAAACTAAAGAAAACATGTCCTGAAAGGCCCTCCACACTTCGCCCCTACTGCGCATGCGCAGTGTCAAGGACGTTCCGAAATTGGCGCCATTAATCATTCTAATAACCAGTGCCTGGTAAGCGCTATGTACTCAGCGGGGAGGCAAGAGTTCCCAACTCCTGGGAGGGCCATCCCCGTCTGGGTCATTGGTAAGTATAAAAAATATATAAATTACTATAAATTTTTTAACATTTTTATACTGTACCAATGACCCAGACATAGCTGAATAGTAAAAAGGCTGGAGGGCCAAGGACATAGAGCAAAATGGAATACGCTCAATAAAATAAAATAGAGTCATCCCCTGTAGGGAAAAAGAAGTAATAGGCCTTACATGTATCTTTCTTATTTATGATAAATTAGAAAGATACAACACCTTCCAAAATTGAGCTTCATACATCCATGTACTCTATTAATATCCAAAATAATCCTTATACTAATAATTTTTAAAGTAAGCCAATAAATAAAGTAAGTCTAGAGAATAGAGACTCTTATACTCCTAAAAGTGTCTGAGGATTGCATAATCATGTCCGTTGACATATGCAATATTCAAAAGCTATACTTTAAAAACTAAGACTTGAATGAATTTTAAAAACCTAAACTTCTCACTAAACAACCATCCCAATAACAGCTCAGAATTACTAACTCCGGAGGAGGTATCCCCTTGTTTTCATAGTAAAACAGGTGACCCAAGGGAACACCCCCCCCCCCTTTTTCTTGCCCTGGGTCAAATAGCCCAGAGCGAAGAGGGCAGCCGAACGGAGACACTGCCGAAACAGACAGCCTACCTAGCTATAGTAGCAACTGTTAAGTGAATGACATTCTGAGCAGTAGATAATAGACCTAACAATAGAGGCCTCCAGAAATGGACTCGATATTTCTGAGATAAAATTCATGAATGTGGATGGCTGAGCGCAATGAGCGGCCTTCAAAAATCTATAATAGCGACACTATTAATGTAAGCCCAAGAAGTAGAAGAACTCTTACTTCATGAGCCAAAATCTTAAGCACAACTGCTAAGTCAATGATATACCATAAGCAGTACCGATAGTTAATAGAATCCATTAACAATAAAATGGAGCGTAACGTCCTTCTACTAGACATCAAAGACAGAAGAAGCTTACGCCCATAGTAATAAACAGATATCTGTTTATAAATACATAAACTGTACCCGGAAAGAGTAAAGGCCTATGCCCATACGAAGACGGAAGGACCTTAAAATAATAGGTTCCGGATAATAGGAGCCTAACTCTTATGCAACAATCCAACCTAAATAGTAACGGAAGTATTGATTCCGAAACTATGAAAGTGAAAATCATCCATCGATAGTGCATGAAACTCACTGACTCTACAGTAAAAGAGAAACCAACAGAATTACTGTCTAAAAGGTCAGAATTTGAAAACTACTGTTTCCAGAGGCTCAAATGATTACTTAGCTAAATAAGAACCGAAGTTAAAATCCGTATAGGAATTTAATCTAAAGATTCTAAGTCTATTTATCAAAAAGTTACTAACTGACTTAGATAAAGAGACAAAAGACTCAATTGTAAACTATCGTAGAGTGCATAGGTATGAGGTAACATAAACCTATAACCTAAATAATAACAGGCTGCAGTAGATCTTGTGAAACAAGTATACTAAAAAATAGCAATGAGTAGTATGGAGGGATCAACAATATGAACATAATGATCCCTACACCACGACGGAAGAGCCTCCACTTTAGCCGCATAGAATAGCGAAGAAGAGGATCTCCTATAGTAAGAAATCGCGTCCAAAGCTCGTCCAGTACAGTGCTTACAATGCAATACGGACCACACAACGGAATACATGAGGTTGCGACCTTGCTGGTTGTGATAAAGATGACACGATTTACCCAGTGAAAAAGATCCTCACATAGAGGAAGATTTCACGTTAAGACCCACAGTAGACAAGAGAGTAAATTACTCATGATCTCTGTGAAGATAGAGATGCTATCAACAGAAATGTATTGTGGTTGTTTATCTTAGCAATACCTGCTAAAACAACAGCGCCGGAGGATACGCGTATCCTATCATTCCGTCCTATAGATCAATAGAGCGTTAACAATATTAGCTCAGAGATCTGGACAAGCCAACACATACGTCTGCAATTGATTAGCAAGCTGTGTCATAAATAAATCATCATTGGGCGCTCCCATAGATAGCAAATCTGATTGAATACTTGTTTGTTGAGAGTCCATTCTGACAGCAACAAGCGACCCGTAAGAGAACGGGAGTCCCTATAAAACAATCAGACGACCCGGAATATGACGGACCAAAACTGAACTTGGTGTACTATAACCAACAGACGGATTCTTTCCATTAAATTGAATAACGGAAACGAAAGAGTGCCTCCCTGGTTCCGGAGATACGCCACTACTGTCGAATTAAAGGACAGGAATTTGGGCATGCGTTTCTGAATAATGTTCATGCAATGACATAAAGCAAGCCTAAAAAACATTATTCCGCGGAAGAAAACTGATTGCTAAAAGACTGCGGAACCCAAAGACCCTAGCACTTCGAATCCGTAGGGATCAGTATTATATCCCAATCTGTTTGACTGGCAACCGTCATAACAGCCACACTCGGGTCCGGCAACTGCGGCGGCACTCTCTGAGTCAACCACCGAATGTTTGCCCCAGTCTGAATCTCTTGCAACACTAGATAGACAAGAGAACGTGTAAATCGAGCAATTCATGGATTGCCGAAAAGTTGCCGTCGAAGAGAAGCTCCTCCAAGAACGAAGCGACTCTGAGAGAGTTCTTAACCTTACTATCCACGCGTGTGGATGTAGCTAGGGCTGCGTCACGTCTAACTAACTCCAATCAGCCACTGAAGGGCGGAGTTATACGTGAACAATCTACTGCCCTCAAAAGAAATTACATTGAGAATAATATCCCGTAAATCTTTTCTTGAAGACGTAATGATAACGCCTCAGTAAGGCGGATTACGTATAATAAAGCGTCTAAGTTAAGTCTACTATACATAATGTCGTTCCCAACATTGAAATTGGAAAAGACATAAACGGCGAAAAAGAATATATGCAGTCTTTAATCACACCGTCTAGACGCATATGAACTCTCGGAATGCCCTGCTCTGCCAAAATAAACTATTTGTATAAATGATAAAATGGCAGAAATGAGCAACGCGGACAAGAAACTAAACTATCATGCTTGGTAGCAGGCTTGTATATATATATATATAGCGTCGAAAAATAAAACACATGTTGTAATGACAATATTGGACTGCGTCGGTAAGTCAGGGACAATGTCCCTGAACCGATCGAAAAATCCGAGTCCAATGACGCTATAAGTCTCTTATCCAAGATCGCAGCAATGAAGTCCGAAATAATAATCACTGGAAGATAATGCCAGAAGATATGAAAGGCATCTTCCGATACTACTAAAGGGAAAACTCGAAATCTTTCGAATCCCTTTCGCCATCCTGTTGGACCCTATAAAGCGTTCGGTCGTCCGTACCTGATGCAACCGCGGACCGCACCGACCCAGCGCCATCGGATAATTCCTGATTCGACCGAGAAACTGTCAATTGCTGGGATGCTGCGAAACAACTGTGCTAACTCGGATAGCACGTCCGTCACTGAGGCCTGAGGAGAAGCGGTCTTACGATGCATTGCCGCTGGAAGCTCCGTGATCGTTACCCCGTGCATACTACCAATATGCGAGCGAACGGAGTGTATAGGCCTCGTGTCCCTTGGCTACCGGATGGCGCGACCTATTCGCCGTGGAATCACTGAATGCCGAAACTGATCGGATACTCGAGGTCACGTGTGCCCTGCTGTGAGGATGAGGAAGCATTAAATACAGTCTCTCGGACTGTCAATATAACGGAGCGTCCCGACCAACGGACATATGCTCCGAATGTAAAATATCTGAACCACAACATGCGGTCCCCTATGTTGTTGGACGAGAGAGGGACCTCTCTCGCTCACAGCCCGGGCGGACCTGGACAAGCCAGGAACCGGACTAACAGGCTTCCTCCGATCTGTCCTCAATCTGCCGTCACTGGGTGAGTACTAAAGTAATTAAAGTGCTCGCATCACCCAAATCTCCTTCCTAGACCGCAACGGACGAACCCGGCAGCCGAACCATTCGATGAATGTACGCTGCACCGGGTGAGCTAGCGAATGTCACTCCGTAGGCGTGAGACATATTCCATGAGCACTTATTGCCGCTAACTCTTCATTAACTATGACGACAGAGGCACACTTTTGAAAGACATCTCCATAACTCTTCGAACAAGAAACCAGAAATGCTTGATTAGCAAGCATAAAATAATAATATATATAGCGTCGTTCAATAATTCGAAAGTTTGTGTGACATTATTGGACTATGTCGGAACTGAGGGACGATGTCCCTGAACCGAACCAAAAATTTCTAAGTCCACCGACGCTATCAGTTTCTTATCCGGCATCGCAGCATTCTGGTCCGACGAAAGAAGCTGTAGAAGACCAAGTCAGATGACATACACAACAGCATATGTTGTTCCGAAAGGGAAAGCTCGAAATCCTCCGAATCCCTTTCGGTATCCCGTCGGACCGGATGAAACTTTCGGACGTCCGTACCCGCTTCCGCGGAGCGTCCCGACCCAGCATCGTCGGATAAAATATATGCGACAGATTCAGTTGATGCTGCGATAAACTGTGGTATTAAGGAAAGCACGTCCGTTCCCGAGGCCTGTGCAGTAGCGGTCTTATGATGCATTGCCGCCGGAAGCTCCGTGTACGTTGACTCCCGCACACTTCCTATGCGAACGTCCGGAGTCTGCAGGCCTCGTGTCCCTGGCTACCGGATGGTGTGACCTGGTCGCCGAAGAATCCTTGATCGGCGAAGCTGGTAATATATCGGCGGTCACGCAGCCAAGGTGCGGTCGTGTGCGCTGACGAGAAGAGGAAGCCTTAGCAGTCTCAGCGGACTGCCTATACAACGGAGCGTCCCGAGCGACGGACGTATGCTCCGCTTACGACACATTTTGTACCACAACATCTGGGGCCAGATGTTGTTGAACGAGAGAGGGGCCTCTCTCGCTTGCCGTCCGGATGGACCGGAGCGAGCTATGAACCGGACTAAAAGGCTTCCTGCGTTCTCCCTCCGATCCGCCGTCACTGGGTGTGCATTAGGTTAATTTATAGTGCTCGCATCACCCCAAAATTCCTTCTAGACCGCAACGGACGAACCCGGCTGCCGAACCATTCGGTGAATGGACGCTACACCGGGCGAGCTAGCGGACGTCAAAGGCCGTCGAACCTACTAGGGTCCTCTTAGGCAATTGGCGTATTTACATGAGCACTTTTCCGCTAGCCCTTCATTAATTGTGACGACGGAGGCACACTGTTGGAAGACATCACAGATACATCACCCTAATCTTGATCGTCTGAAATAGAAATTGATAAAGTAGAGTGACCCTGCGGGGAAAGGACCGGAGTGTCCAAATCCCCAACAACATACCGTGACATACGCTTCCCATATTGTCAACGAAATCATACGATACAGAACAGGAGTTAATGCGAGTACACTGACCACATATAGAATGATAATAAAGTCAGAGGAAGACTTCCTCTTAAAACAATTGATCAATATCCTTTCAATGTGAAAAGAAAACAAGTCCTGGTACTCGCACTAACCCCTGGCAATCAAAATACATAATAATAATATGATCCATTAATATAGAAAAAATAATTGAAATCAAAATATTTTGAAAAAATATTTTTTCAGAACAGCCCAAGTTTCTGAAAAGTAACGTTGAGCCCCAATGGATCCCAAGCCTAAGTGTGGACAAAAATTTTAAAAATATTTTAAACAATTTATTCAACACTTACGAACAATAATAATGTATCTAGTTATGATTAAAATAACATCAAGATATTATTTTTTAGAAATCCCCCCTCACACAGAGGGCTGTTGTAAATGTAAACAATGAGTGTAAAAACACTAAAATAAGACTCCAGGCACCCAGGCCCGAAATCAGTTACCAAAAATACACTATCTGATGCAAAACAGAGACTTCCAGGGAAGAAACTGCAGAACATCAGATGGTAGATGCAGAACACAACGCCTAACCACCCCTTGGTGAAGACGTAAACATGGGGAAAGAACAGAATTCATTCTGTTATTCAGCTAAAACTCCCAAGAAAATTTAGTAATAATAATTACAAAAACTATGCCAAAAGCATGGGAGAATAGCAAGGGGGAACTTAAAGGACAGGGAGAGAGGAAAACACTTAAAAAAACAGTGTAACTAAATAATCAGAATGACAACAAAATGGCTGCTGCCTTGAAAATAGGTAACTTAACATAATTTCATTAAAAAATTTTAAGTTACAGCCCTGATAATATTCTGTCACACATTCTTTTCCTCTCCTCCTTCTCTATCCTCCTTAGAATCACCATTTCACTAATATTTATGTGTCTGGCATCATTTAAACTGAGATTTATAAGCACAAAGATCAGTCAGATGTTAACTGATGAAGGGCCAAACTTAGAATGATTAATGGCGCCAATTTCGGAACATCCTTGACACTGCGCATGCGCAGTAGGGGCAAAGTGTGGAGGGCCTTTCAGGACATGTTTTCTTTAGTTTTAGATGCAAATTTTGGGGATTGGGGGGCAAAATTTGTGTTTGGCCCTATATTTTAAGAGTTAGCACCAGCTATGTCTGGGTCATTGGTACAGTATAAAAATATGTAAAATTTTAAAAATGAAAAAAATTGTAAAATTTTAAAAAAATCAAAAAAAAATCGGGAAGATTCGGCCTCCAGAGGGGCCGAATCTTCCCACCTATTTACCCAGGGCTGAATCTTTAAGGACCCTATATGAATGCCCAAGTGAAGCCAAATTTGGACCTTCAGCACTCTACCGGACCACCAACACTGTTATAAGGAGACAAGTTATCACCAATGACTAGTCGAAGTCGACTTGACTTTTGGGTATTGACTAGTCGACTTAGGAATTCACTAGTCGTTTGAGCACTAGTACTGAGGGCAATTACCATTCTACTACACAGGTTTTCCGCTATACCGGCACAGCGTCCGTCAAACGGCCACATTCCTCGAAAGGTCACCTTCCCGACATAACAGAATCTTTGAAATTTGCATTGATCTGCCTGTCCCCCGAGAATACATTAAGTTCCTAGTTTGTTGAATTGCCATTTCTAAACTTCTTTTGCCGATTTCCGTACACATATTTCATTGAAAACAAAACACATGTCCGTTTCACCGTTCTGTAGCAGCACCTGGAGAGTAATTGATTTCAAAGCAGTTTTTCAACATCAAAGACATCAAACAATAGTAATATTGAGTATTGTTGAAGAATTGCTATATAATCCCACTTGCGTGACGTCATCAGAGACAATCTGTGAACCAGGAAAGACTTCCAGAACTCTCCGGAACCTGTCCCAGCTGTGAAGACGAATTCCACCACTCTGAGGCCTCATGTGTCCGGGATTAACCAATTGGAATCAGAGAACACAGAAGAAGACCAGACTGTCTTTTTTCGATTTGACCGCGAGAATCAGGAGTTCAGAAATTCTGCACAGATTTAAATTTTGTGTGTTTGTCGGGAAAAATTGGTTAGATCCTAGCTATTTTACCTGCAATGTTTTTCTAAAGTAGAGTTTTACCGAACCCAAGTCTACTTTAGTATTCGTTTTCACAGTGGCCGCAAACATCAAAATTTATACCATGCACGTGCAATGAGATTTTTGCGCAGTGCTTGTGTCTGCTAAAATATCTCACAAGCGTCGTTTCGCCCCTAATTTAAAATTGAATATTTAAATTATGGACAAATCTTCCCTTCCTACTCACACTTTCTATTTGCCCTGGACGTTTAGTCCCAATGAAAATGCCAAGGCTTGGCAGTTTTATTGGGACGAAACGCCCTGGCGAATAGAAAGTCATGTATACAGTTAAAACTAGCAGTCCTGTCACGAACTGTGCGCTTATCTAGTCTTCATTGCGCATAGGAATTGCACGCAATTGCCATATCCAAGGGCTTCCAAAGCACGGCAGGTTCTCCTGGTTACTCGTAACAAACACAAGCAATGTTTCTGCCAATGGACCTCCGGGTTACCCGGAGGTCCATTGGCTGAAACATTGCTTGTGTACAGGCCATATGTACAGAATTTGATAGCCTTACTGTGGTCATAATGCGTAGATTAACGCACAGATCGACGTGCTATTTGTGCGCATTTCATGACAGGACTTCTGCTTTTAACTGTACTATGAATTATTTTTCGGTTGATCAACCATTTTCTCTTATTTACGTCTTATTCATCGGAAATTACTGGCCGTCAATGTGTAAAATCGGACAGATATATCTCTGTGAAAAGATGCAAAATGTCCTCTCAGATGCAAGGAAATGGGGGTTTGGGGATTCCGGAATTCAAAATTTTCCTACCACGGGCCGAACCATGGTACCGACGATCATCGCCCGCCATGCTTACGGCCTCATTCCCTTTCCTCTAGCGGAAACCCTGACTACGTGTAAACATACAGATCTTACAAGATCAGAGATTTTCTATGATGTACAGTTAAAACTAGAAGTCCTGTCACGAAATGCGCACAAATAGCACGTTGATCTGCGCGTTAATCTACGCATTATGACCACAGTAAGGCTATCAAATTATGTACATATCGCCTGTGCACAAGCAATGTTTCAGCCAATGGACCTCCGGGTAACCCGGAGGTCCTTTGGCCGAAACATTGCCAGTGTTTGCTATGAGTAACCAGGAGAACCTGCCATGCTTTGGATGCCATTTGATATGGCAATTGCGCGCAATTCCTACGCGCAAATAAGCCTAGATAAGCGCGCATTTCGTGACAGGACTTCTAGTTTTAACTGTACATGCATCATCATGTGCATCGCATCATAAGCAAATAATTGCGATGTACTCGCATCGTGAACATCCAAATCACGGCAGCCCTAATCACAACTCTGCTATACATACTATAGGTTTTCAGGAAAGCTGATAGATGATTGTAAGATGATAAATTCATGATTTGTTGGAAAAGCCCTTGACTTTGTTTCGCTCAATAATCAGCTATGAGGGCAGGTATCAGGTGAGTTCATCACAATACAAGTTCGGCCCAGGTGACTACTTAATCTGTGAGTTCTGTATTTGTATCAAATAACCAGCCTTTTCACAGTTCTATGGCATGAATCTTAAATTCTTTCTCAGGAAGTTGAATGGTGATTTAGCTTTCTTTGAGATCTTGTTGATGTGGGTTGTCCATTTTAGATCGTTTGAAACTCCCAAGTCAACGTAGTGGTTGTTTTCCACCTGTTCAAGTGTCTCATTAATCCAGTGCATAAAATTTATTGTACTTCCTCTGTCTGCTGATCACATAGCACTTAGGGCTGCAATGATACGCCTCACTCACGATACAATACGTATGATGGTATCGCGATTTTTTTTCACGATACATTACATGCAGTACATTGAGAGTGAATTAACAGTCATAAAAGGCCCACAAACTGACAGAGTCCAACTTTCATTTGACCAGTAACTTCCACTTTCATTTTTAGCGCTTGAGAAAGACAAGCAAGTTTCAGCCAATGGAACTCTGGGAGTCGGGGTTCTACTCAGAGGGGAGAGGTCTGTTGCCTCAAACTACGCTTATAATTTAGACAAGAGTTCATATTTTACTGAAATACAACTGAACAAGTGGAATTATAAGCTGGAAAAGCACAAAATAGACTTGTTTGGCCTAAAAATGCAACTTCTGACTACATCATGCCAACCTTCTGGAAGTGTATCGTTTGTATCGTGATACACATGAAACGTATCGTGTACAAATGTATTGCGATGCATTGAAATCACGATGAATCGTTGCAGCCCTAATAGCACTTACTCTGCGGTGCCAAATAACAGTGATGGCCAAATAACAGTGATGGCTCAGATTTTGGTCTGAAAATAATAACAGTGATGGCATTTTTGCTCTATGTCTCAATACCAAATAACAGTGATGGCAAGGAATTTTTCAGCAAAATTAATAAGCATGTCGACACTCTTATTTGGCACCTCGGAGTATTTGAGTTGAACATCATTCCTGACAGTTGTTCGCTCATTCTTCTAACTTTATCACATTCTGCTGTAGTTTCAACTGGTCTTTGGTGTAGGGCTGTCGCGATTATTTGATTAGTCGACTAACAGTCGACTATTGAAGTAGTCGACGTTTTTAATTTTTAGTCGATCGTCGTTCATTTTCAAGGTGGTACACGTCTACTACACGTCGGGGCTAAATTGCATTGTTTTGTGAGGTGAATGATCAATGAAGGTGAATAACTTTAAATATCTAACCATAGTTAACATTCATATCCGGAAGACTGTACGACTGTCACTGACTGTGTAAGAAAGAACACTCACAGTTACTCGAGAAGAATAGATTCTTCTGAATTTCTCCAGTCTTGTACACACGAATGCACCCATTGGAAAACCCAAAGCGCGGAAGTGACAAAATTATGACGAAAAAAGTCAAAACGTCAGATCACTTCTCAAAGTTCGGAACTTCAGACTAAGATCCAATTTTAACAACTGACGATGGAATGCATAGATCTCAATGTTCAAAATTTCGAGAAACTTATTGCAGAAAGGAAACATATGCAGGAACGTTCTTTGGTAAATTCATTTTAATTCATCGGCTTCAATCTAGTTCAAACTTGGACCCGCAGTCAGTAATATTATTTTTGGGGTTGGTATGTCCTACAGGATGTACCAACCCCAAAAATTATATTACGGACTGTGGGTCCAAGATTGGACTACATGTAGCTTCAGTCGGGACCGATTTGTTGTTCCCACAACCCCACTTCGTCTGAATACACTGGTGCCATTGTCATTTTCAGAGTTTTACGAACAGAAGAATGATTTGCTAAAAAATCATGGGAAGCGACTATTAATCGACTAACTGTCGATTACTGGTCACGATTAGTCGATTACAAAAAATGATAGTCGCGACAGCTCTACTTTGGTGTTGTTGATTTTTCTGTAAAGCGGACAGTCATCCACAAACTGTCTCACTGTAGATGTTGCAGTCTGGTAAGCTGTTGATATGACCAAGTCAGAAAATAAGCAGACTGTGATCTGCAAATTGAGGTCCCCAGAGAGTGAATTTTGTGATGCTACTCTGCACAGCAGGGCAGCATCACTAAATTGACCCTCTGTGAACCTCAATCTGAATCAGGGTCTCAAAACTAAACAGAAAGAGGTGCACAGAGGATAAATTGGCCCACTGTATCGGATAGCATCATCAAATTCACCCTCTGGGGACCTCACTCTGCAAATGTGAGATGTCCTTATTTTCAGGACTGCATATGACATAGAAGCAGTAGGGGCCAAGGAACTTGCAACACTTCAGAGTCAACATCAATATCACTCGAAAAACTTCCCTCAAAAATCACCATCATTTTTCTAGTACAAATAAACTTGGGCTGGATTTGTGAGTCCGACCCAAGTTAGTTTGTCAACCCTTTCCCCTGGAAAGTGAGTTCGGCCCATCTAAAAGTGAATTCCTCTGAGAGTTAGTGCTTCAGGGGAGAAGTGATAACCAGTAACAAAGCCATGCCCCCCAACCCTTCCGGGAAACTATTCTATTTCACTGTATGGTTTCTTGGCTACACCCTAGCATCTGTTTAACAGTTGCATTCTGCCTTTCCTGAAACCCGAGGCATGAGCTCCAATCTGGTGGAGGGGCAAAAGACAACAGTCTTACAGAGTAGTATGTACCTAGCCCCCCCTCCCCCTCCAACTGGCACCAAGTTTGGAAACTCTCCTTTTTAATGTAAGGTTGCAGGGGAAAAGCATACAGTACGTGGAGAGTGGATTGTAACTAAATCACCTGCGGAGTGGAGTTATCACCCAAGCTATAACTTTCAAATTTTGTACATATCGACAAAAAACACAAGCAATGTTTCAGCCAAATTCCCAATGGACCTCCGGGTTTAACCCGGAGGTCCATTGGCCGAAACTTTGATCGTGCTGGTTATGCTTTGCAACAAATTTGCAATTATCGCTTGGGTGGAATCTCCACTCTGTGGGTGATCAGAGTGGTATGTACCTAGCCCCCCCCCCCCCCCCCCCCTCCAACTGGCACCAAGTTGGGAAACTCTCCTTTTTAATGTAAGGTTGCAGGGGAACAGCATACAGTACATGGAGAGTGGATTGTAACTAAATCACCTGTGGAGTGGAGTTATCACCCAAGCTATAACTTTCAGATTTTGTACATATCGACAAAAAACACAAGCAATGTTTCAGCCAAATTCCCAATGGACCTCTGGGTTTAACCCGGAGGTCCATTGGCTGAAACTTTGATCGTGCTGGTTATGCTTTGCAACAAATTTGCAATTATTGCTTGGGTGGAATCTCCACTCTGTGGGTGATTTAATGATAATACACTCTCCACAGAATGTAGCATCTAAGATGGCTATGAACTGTCCCTCCTCCACCCTAGTGCTTCAACCCTGGGTTGGTGGAGGTACAGTATAAATTGCAAGTTGATCCGATGATGGGGTGGGGGGACAAGAATACAAGATAACCAGGAGGCGACATGGCCTGCGGCCAATTGTGGACATTTCGATCATCGACACTATCGTAAATTGTATTGAGAGTGTCGTGAAACGTGACCAGGCCTGAAAATAAGCAGTCTGACATTTGCAGAATGAGGTCCCGCAGAGGGGGAATTTCATGATGCTATCCCACACAGTGGGCCAATTTATCCTCAGGGTGCCTCTTTCTGTTCAGTTTTGAGACCCTGATTCAGATTGAGGTTCCCAGAGGGTAAATTTAGTGATGCTACTCTGCTAAGCAGGGTAGCATCACTAAATTCACCCTCCTCTGGGAACCTCATTTTGCAGATGACAGTCTGCTTATTTTCTGACTTGAACGTGACACTGACTAATCCATCGTCACGGTGTCTATGTTTTGCGGTCAATATTACTTTGGGAGTTGGATTTCACAACCTCATGCATAATACTCACGTTGAAAAAGCTTTGAACATTAACTGGCGGTCCCCCATCTGCCATTTAATATTTCTTACTTTACTGTATTTCAATTTGATGGAAATTTGCTCTTAGTTGTTATTTTACTATTTTCGAGGCTTCAATCCTGAAGAATGTTTTGACAGTTCTTCGCGAATTCACAAATAAATTTCAAGTTTTCCTCAAGTTACTGCCATTCTCGTCTGTAAAAATGCAGTAGATTTCTAATAAAGCTGCAAATTTTCTCAACGAGCAAAAATGAAATGAAGTCCAGTTTAGACTAGAGTTCGAGAATTTCAGACACAGCAAATATGAAATGAAGTCCTGTTTGGAGTTCAAGTAATTTCAGACACGGCAAATTCCCATTGACGAAAGCAGTCAGAAATCGTAAACATCTCCTGAGGAGTACACATATCGACCCCACAAGCACTTCTTAATAGTTTGGACCAGCTGGCTTCAAGTGAAAGGAATTACCGAGGAACTCGGATTCCTCGTTTGTCGTTTAAGAAATGTCGATTATAAATATGGACTTCTCTAAAACAACAACAAAATTAAACAAAAATTTTAAAGATTTGTAAATGATCATATTATGAGATTATGTTGATAATGATGATGGTGTTATTGAGCAGGCCTGAGAATAAGCAGCCTGACATTTGCAGAATGAGGTCCCCAGAGGGTGAATTTGATGATGCTATCCCATACAGTGGGCCAATTTATCCTCTGGATACCTCTTTCTGTTCAGTTTTGAGACCCTGATTCAGACTGAGGTTCACAGGGGGTAAATTTAGTGATACTACCCTGCTATGCAGGGTAGCATCACTAAGTTCACCCTCTGGGGACCTCATTTTGCAGATGACAGTCTGCTTATTTTCTGGCTTGTTATTGAGGTACCTGGGCGATGCAGCATCTGGACGATTCGGCACTTGATTTCTGGGAAGTGTTGGGAACAATGTTCGTACAGCTTTGACTAGGAGTAGTAGTCTGGTATGATCAGTGGCATAAGTCCCTCGTTACTCGATGCAACCTCGTCACCCCACCCTTAAGATACCTACTGAAGATACTCGTGATATTGAGGTGATAGAATTCATACAAGCTGAGAAATACATTTCAGGAAAACCTTTAAATACCCATATTCATATCCCAAACTGTCAATAAATGAGTCCTTCCAAAACGCTTGGATGACACGGAATCACATGGAATGGCACCGGAATGAAATAAAATGATACGGAATGACATTTATTAATGACATCAATCCCAGTGAATCCAACCCAGATCCCACTTACAAGTTTACTTTCGCTTTGTTATTTTATGTTGGCCTACCATTGATTTAGACGTTTCTATTTTCAATTAGTTTCAAACATGTCAAGAGTCGTAACAGAAGATGACGATTTTTCATTCCACATAGCCCGCTGGAAATCACCCTATGAAGGCAGTTACCATCACCAACAACCGCCTGAGGATAAACGCCCTTCAAAATAATGGGATGAAAAGCTTGGAGGATCTGACGTGCAATGCCATCTTCATTCTTGGTTCCAGTTACTGTGCTGCTGATGTTTGTGTCTGTTCAATGCGGTCGCTCCTGTGTTTAAAAAACAATCAGTGATAAAATCAACTCATAATAAACTCATTATGTATCTTTCACAAACAATGAGATTAGCAATCAGCCACCTCAATTAATGCAATTGCGGCCAATCAAGTTCTGACTGCGTTGTTCAAGCACCCTCACTGAGTATCAAAACTCGCCCACTTAAGTCTGTTTGGAACCAAAAAAAATATAAAAAATGGTCAATTATGATTAAGATCTCGGCCCTGGTATGTATTAAAACACATTTTTTATAGTAAAATGTTATTTTTTTAATGTCATTCCGTGTCATTCCGCGTCATTTCGTGTCATTCCGGTGTTTAGGAGGACCACAGCGAATAATATTTCATCTTTTCCTGTTTTTGATATCTTCAGAATAACCTTTAAATACCCATATCTCAAAATGTCAACAAATAATATTTCATCTCTGACTGTTTTAGGTAACTCACTGTATTTTGCACAGACACATCCCTTTTTACGCCGAGGATTTTATTTATTTATTTATTTATTTATTTATTTATTTATTTATTTATTTATTTATTTACTGGTGTTTAAGATCACATAGTTCTGCACAATGGCTAATCGTGACCGTAACACGGATATAAAGTCAGGCCCAGAATTGAGTTTATTATGTCGTAATCAACTTGGTTCAATGAAGAATATTCCTGATGTTCAAATAAGAAGTTAAATAGAAAAGTTCTAAAAAAAATTAAGAAGTTAAGATAAGTAACTTCAGAACTCTTTGAATTGAAAGCAGGGAGGAAGAATGGGAAACTATTTAGGCGCTGTGGATCCACGGAGAAATGTCAAGCCCCTTGCTTCTCCATTTTCGGGTGAACTTTTTGGCGCGGGGGGAGGGAGTGTAAGCCGTAGTACCCAGGGCACAACCAGCCAACGGCGAGTTTCTTAATACACTACTTGGGACTATCCCAACTCAAGCGGGGCTTTATTCAAGATTGAACTGATTCGAGACACACTGTGCCACCGTGCTCATGTGCCTGTAGCCTTGGGGAGGCGTCCTCACCCCGCACTTTTCCCCAGAATACATTCATGTCTGAAATCATTAAAACTGATTCATGTACTCACTCACTGAAATTTCTTGAGTCATTTTGCTTAGCGATACCCCCTGTTGTGTGACGTTTTGAACTGTTCCATACCTCTACCTTCTGGGTACCCGCGCCTTGAAAAATATTCAGTATGCATCAACATACACGAAAAGTTATTTTTTCTTCCTGGGGAGATCCCGAACCACCACCTATGGGAAGACACACTCTCAACCTAGCCCGAGTGAAATGAAGTAAGGGAATATTCTGCCCCTACCCACTCAATTATCCTGGTTACGCCAACCATCATGCTCCCATTTCAGCATACCAGGCAGGGTTAAATGTATTGCTTAATGACACAAGGAAAATGACACGGGTCAGGACTGATTCACAACCATTCGTTCACGAGTACAAAGCGTTAAACAGTGAGCCACACCGAACACTGATTATAAGAATACACACATCTATCAGGCAGACATCCTTTTTGTTGTTCCAACCTCTTCCCACCCATCATAATATTGTTTAAGACTCTTGATATACTGAACCTAACTGTCGGGGGCAATATCATTTGTTCTCTTCTCTTCGAATTGAGAACTTATGGTGTAAAAAGAATGTTGCTTTATGTTCAAAACACCTGTACTTCAATTTTATTTATCCGTATTAAATAGATGAGCTTCATGCGTTTAATCTTTCGTTGGCGAAAGAAGCACGAACCTGTCAATTTGTTTTCTGACGCAATAGATAAAATTGTTATTATACTGCAGTAGAATTAAATAAAAAAGTATCTCCTCCAGCAAAACTGTTCGTGGCAATCACCACACGAGGGGGGGGGGGGGGGGGGGGGGGAGAAATGGAAAATAGATGAGTTTCGATAACGCTCATATATTAATATCCAAACTAATGTGCGTCTTCACTTAATGTTGGTTATTCTATTTGTAATCCGGAACATTACTACACTTAAGAACTTACTTTTCGAGTTGGCGTTTATCCGAGTCGGTATCTATGGCAGAGGTGTGACCAACCCAATAGCGTGCCAGATTACACCATGTAGGCCTATTGTTCAATTTGGATGATATTAGGACATGAGTGGAGTACCGGCACCGGACTGTTCCACCAGTCCACTAACGCCCTAACGTCGCTCAGATATCTTCTCAGGTCCCAAATTTTACACGAGTTTCTGGAAGATGGTCCCAGAACTCCCACTTAAATCTCAGCCTCCACCGTCACCCCATTCAAAATCGCCCCGCTGCCCCTATATCCCAGGGCGCGCTATGTCGATATGTGAGGTAAATGGTCAATGCAAGGGCATTATTTTTCACTCCAATACAAGACGTGTTTCATGACTGAAATAGGTGGTTGCGACCCACGTCGATTTAGACCCAAGTGATTTCGACCCACTTCGGTGAATTCGACCCACTTTAAGTGATTTCGACCCACTTCGGTGAATTCGACCACTTTTTTGTCTGCATAAAATGGGTCAAATTGGCAGTGAGATTTCGACCCATAGAGATTTCGACCCACTTCAGTGAATTCGATCCAGTTATTTGTCTGCATAAAATGGGTCAAATTGGCATTGATTTCGACTAAAAGTGATTTCGACCCACTTCGGTGAGTTCGACCCAGTTTTTTACCTGAATATAATGGCTCAAATTCGCCGACGGGATTTCGGTTTTTGGTTAGTAGACATTACAAGATGAATTCAATTTAACCAACTCTAAATGGACCTTTGAATCTTCGACCTGTGATCCCTTATAACAAAAACAAATGCTTGCGCAGATAAACCAGTTTCTTACTTAGCTCACCACTTAGTTTAAATCAAACAATTATATGTTACAAATTTTACCGTAATCCGTACGTTAAGTTGAGAAAATGTTAACCATTAAACCTCCCCCTATAGCCCCCCCCCCCCCCCTTTATGTTTTTTTTTTTTTTGGGGGGGGGGGGGGGTGTCCTTTCTTTTCTTTTTTTTTGTTGTTTTTTGGTCTGTTTTATTTTTCTCAACTTTTGACATCCCTGCGTGGTCAGGATGTGTCACAAATAATCTTCATCTTTCCTAGCTGCCTATCAATACGGCACACCGTGGCGCCCTACGGAGTGTCGATTTGGAGGGTTGCGCGAAGAGACAGGGACCCAGCATTCAGTGCCCCCGCCCTCACTGTATGTACAAAAATACAACTACATTGTGCAAAAATGTACGAATGTATTTAAAAATAGGGTAATACCCAGTTTTTAAGCTATGCTTGCGTTTCGCAGAGTTAAACGTCTGAAACACACTATGGAGTGTAGGATTGCTTAATAATTAGGCTCTTAGTGTAAATATGAAGGTACAACTGCTATTCTGGTAAATTGGCTTGCAAGTGTCGATGTCATCCTGACTGGTGCAAACGGTTAGCGTCACACGGAGAACAAACTCAGTGCCGCTGAGAGAAAATACCGGCCCCGGGGGAACTGTGCGTCACAGATTTTTTTCGGACATGCAATAGATTCCCTAAAAGGTAGCTTCAAACGAGTTTGCCATGGTGGATCCAGGATTCTGCGTTGGGCCCGTCACATTTCAATCATAATGATAATAATAACACTTTGGCCGGCCACTGATTTGTCGCGGTTCTCGGATGAGAAGGCCTTGGTTACCCCTGTACCCCAACTGCCTCGCTAGTAGTAGCAGATGTGGTTTTCGACCCCGGTTTGGTGGATCTCGTCTGGTGGATCTCATGTGACGCCATACCGCAATGTATTATGGGTATCACATGGTTGTCATGGTAGCCCAGGTGAGCGGCCATGTTGTGACGTCATTATGGTGATGGGTGATGTGAGTGCACATGCGCAGCTCGTGTTGTTAGGGTGATACGTGTTTCCGTCGTCCATGTTGTATGCAGGAGGCCGCCATCTTTATTTCTATAGTGGCACGTGGTTCCTATGTTACCCAAAGGGTTCTTATAGGGCCAAGAGGCCTCTAACGGGTATGTTCCTTTGCACAAGAGTAATTTCCCTATTCGTAGAATTACCCAAATGAGCCCGAGAATGCCCGTAAATCACCAAAAACGATTTTATTTGATACGGATTCCCCACAGAATCCTTTTAGGACCCCCATACCGTAGATTTTAATAAAGTACGTAGTGCTATAGACCCTTAAAAGGTCGTATTCGATTCAACTAGAGTATTTTTTGGGACGACTTCCCTAGATAATTACCCAAATGAGCCCAAGAATGCCCGTAAATCACCGGAAAGTACCCTTTTTTTAAACGAAACGGACCATCTCCAACGGGTAGTTCTCTATTAGTTCCCTCACTTGGACCATCCACCCTGTCTTGATATTTGAGTTGAAAATTCTCAGGAACATTACTTTACACCATCGGCTGTCGGGGAGATTTACCAAATAATTAAGATAACCGAGTTTCAATAAGTCTATCCTGTCCTTGATCCTCATCCACCCAAGCTCACCCCTGATTGCTTCTAGTGCAGCGGCATTACTCGACCCCGTTATCCATCGGCCTGCATCGTTCTGCAGGATTTCCGAGCTATTTACAGCCCTCTGGCTTTGGGGTACCACTTCCGTACTATATGCTATACTTGGCAGACGCACCATTTCCCAAATGGTTTCCCCCCACGAAAACCTTATTGAAACTGTTTCTCCCTACAAGTTTCATTTGGTTAAGGATTCGCTTTCCCTTCAGAATCAATTTATTTGTGTGGTTTCGGTAGATGCCTCTTCCTGTGATGTTTATATTTACCCCCAGATACTCGTAGTCACCTGTCTCTCCTACACTGAGAAGTTTGCTGCTACCTTCTGGAATACAGACCCCCACCCCCCCCCCCCCCCACCCCCCCCCCCCACACACACACACACTTTCGAGTGGGGTCCACTTTGCGACCCACGGGTATAACTTTGCTCTTGCTTTCATTAAGTTCGAGTCTCCATTTGCTACCATATTTCCCAATCTTCAAGTCCCCAACTGCTACCCCCCTCGTCGCTATGCGGTAGTTCATCTCCTAAACCATTGATGTACAATGCAAAAAGAATTGGCGAAAGGATACACCCCTGTTTTAGGCATATCTCCATGGGCACACGCTTTGTTGTTATGTTACTCAGGCTAAGTGCACTCTGTACATCTTTATATAATGCTTTCATAACTCCAACAAACTCGCCTCCCAAGCCCAGAGCCTCAAGCTTGCACCACATACCCTCCCTCCATACTCTATCGTATGCCTTTTTAACATCCAAAAAGGCCATAAACATCTTTTTCTTTTTTGCTTTCGCGGATTCTATCATTTGGGATAGCGGGAAAAGGTAGTCAGTGACTCTCCTTCCCTTCCTGAAGCCATTCTGGATCTCTCCCAAAAAACACTTCTCCTCAATCACCTCCACTAATCTCCCATACAGAACTTTACAGAAAACTTTTCCAATGCTGCTACCGACAGATATCCCTCGATAATTATCCAAAACATCTTTTGCCCCCTTTTTGTGAATAAATGTCACTTTGCTTTCTGTCCACTCATTTGGGACCTCTTGTTTATCTATGGCTAAATTGAATAGGGCAGTTATGCTTTCCAAGAGTTTCTCTCTCCCTTTTTTGATCAACTCGTTAGGAATTTCGTCCAACCCTCCCGCTTTTCCATTCCTTAATTTTGAGATCACCTTTCGCACCTCCTCCGTTTTAATTTCGCTGCGCACGAAGTTCGATAGATTTTCCTCGACCTGGTTCGGTCACTCCGGTGGGTTCCATCATGCCCCATAGCTTATCGTTTACCTTTTCCCAGTGCTAGACGAGTTCTAATGCGATTTGATCTTGATCGTCTGTAACTCTGCCATCTACTTTAATACTCTGTGGGTTACTTCCTTTGTTACGTTTATTCACCCATTTCCAAAATACGTTCGAACTCGACCCCCCTGTCATTCTTATCGTCCTAATAAGACTGCTATTTCGCAATCTCCGATTATCGTCTTTAATCTTGTTTACTTTATTTCGTGCTTGTTGGTATTCTTCCTTTGCTACTGTGGCCTCGTTGCTTTCCGCCCCCTGAAGTTTTCTACTTCTCCTGCATGCAGCACCTTTAGCTTTTCTACCCTTTATGGCCCTTTTCAGTTCCTCGTTCACTCTGTACCTAAGTTCCCGTGTTGGAACCCTAATCTTTCCTACACTTTCCTTCCCTGCCTCCACTGGGCTCGCAACTATGGCATCGGCCATCTTCTGGACACTACCCGCTTGTGTACGGTTGCATGCTTTGGTTTCAATTTTTTTCTTCGAACTTGGCCCAGTCAGCATCCTTATTGAGTTCCCAAATCCCCTTGAAGCTTCCTTTGCTTTTTACCAGGTTTTTGGCCCTGGTCGCCACTGTAATCAAGTTGTGATCACTATCCACCCCCATTTTAACCTCATCATCCACTTCTACCCCTATCACCTCCCTCCATAAATTAATATCTGTGAGAATGTCGTCGATTATTGATTTTCAGTCGATCCTCTGCCAGGTCCATTTCCCCTACTCCTCGCGTCCCTGTTCAGAATCTTCAGACCGAGCTCATTTGTGAAGTTCAACAGCTTCCTTCCATTCCTGTTGACTTTCTTGTCCCCGCAATCTATGCCTTCTTCCTTATCACCTATGTGTCCATTAAAGTCACCCATCAGAATTATACCGAGGCCCCTGTTTTATAGTTCTGTGAAATTTGACCTTAGTGTTGAGTATATCGAGTCATTCCACTCGTGTTTGCTTCCATCCACCGCACAGTACACAATCCCAAGGGCAATACTCTTGTTTCTTAGATTGATCTTGACCCATCCAATTTCTTTCGATACCTCAGCCGAGGTGCTGACATCTTCCAGGTCTGTGATCAGCGACGGTTTTAAATCCTCTTTAATGTACATGCCTACCCCCAGCCCCCTTATTCCGTCCTTCTGTTCGCCCTACACATATCCACACGCACCCCCTTACTTGGTCTACCCGTTCCTCGTGTCTTACCCACGTCTCGCTTAAGCCCATGACATCAAAGTCCTCTGCCGCGATCAATCATAGCACATGTCTCGAAGCATTATACAAGCAAGTCCTAGCTGAAAAATCCTGAGTTGATGACAAACACCAAACTATGTATATTTCCAATAATATCGAATATGAACACAGGCAAACAGCTTGTACAGGGCTGAATTCTTTTATAAATAAAATAGATTCAACTGAAGAATGCTCTGACAATGTGTGTACACTGATTTTTTCTACCTAACACAATACAAATACTCGTACAACGAAATAGAGTACTCTTCGAAAGGAGTGGATTAATAAGCTGGTTTAGACGAGTTAAGCTCTATAGTCGAAAGACTTGCAGAAAAATATTAAAAAAAAAATGAAAAAGATTGGCAGAAACCCAACAATCTTTCAATAAATCGATATTTTTAACAATGGATATCATATATAGACTATACATTGCTTGTTCCAAAAATGCAGAAACAATTACACCAATTTCATTATTTGTGGGTTTTTTTTAACCCTTTAAACACTAGCGGCCCTTTTTCCGACCAGGAACATGATACGCCATAACGTTATTAAATAGGATGGCTGTTCAGTAAACCAATCAATATTTTCAACGTGCAGCCCAGAGGCTGCACGTTGAAAATATTGATTGGTCTACCCCAAATAATGAATATGGACCCTTATGACTGTTGCCATTGAACTGGCATGGAAGATACCACCAGAGTTCAAAGAGTTAAATAAAACATCCAAATTTTATCTCTATAAATTGGATAGATTCGTGTGGATTAATGAAAAATAACCTACGGCTCATCCAACAGAGTAACGTCAGAAGAGTATTTTTTACTATTGGATATTATCTGATGGTGAAAATAGCCTATTGTTCCCATATTTCCCTGGACTTATGCCACTGGTTACTATTTCTTGACCCCTTTGATTACAATGAAAACAAGCCGTGGCTGTCGCATTATACTCAGTTCATCAGTTAATCCATTGGATGATCACATGTACATTACCAACATGGGAAGTGGCTTGCCAATGTTCAGTGGGAACACGTGATAATACCAGTTTATTACATAATATTAAATCTGATAAGAAAAAATGTAATAATTTTGCGTTTATTCGTTGAAAAAGCTGAAGTGGAGAATTACCCGAAATACTGGAGACAAATATATATATAACAATTAATGTTACAGACTTATCTGGCAATTTAATAAATTTAATGAAATCTGGTAAAAAAATCTTATAATTTCAAGAGTACCGTGCTGTAATTGATACCGTCCACCCAACATTCTCTTTTGCAAATGTCGCGGAGAAACCCGGTCTGTTAGAGCTAAAACAGAAATAACAAAGTTGCACTTTTGCATCATTTTCTTCTTCGAGTTTCTTCCGTCATTCTGTAGTTTTCTCTTTTCTGTCAGAGGGAAAGGCGGGAAGACAGCCAATCTGGCTATGCCTTTCCCTGCCGGTATACAAAAATTGTTATATCCCATTATCTATGTATATCTGAAATAATATTACTGTATACGAGAACCCTGTTATGATGTAACCATACGTATATATTTATCATTCTGTATTTTTGTATATTGGTAAATAAACATATCATATCATATCATAATTTTAGTTTATTTTTTATAAAGTAAGATACCTTTCATGCTTGTCGTCTGTTTTTTCCGTTTTTTTTTTTTTGGAAGGGTGGGGTGGGGTTGGGTCTGTTCTTAATGTAATTCCTAGAAGTCACTGCTAAACAACAAGAAATTCATTTAAGAGACTAACGGGTGGGGGTATGCTCCCAGTTTTAACAGCTCATTTTTCAACAAAATTTAAATACCACTGTTACGCCCCCGCCCCCCCCCCCCCCCCTTTAAAATATGATCAATCGAAGTGAATGGGTTGAGTACCTTATATTTGGTAAGTTGTCAGCTTTGAAATCATTAATATGTGACGTTTTGACCAAATGTATGAGTCGTTTTGACCAAAAAGTGTGTGACGTTTTGACCAAAAGTATGTGACGTTTTGACCAAAAAAATGTGACGTTTTGACCATTTTGAAATGTGACGTTTTGACCCGTTTCCGCATGAGATAGGGTATTCCACTCACGTCGAAACTACGTTACGTTTGGAAATGGAAGGTCAGTGTGACCACTCTGCACACCACCACCATGTTTTACAGCCAAAATATTATCTTAATTTTGTACACTCTTTTAAATTGGGAAAAAGGCAGGCCATTTTATATTACACAGACTAAGGGTGCCTGTACAGAAGCATGGGCTGTAGTCTTATGCATCGGTACGGTATTAAAGTCTATTCGCGACAACACCGGAGGTAGTGGATCTGCATGTGTTACGGCGGATAACACCATGTCCTCTGATCTCGGGGCCTGTTCAAAAACTGTCGCAAAATCCCTCCCGGATCCGCCCATGGTTTGGAGACATCGCTAAAGATACTTGTATCTAAATGATGTAATTTCATGGACTCTGGTGGACAATAATAACAGCGTAAGTGGATCATCGTGTAACATAACAATTTTCCAGTTCCAACAAAACTGTAAATTTCCGATAAAATCCTTGGTGTGGAAGCAACAGAATCTCTGGCCTACCCATATCTGCATATCTGACTTTGAGATGGTTTCCATGACTTGACGCTTTCTTTGTTTTTTTTTTTTGTTTTCTTTTTTTGTTTTTTTTCAATAATTTACAGGTTATGAACGCATAAAACAATCTCATTGAACACAGTGCTAACCTTTCACTCTCTGTACAACACACAAAGTTGTTTAAAAAAAATACATATACATCCACAAAGTACATCATCTCTTGAAAAAAATAAACTGGAAAAAAATATATGTTATCACATGAAATTTCAATTTAAAATTTGAATTTTTACTACTACCCCATGGTCATGTGCATTGAATGGCCTTGACACTCTTTTGTATGCCTCATGTTTTTGAGAGATTCTCACACATTCCGGCACAAAATTACAAACAAACTTTTTAATCCTTCCTGAAGTGGACTAACTTTGTTTTTAAATTACTGGTTTCAAATCCCACTGATATTGAACCAATCGGGCCTATTTAATTCTACTAACAACTTAGGGTGTCAAATGCTCCAAGTCACGTGTTCACCAATTTAGTGGTTCATAACCTATAGGTATCACGGAACTAAATATTTTCCCATAGGCGACCATTATAACGTTCAAGCAAAAAAAATATGATCGCATCACTTTAATTTTGGCATTCAAATATCTTTGTCAAGTATAGCCCTTCAGACAACTTTTTCTGACCCCAAAACAGGGGGTCATGCAACAAATAAGAGAGAAAAATTGAAAGCAAGGGAAGTACCGGTCACGTGCACATATTTTCCAGGGAATTCCCTGCAAAAACACACCAAATGTAAATTGAATTTTTTAGGTCAAAAAGTCATCAAATCACCCTCTTTTTTATCTGAAATATTCATCAATAATGCAAGATGTCAATAGAATGCTTGAAATGTTTATTGAAACAATTTGTTTTCCCAAGGATGTTTATTTTTAGAGACTGCATGACTTCCAAGTGCAACATTTCAAGGTGGGTATTTCTAATTCAAATATTTAGTTCAGTGATACCTACAGGACAACTCGGATCTTCGAAAAACA
This sequence comes from Pictodentalium vernedei, assembly GCA_031216915.1. NCBI lineage: Eukaryota > Metazoa > Mollusca > Scaphopoda > Dentaliida > Dentaliidae > Pictodentalium > Pictodentalium vernedei. The sequence goes on from CM062294.1 coordinate 482,603,920, forward strand.
AAATGCAGTTTAAGGTCTAAGAGAGGCAACTAAACGAAAGGTTGAATGATTATCTCCCTTGATATCTGAAACATGTCATCTCAAAGAGAAAAAGGTTATGAACGCCCAAATAAATCCCATTGACCACAGTGTTAACCTTTCACTCTCTGTACAACACACCAAGTTGTTTTGAAAAAAATACCTATACATCTACAAAGTACATCATCTCTTGAAAAAATTAAACTGGAAAAAAATATAGATTGCCCCATCAAATTTCAGTTTAAATTTCGAATTTTCACAACTGCCGTATGGTCTTGCACTGACACTTTTTTCCCCATGCCTCATGTTTTTGAGAGATTCTCACAGATTCCGACACCAAATTACAAACAAACTTATTAATCCTTTCTAAAGGGGACGAATCAAAATTTTAATTAATGGTTTCAAAGTCAAAATATATTTAACCAATCAGCTGATCAGCCCTATTCAATCCTACTCACAACATTTCAAATGCGCCAAGTCACGTGTTCACTTATTTAGTGGTTCATAACCTGCTACACGATCCTTTGATTTATTTCTAGTGACAAAAATATGTCTGGGAATCACCTCTTTCTTTCATGTAAATCTTTGAATCAGAAGAGTGTTGGGAAGTTGAACTCAAGCCAGAAAATAAGCAGACTGTCATTTGCAAAATGAGGTCCCCAGAGGGTGAATTTAGTAATACTACCCTGCACAGCAGGGTAGTAACACTAAATTTACCCTCTGTGAACCTCAGTCTGAATCAGAGTCTCAAAACTAAACACAAAGAAGTACCCAGAGAATAAATTGGACCACTGTATGGGATATCATCATTAAATTCACCCTCTGGGGACCTCATTTTGCAAATGTCAGACTGCTTATTATCAGGCCTGGTTGAACTGAAGACAACTTTGGTTTAACTCTAAGTTGAAGACCTCTTTTTTAAGTGTTTTTATTTTATTTATTATTATTTCTTGCAATATATATTAAAATAGGATCTACAGAGAAATTCATTTTTTGTCTCTTTTCCTTTTTTCAGGAGGTTCTCTGCTGAGTAATCTTTTTTACACTCCTGAGAATTTTCTTTAATTTTTATTTCTTTCAACTCATGTTTGCTGTTCAGCAACAATGAAGTAATTGCAGGAGAATTACAAGAAATTTTTTGAAGTTGAACAATTGAAATTCCAGATCATTTGTGGGAGTTAATTATGCCTCATTATTTTTTTTTTTAAACTGTCTTCCGACTTGTAGGAGAGGTGCAAGAGAACAAAATTTATTTTGAAGCTTGATATCCACATGCTGTACTTGAAACTGAAAAATTCTGGTCTTTTTTTCTTCATCTTTGGTTCTATTTTTTTTTCTTTTTTTTTGGGGGGGGGGGGGGGGGGGGGAGGAGGGGTATTGGGAGAAACTTGATTACTGTTGTGATTCCAATGTTTGTGAATAAAATACAGTTTGAATAAGCCATTAGACAGGATACAGAACTCGCTGAGAAGAGCAGTATGAGGCTATTAGCAGTGGTATAACTCCAAATTGAAAATTTATATTTATATTTCGACCATACTTTTATTTGGAAGTACAAAACATATGTGACCTGCATTAATAGTTTTGTAGTATCTCTTTTGTAGAGAAGTCCTCTCTTTGAGGATGGTTTAGTGGTAATTAACTTGTTGCATATAGCATTTTATGCAACACAAATTTTTCCTTGAAACCCATGCCATTTCCCTGACAATCAACCTCAATTTCCCTGAAAATATTTTTGGGAGGTTAACATGTTTGAAATAAATAATTACAATATGTCGGCTTATCCTGATCATTCTCAATATATCAATACAGCTGCCATGAGATTTATTGTCCTTGATGATGCCATTGTACAGTGATAGAAAACTGATGCAGGCAATTTTTTTTAATCCCACATTAGCGGTTTCTTTCAGTGCCATGTTTCAGTCACATTTGACATTGGTGGTATCTCAAACACTCTTGACATTTCCATTCGCGAAAGGTAAAACATAAGTGGCATTAAGCCTTCCCTTGATCTTGAACCCTCAAAAATGTAAATTTACTAGGTCTGATCAGTCCAGGGCGAGTTGGTCTGTTAACCATTCCTGTTGGGCCATAATAAACTGCAATGCCCTTCAAAATCATGTTATTAATAGTTTTATTACCTGTAATAGTTTTATTTCAGGTTTGCATACAGCAGTATCAATTCTCACAAGGAAAAGTGTTTGAATTTTTAGAAACCCTTCTACCCCCATATGGGCCGATTAAGCAAGAAGTTAAATCCAAGCAGAACTTCTTGTTGAATTGGCCCATGCTGAGGTAGAGGGGATTTGTAAAAAAATGAACTCAAGTTCAACAACAGTTTATGGGCATCGATTGGCATCATTGCATTCCATGGAGAATATACACCATTTACTCAGCATTTATCCATTTACCCAACGAATCGGCTGCATCCAGCCACAAAATATACAAATTCAGCAGTTGAAAATATTAATTTTTTTTAAAAATTCAACACAAAACCATATCATGTGACCCCTCATTGGAACGAGGTCGTTCCAATTAGGAGTCACAAGATATGGTTTGTTGAAATATTTGGAAAAAATCGATAAACTAATATTTAAAATAAATTTTGATATCGTCTGTGTTGGGTAAAGGGTTTGAGGATGTTTGTGAAGCATAACCATGAAAAAAGTTCTGACAAGCACTTTGATCACCTTAGTGTCTCCCAGGGGAGGGCTTTTGCATTTTTAAAAAAAAAACTGAGCCTGAGTGTACTCCATCATTGGTTATCGGGTCATACTTTACCAGTAAAACACAACTAGTTTACGGCATTAACCCTTTACCCAACGCAGAAGATATCAAAATTTATATTTTAAATATAATTTTTTTAAATTTTTCAAAAAATTTCAACAAAACCATATCATGTGACCCATCATTGGAACGAGCTTAATGAGTTCAGTTCAATGAGCTCATTCCAATGAGGGGTCACACGATATGGTTTTGTTGAAAAATTTTGAAGAATGTAATTTTTTCATCTGCTCAATTTGCATATTATGCAGGCAGATGCGGGTGATCCGTTAGGTAAAGGGTTAAACAAACATTACTCTTCTTTCTGGGGTTCTCATTTGGATGTCATGAGTAAAGGAAGAGTGTAAAACACCATTTTGATGAACTGAACAAAAGTCACAAGGATATCATTTGAACATTTTAATATCACCATCCTACATGTATTCCATGTAAACTATATATTGCAACAGTCATTTCATTGTTAAATCGCTAAGAATTTACAAGTCTACAATTATATACAATCAAATATTTCATATTTTAAAATTGGAATTTCACATCTTTAAACGAGTCCTGTTACATGAAGCTTATTGAAAAAATGTTTGTTGCAAGTTTTTCCAGTGAGCAGTTCCTAGATATACAGAAGAATCCTGTTAATTGAATAGCCACTTTGCCAATGAAAATTATTCAATTAACAGGAGTATTCAATTAACAGGGATGTTCCACTTTCCTGTATTCTAGAGATAAACTTAGCATTTATTCTATTATATCTTGTTTGACAGAGCTCCCTGAGCTCTGTCAAGCAAGATATGATAGATTAAATGCCTGTATTGGATGTACTGAGGCCCAATAGGTCTATAAATAAAGAAAAACTGGGGAGAGTCAGGGTAATTTCTCGGCAGGTTACAAGATTTTTTATTCAATTAACAGGAGTTTACGCTATAACCTACATTCAATTAACAGGTCAAATTTGTACTGGAGGTATGGTAAATGGTTTTGTGTTGGGAAATTATATTCAATTAACAGGATTATTCAGTAAAGAGATATCCAATTAAGTGGGCTTCATTGTAATTGCCAAAAAGAAGAGGGGGGGGGGGGGTGGAATTCAATAACAACCCCTTTGGAATCTGTGTCAGTGTCTTCAGATTAATACTGGTTTATTGATTTCGAGATGAGGAATGAAAGATCACTCAAAACGGTTATTCTCACAGCAATTAACCAAGAAGGAGTGCATCCATAAAATGATAAGTGAAGATATGTATTATAATATTACTTCCTCTATTATTCACCTTTAACCCTTTACCCAATGTAACGGCCAAAACCGGCCAGCGCTATTTACAAAAATCGCCAATTAATTTTTATTATTTTTTCATTTCTTGTCTCAAAAACATAGGTTATGACCCCTCTTTGGAACGAGCTCGTTCCAATGAGGGGGCATAACCTATGTTTTTAAGACAAAAAATTAAAAAAATGAGTTTTTCAAGAATTTTGTTTGCAAGTGTCGTCTGCTTTTCATGTAAGGTAAAGGGTTAATATCTAGGGGTGATGTGCAGGATATACCCATGTTGGTGTCCAGGTCCTATTTTACCAGTAAAGCAGAGCTTGTTTACCACAGTAAACAAGCTCTGCTTCACTTCCCAGCTTTTCACAAGGAAGCTACCTGCTTTACTGTGGGCTTGTTAAGAGAATATCCTAGCCCAACTGCTGGCGAGCACAAGACCCTTAGGCGGGAAAATCTTGCCACCACTTATGATTATACATGTATCACTAATAGTTCACATAATACTCAGCCATTATCATGGAATAGGTTGGTGGGAGGAGTAAAAAAAAGAATGAGAGAACCAATAGTAATTGTGGAATCCACTTTATATCACTTCCATTAACTCCTAAGTTCACCCAACTCCTTACATGCTGCTGGTGGATATTCCTACCCCGACCATAAAATCTCTTACCACTGAAATAAGTAGTTTGCGCACATGTAATGAACAGTTACATTAACTTTTGTAATGTACAACTAAAGTTACATGTAATATCCGATGGTCTTGCATGATTGTGCACTGAGAGTTGCCATTTGATCAATCACTGTTCTCTGTAGTATTAACCAGCACTCTGTTAATCAGTACTAAAGAGCATCGTAAAAATGGTGTAACTTTGAATAATTCGTGGTTTGGGAAGTCACTGCAGACTGCATAATAAATAGAATTTTCAGTCTTGAACACTGGAATGACCTCATTGGAATAATCCGAACCATGAAAGTGAGAAAATTGTCACAGGACTCACAATAGTCAGTTCACTTGTAGTTCTATTTATTTATTGGTGATTAAGGTCACATAGTTAGGCACAATGGCTAATCATGACTGTGACAGTTTTACGGGTGGAGGAAGCTGGAATACCCGGAGAGAACCACCGAGCAACACCGAGCAGCTGCCAGCTCCCCAACATCGTAACTCCGCACTGCAGCACAGGCAGGGTTAGATTGGTTGAAGACATGCGCACCATCGACGTGCAGTACACTGCGTCATCGTGCCCCCATGTGGACAATCGGGGTTGAGTGCCTTGTCCAAGGACACAACGCGGGAGTCTGAATCAATCACTCAGATGGTCACCTATCCGAGGACTAACCGGCCTCAACGTTGCTTAACTTTGGTGATCTGACGAGAACCGGTTACCGCAACGCCACCGCGCCCCCACTTGTAGTACTAAGTTGTAACTTCTGTCGGAATGGAGGGGGTTTTTAGTAGTAGAAATGAAACATTTGCACAAATAGTCCTCAGTTTATATTCTTCAGATCATTCAGAGATATTTTGGTGTTTCCATTTTAATCTTAACACAGAAGAGTATACAGGACGTGGAGAGTGGATTGTAACAAAATCACCTGCAGAGTGGAGTTATCACCCAAACTATAGCTTTCAAATTCTCTCCATACAGACAAAAAACACAAGAAATGTTTCAGCCAATGGACCCCCCAGGTTCAACCTGGAGGTCCATTGGCTGGAACTTTTCTTGTACTCGTTATGCTTTGCAACACATTTGCAATTATTGCTTGAGTGGAATCTCCACCCTGTGGGTGATTTGGTGATAATACACTCTACACATACTGTACATTCAAACATGGTCAGTTTTAAATTTGTTTTGTAAGTATATTAGAGATAATAAAAATAGAGAGGAACTGTTAACTGAACCCTTTGCACACTGACGACAAAATATGAACAAAATTTCAAGTAACATATTTTTCTCATAGTGCAATTAGGAACTTAACCAATTCAATCCTGATTGACAGAGCTCTGTTAAACAAGACTGAATTGGTTAAATTCCAAGTTGCATCATGGGATAATTTTGGTACCTGATTTTTTTACTATTATGAAATCAGTGTGCTGGGGGTTAATATCCCTTAAGTAGACTTACAAACATTAGACTACCCATTATCTAGAATTTTATTAAATCATTTTCATCAAAAACAGAAACTAGAACTATCACCATGGGATAATTAATAGTCATGCAATCACTTGATCGTCTGAGAAGGGAGGGAGAATATATACGCTTTACATAGAGCTGCACGATATTCAAAACTGAATACCGGTATCGGTATTAAAAAAAATACCGCGGTATACCAGTATATCGAAAACTGTTCAGATGTATGAACACATGCACTACAATCAAGACTCGAGGCATCACATTCAAAATGAATTAGAATGCCTTGATGATCCGGTTCGAAAAACCTTTACCGAACGCAGATGATATTAAAATTTATTATTTTCAAAATTAGTTTATCAGATTATTTTTTCAACTGCTGAATTTGTATATTATGAGGACACAAGCAGACGATTCCTTGGATAAAGGGATAATATTATTAATTTGGGGCTACAGTTAAAAAAGTCAAGACATCTTGAAAATTAAATTGTGGGTAAATAAATAATGACGATAAACCAATATTTTTGTAATTACACCGGTATTCAATCGATATTGGTTTGAATACCGGTATATATCGGTTTATCGAAATACCGTGCAGCCCTAGCTTTACATATATCCTTATGCACTAACTGCACTGGTTGACACCTGTATATTCATAATACAGTGAAATCCTGGAAATTGAATGACCACTTTGCCTGTATTAATTATTCAGTTAATAATTGTTTTGTTACAATTTATTGGAGAGTGCCTACTGGCATTCTCCAATAAATTGTAGCAAAATAATTTCACATAAACATTTCTTTTTTGCAGCTGAGCAAATAACAGGCTAGCGCATACAGTGTAAAGCCACTAAAGTGGCTTTCAGCACTCTTCAATAGAGCCATGATATTTGCTTATAGAACTCAACCAGTCAATTAAATATTCCTATTAACTCAGGATTTGTGCTAGGGGAAAGGGAATGAGGCTGTTAGCGTGGCGGCCAATGATTGTTGGTACCAAGGGCCGACCATGGTTCGGCCCGTGGTTGGAAAATTTTGAATTCCGGAATCCCCAAACCCCCATTTCCTTGCATCTGACAGGATATTTTGCGTCTTTTCACGGAGATATATCTGTCCGATTTTACACATTGACAGCCAGTAATTTCCGATGAATAAGACGCAAATAAGAGAAAATGGTCGTTCAACCAAAAAATAATTCGTAGTATACACGACTTTTTATTCACCCAGGGTGTTTTGTCCCAATAAAACTGTCAAGCCTTGGCATTTTCATTGGGACTAAACGTCCAGTGCGAATAGAAAGTGTGAATAGGAAGGGTAGATTCGCCTATAATTTAAAAATTCAATTTTAAATTAGGGGCGAAAAGACGCTTGTGAGATATTTTAGCAGACATAGCAGACACAAGCACTGCGCAAAAATCTCATTGCACATGCATGGTACAAATTTTGACATTTGCGGCCACTGTGAAAACGAATACTCGATATTACTGTTGTTTGATGTTGAAAAACGCTTTGAAATCAATTACTCTCCAGGTGCTGCGACAGAGCAGTGAAACGGACATACCTTTTGTTTTCAATGAAATATGTGTACAGAAATCGGCAAAAGAAGTTTAGAAATGGCAATTCTACAAGCTAGGAACTAAATGTATTCTCGGGGGATGGGCAGATCAATGCAAATTTCAAAGATTCTGTTATGTCGGGAAGGTGACCTGGCGGGGGAATGCGGCAGTTTGATGGATGCTGTGCTGGTATAGCGGAAACCCTGGTTAACTGGTTGAGTGCTAAAAGCCACTATCTGGATTTTAAAAGAAATGAGGGTACCAGAGCAAAAGCCAACATTTTCATTGATCATGTTTCCTATTCAGTCCAATGCAAATAATATTTTGTTTATATAAGTTTGTTCTATTACAAATTATTGGGAGAGTGTCTGTCTGAGGGCACCCTCGAATAATTTGTAATAAAACAAATTTTGAATAACAAATTTAGACCCCCCCAAAATAATCTAGCCCTCAACCAGTTAATGAGCAAAATCTTACAAAACCATCTCTCCCCTTGGTGGTAGCATGGTATCATTGCAGAAAAATACTCGCGTTACAAATCACTTTTCAACAAGAGATTGTCACTCAGAAGCGACTATTATCCCGAAAAAATTTTTGTGGATGACAGATCGTCTCCCCAAAAGCAACATGTACGCCAAGTTTCAGCAAAATCCAACGAAACATCTCAGAGTTATGGAGCGTACACGAAAATCTTTCTGATAGACAGTTGAACTTGATCATCTCCCCATAAGTAACATGTATGCAAGTTTCAACAAAATCCAACAAAGCATCTCAGTTATGGAGCAGACACAAAAAACCTGATGGACGGATGGGCAGATGGATGGATATAATAAACACTATGCCCCCAAACAGACGGTCGGATGGAAATGACAAACACTATATGCCCCCGAAATTTTTTTTTTTTGGGGGGGGGGGGGGGGGGAGGGGGGAAGGGGGGGGGGGGATAAAAATAATGTAGCACTCTTGCAGTTAATATGAAATGGGTCATTTTCGTGATAAAATGAACATCTATTCTATTTATCTTGTTTGATAGAGCTCCATGATGATATTAAATGTCAATATTGGATGCTCTGCAGCACAACAAGTCTATAAAGGTTGGAAATTCAGTAGTCATCTCCAAAAGATCACACAATTTCTTATTCAATTAATAGGAATTTACTCTATGACCTACAAGTAGAACCTGTCTTGAGAGACCGCCCTTTGGGCCACACAAAAGTGGTCTCTCAAGACAGGTGGTCTCTCATAACAGGTTTCAGGTTTTCTCAAGTCAGTGAATAACCAATCACAAAATTCAGAAATGGAGAAGAATAGATTTTTGTAATTACTTTGTAGTTGTTCTTTTTTATGAAGTTTTGGTAACAAATTGAAATGGACTGTTATAAAAATTATAAAAATAAATTAGTGTTGAAAATCTTCAATACTAATTATTTTTATAATTTTTATATGTGGTCTCCCAAAGCAGGTCCATTATAGAGTAAAATGAATTGGTGCCTGGCAGATGTGGTCTCTCAAGACAGGTGGTCTCTCAAGACAGTGGTCTCTCAAGACAGGTTTTACTGTATATGCAATTAACAGGTCAAATGCAATTGAAGGTATGGTAAATGGTTTTGTGTTTGGAAATTACATGCAATTAACAGGGTTAATCAATTAAGACATATCCAATTAAGTTGGATTCTTTGTGTATGAATTTGTTCATTTCACATAAAAAAATATTAATATTAAATCTATGTTCATGAGAAGATAATACAGTCATGTATGAGTTATTTCTTCAAAGTCGGTTCATACACATGGGAAGTATTTCACAAACAAGAAATTTTTGTTCAAATCAATAACAATAAAATCGAAGTTCAAGAGGAGGGAATTTAGTTGGAAATTGTTACAACTTGAAAAGTTGGGAGTACAGTGGAACCCTGTTAATTGAATACCCATTTTGCCAGTGAAAATTATTCAATTAAATGGAGTATTCAATTAACAGGGATTGTGTCAATTTCCTGTATTCTAGAGATAAACTTAGCATTTATTCTATTATATCTTGCTTGACAGAGCTCCATGAGCTCTGTCAAACAAGATATAATAGAATAAATGCCTGTATTAGATGTACCTAGGCAAATGGGTCTATAACCAAAGGAAAACTGGAGAGAATCAGGGTAATTGTTTGACATGTTACAAGATTTTTTATTCAATTAACAGGAGTTTACTCTATAACCTATATTCAATTAACAGGTCAAATTTGTACTGGAGGTATGGTAAATGGTTTTGTGTTGGGCAATTATATTCAATTAACAGGGATATACAATTAAGAGATATCCAATTAAGTGGGCTCCACTGTATCAGCATGTATGCAATTGCTACAATTTGCTAAGTTCCATCAAAAACATTCATAAGCCTTGGTGGAATACATAGAAGAACTGGGCAGGATGGGATGGGATATGATGGACAGAACAGAACAAGAGCAACGTGACATATGCCCCCGATGGTGTAAAAAAGGCCATGTTGAACAATTTTCTGAGTCTGAAGAGTGAAAAAGAGCCATAACTCTTGTAAAAATTATGGGACGGAACCCATTCCTTGTGCAATTCCGTTCCCTCATACGGGTCTATCGGCATACCGAAGGAGACCAAAATCTGACTGTTAGCTTTGAAATTACAATCCAAAACGTTTGTATAGACAGACAGACTGACGGACGGATGGAGGTCTCCACTAGATAACCTTGAATCCTCCTTTGGAAGTCGGGGCCATAATAAATGCTCACTTTATGACTAGAATACGGGAAAATGTCCAAATTCCTGTTAGCTGAATATACCAGCCAAATGAATATTTTTTCACTAGCAATTTGACTAACCAGTTTAATAAGTTAACCATTTGCTCACTGATATATATTTAACAAATTCAGTCTTGTTTGACAGAGCTCAGTGAGCTCTGTCAAACAACACTGAACTGGTTAAATTCCCAGTTGCATCATGGGAAAAAAGTACTACTTGAAATTTGGGTACTTTGGACATTATTTATTTATTAGTGTTTTAAGATCATGTGCAGTATCTATAGTGAAATCAAAATAATTATACAGTAATGTTTAGATAAACGTTTATATGTTGCCCACTTCATAGGACTTCCACTCCAGGCACTGGTTACCAGTTCCTATTTTTGCCAGTAAAGCAAAACTTCCCACAGTAAACAAGCACTTCTCAACTTTCTTGGGTTCCCACTGAGGAACTAGTTGTGTACAGTATTTGTTAAGCTAGTGATATGCTGTCCTGTGGTACATTGTTGGAAATGGATTCAAAGCAATTTCTAACAGTGTGAAACTTAATGGCATTTCATCAGAAACTGGTTGTCCCCATTCTAGAAGTTTTTTTGGCGCTAAAGGACTTAAATTATATGATTCCTCTTGCCTCTAGAAGAATTACCTTGAAATGTTTGAGGTTTCCATGACAACAGAATGTACATAATATACACAATTCAGCAGTATATGTGTAAAATCACAATATATTATATGATCTGACCATTCTTCCGGTTATTAAGCCAATTCATTCAAAATGCTAATGAACATCCATGCATAAACTAGTGGAGTGCTAGAAGCCACTATCATGGCTCTATTGAAAGGTGCTGAAGGCCACTTTAGTGGCTTTGCACTGTATGCATCATGGCCTGCTCTCTTCTCAACAGTAGGATAAATGCTTTACATAAAATTGTCGTATTACAATTTATTGGAGACTGACATCTGGCTCTCCAGGCCTGGCATTCTTAAAAGTGCAAGGCTAAAAATCGCTTCCCTCGCATAGCCTCCTCGAGCTTACAAAAGCTAAAAGTGACAAAATGAAGTTTTACTATTAATGAATTCTGCAGAGTGGGCTTTGTACATGTACATTTTATTTGGTGCCGCTAACAAGGTAGTCTCTATGAGACGGTTACACTGCCTCTCCCACACCTCTGGGCCTTGGGTGAGGGACTGATATGGCCATCTTACAGAGACCACTAACAAAGCAGAGATCTGAAAAGATTTGGGTTTTTGGAACAAGCTGTTATGGTAATCATTATTTTCTAAGACCAGGAGGACTAGTTTTTGCCCTCCTTAATTTTTTTAAGGCGAGCAGTAGGCAAGCGAATAAATCGCTCTCCTGAAAATGCCATCTGTTTACATTCTGTATGCTTTGTAGATAAAAAAATATGGCTTCCAGTATTTTTCCAATGAATTCTCAAGTACAAATTGATCAACAGGAGCAAGGAACAATAACTGGTTATTGGATAGCTGGGCATAGATGCCCGATACAGACACAGCAACAAACAACACATACGCTCCAAGTCACAAACCTCAGACCATGTTACCGTCAGTTTATCACAATAATTTATAACGTTGCCTATTTGATTCAACAAAAGAATCACTTTGAGAATATGAAGCCTGATTCTATTCAAGAATTTATTTATAAAGTAAAATTCTGATTTGCAAGAACCAAGAATCCTCCCTACTGATTTGTAGTCAAGCCAGAAAATAAGCAGACTGACATCTGCAAAATGAGGTCCCCAGTGGGTGAATTTAGTGATGCTACCCTGCATAGCAGGGTAGCGTCACTAAATTTACCCTCTGTGAACCTCAATCTGAATCAGGGTTACAAAACAGACAGAGGTACCCAGAGGATAAATGGCCCACTGTATGGGATATCATCATCAAATTCACCCTCTGGGGATCTCATTCTGCAAATGTCACACAGCTTATTTTCAGGCCTGTTTGTAGTTCATCATTTCACCCACTTGCTAATTCTCATATTTTCCATACAAAAACCTTTTACAGTGCAAGGTTGAAAAAAAGGGTTGAAGATTGTCAATAAGAAAGGATATGCTGGATTAGATCATTTCCAGGAAGTTACAAGTTTTTTAAAAAACATAACAATAATAGTAACAGCGGCATTCCACTGTGGAAGACAAGAAAATAACGAGAATAAATCTGTAACTCATTAATCTGTAAAACAAAGGAAGCAGTAAAATTACATTCACATCGAACATAAGAAGACTCCATCTCACTTAACAGCTGCCAATACCTCTTTATCTAACAAATTACCAAAAATAAATCCAATGGGAGTTTGTAGTTTTGTCTGGGAAGGAAAAACATTTGCTTTTAATATTAATTTCAGATAACTGCATCACTTAATTCTTCACATGTGCACTTCACTGCAGAATCAAGAAAGGTCATTAATTATATTGCAAATGGTAAAGCAGTGGTTTGAACCTGCTCCGATGAAGCTGTCTTTGGCTCCCACTGCCCAGCAAAGCTGTATTGAACCATGAACATCACTCAGTCAAAGGTGGCCAATTGATGTGTGTGGTACAGTAAAGTTTTGTTAGGCAGTTGGTGCCGAAGGAAACTCTCTAGGTGTTGCTATGCCTTTTTTATTTTATTATTCAAATTTTTGTTTTCCAAACACAACTTAACTAGGGCTGAAACGGTTGGTTCATATTCGTAACCGACTAACCAAGAGCTATAACCGGATAATATCCAGTTATCAGTGGCCATTATTTCACCGAATATGGGATCAAAACTACAGGAATTGGAAAGCAGTATTCTCAAACTATTCCGTATTGTGTATACAAATGAACGTTGTCGAGTACTCGAAAACTTTCGTTTGTATACACACTACGGAAGAGTTTCTGTGATCACTAATTACTCACGGAAACTGCTGATCATTAATTAACAAAGTCTTGAACGCCAAAGTTGATTATTTCTCAATATACACACTGCAGCTTCGATGTGTAATCTTTCACAAAGGAGAAGCGGAAGATTTACTAAGTTTTAAATGTGGAATAACGATCACTATCGATATTTCAGATAACTGGTTGACGGTTTTTCTGATTGGTTGGGTAGCTAACTGGTTTCAAACCGATTATCCGGTTAACCATTTGAGCACTAAACTAACCCTTTACCTAAGATAAGGGTCAAAACAGTCCAGCACGATTCACAAAAATCACCCTTCAATTTGCATCATTTTAAAAAAATTTGTCTCAAAAACATAGCTTATGACCCTTCATTGGAATGAGCTCATTGAGCTTGTTCCAATGAGGGGTCATAATCTATGTTTATGATGTAAAAAAAAATGAAAAAAATTGGATTTTTTTAATTTTGTTTGCAAGTGTCATCTGCCTTTCGTGTTAGCTAGGTAAAGGGTTAAGATGCCCCAATCAATGGGCATGTTCCAATAAATAGTCATAAGCTATTTTATTTCAGAGGCAATAAATGGAAATATTTTTAATTGTGTGTTGTCCACTTGTTGTGTTAGGTAAAGGGTTAAAACCAGTTGAAGTTGCATGAAATTATTGCCAACTGTTTCTGAATTATTCTCGACATATAATATGCGGTTGATTTAGCATTCAATTTTACCCTTTTACACACATTCTTGTTATTCATTTACCCTGAAAGTCCACACATTCTTGTTATTCATGACACACCATTCGAGTAATATCTGAACTGAAAAATTTACATTAGTAGAGTTACAGCTAATAGGACAGGAATTAAGAAGCTAGTAGACGTGCAAGCATGTTGAGTGTGAATGGCCTATGCCTATTATTAGTTATTGTGATGAACTGACAGCAACATGGTCTGAGGTTTGTGGCTCGGAGCACACACTCCGAGCCACAAACCTCAGACCATGCTATCGTCAATTTATCACAATAACATATATGTTCCGTTGAGACCCTACCAATAGCCCTAAATTCACATCATGAAATGAACAAGGCAACTTTTAACAATAACAAGTTAAGTAAATAAACCTCCTGTGCACCCCACGATGTCACTGGACAAATAATCAATAAATCTGATAAAGGTCAAGGTCACTCCATCTTAGTTCAAATTGTAAACTGATTTGTAATTTAAACAACACTTTGTTCCAAAATATCGTAAGCCGCATGTGTGAAAAATCTAGAAAAATTAAGTGGTTTGAAAGTCACGCCAATGATGAAATAATTGCAAAATGGGCAACTTCATTTCAAATATTTTGTGTGGTAACATTGAATCAGAATGGTAACACATGCTTCTGGAGCTGTAAAAATAGAAAAAAAAAACTTTGCAAGTTCTCGTCCAATCTGCGGGCGCGGATTTTTGTCTTATTGGAACATAGAGGGATGGAGACAGAGGAAAACATAGGCCATCTTAATTCTCCACTCAACTAAGTAAAAAAAGAGCTAAAAATTTACAGCAGATAGTAAATATTCTTAAGGGCTTAATATATTAATTCTATAAATACTACTGGCAGACTTTCCTGTCCAGGGCGGTAATACTGTTCACTTGCAGAGGGATATACCAGGTCATTTTCACAACAAAATATACTACATGTAGTAAAATAAAGTGTTTCTTCTGTCAGTCAATGAACAATCTTAGAATACATTGAACTTTTCATAATGTTATTACAATTATTAATATTTATTTTTTATTTATTTATTGGTGTTTAACAGTGCTCAAAATAACTTTTTTTCTTTGCGCAGCAAAATGCTACGCATTTCCACAAAATGAATAGCATTTTGTAAAAATTACATAGCTATTTTTGTATACCAGAGTTATGTTATGCTGTTTTATATTGAATTCTTCTAAGTAGATAGAATAGTTTCATCTATTTCTGGGCATTTCCAAATGATCTGCAACACATGAAACATTTTACTATGGTTTTTTAACTGAACTGCCTCTAAGGGTTGCATGCACTTGTATACTGTTATAATTGGCGTCTTGGTAGTTTAATAGAGTTCTCAAAATGGAAGTTGGGATTTTTAATTTGATGGGCTTGTAGTTATTTTTAATGGACATTTTATGCAAAATGTTGTAAAAACAGGAAGTATTTAAAGCAACAGAACTCATCTTACATATGAAGTTGCTGATGATGCTTGATGGAGAGTTAATCTGAGTTATGCCTGGAATGTTCAACAATCAGAAGTAAAGCATCAGTGAACTAGTTTTCAAATTTGTTTGCAAATTTTCATTTACATTTTGCGATACAAGATAATCAACTACAGCCTAATAGGCTGCAGTTGATTATCTTGTATTGCAAAATGCTATACATAATTTAACATTGTGTAGCTTTTTGCAAGTTTTGCATAGCAAAAAGCGACGCGACACCGCTTATTTTGAGCCCTGGTGTTTAAGGTCACATATTTCTGCACAATGGCTAATCATGATCACGCCAGTTTTATGGGTGGAGGAAGCCAGAGTACCCAGAGAGAACCATCGAGCAACTGTCAGCTCCCCAACATGGTAACTCCACACAAGCAGGGTTAGCATTGGTTGAAGACAGGTGCACCATCAACGTGCAGTATGCCTTAGTACACAGCACCACTGTGCCCCCACGTGGGCAATGGAGGTGAAGTGCCTTTCCCAAGGACACAACATGGTTGCTGCAGGTGGGATTCAAACCGAGGACCTCTCAGCTTGCAGCCTGCACCTCTACCTACTGAGCCACCACACCCCACTATTATTAATAATCCCTTCAGTGGAACATGGTGCCATTTGCAATTCTAAATTGCAGATTGCACTTTGTTCCACTCAAGGGATGATTTATTGGTGTTTAACCCTTTACCCAATGAATCGAACGCATCCGCCCGCGTAATGTGCAAAATCAGCAGCTGAAAAAATATTATTTTTTGAAAAATTTCAACAAAACCATATCATGTGACCCCTCTTTGGAATGAGCTCGTTCCAAAGAGGAGTCACATGATATGGTTTTGTTGAAATTTTTTGAAAAAATTTTAAAAATGATATTTAAAATAATAAATTTTGAAATCGTCTGCGTTGGGTAAAGGGTAAACCCCCTGCACACTGATGTCGAAATATCTAAAGTTCAGGGTGCAAATATTTCCCATAATGCAACTAGAAATTTAACCAATTCAATCTTGTTTGACAGAGCTCAATGAGCTCTGTCAAACAAGATTGGATTGGTTAAATTCCCAGGTGCATTATGGGAAAAATGGCTACTTCAAATCTGGATATTTTAACATCAGTGTGCAGAGGGTTAAGGTCACTGCAGTGGCTATTTCATGGCTGCAACACAAATATGAGGTCAGATTTAGCAAATTGTTTATTTTTATGTTGCTAATTTTAAGACTTACACCTATTCATTAGTGATAGTCTTATCATACAAGTATAGCAGCATATGTCATCCACAGTAAACCAAGTGCTGCTCTTTTTCCCAGGGGTCCCATGGGGGGAAATTATCATCACATCAAGTCACGACTGCTGTAATTTCATGGGAAAGTTGAGAAGAGACTTTGCAGATTACAAATACTAAATAAGTATTGAACCATCTATTTTTACTGTGTTTTAGAATAATGAAAAATTTCCAAGATTGTTCTTGAAGTTTTATCCATTAAACTGCTGTGATGTAAATACTGCTTGAAACAGCTATGACAGCCCTTTCCAACTGTATTCTATAACTGGTTTTCATCACCAGGATCAAACAATTATGAAAATATTCCTCTCAAGATTAAATCACAACACTAAAACTGTTGAATTCTTAATAAAATATAAGATGACTGATGAACTTTAAATGGGTGAAGAATATTTCTTCAATTCAATTCAATTCAATGTTTATTTCCGTTTACCATTAAAATGACATTTGGAAAATATTCCATAACATATAGTTGCATAAAATAAAATTAAACATTGCGTAGAGGCTTATACAGGGACTGACCTGGGCATGCGCCAGTGCGTATTTGGTTCTGAAACATCAGGACCTGGCTCTTAAATCTCAGAAATAGGCTTCTCAGTTGGCGCGTAACTTCTCAGATCATATTTTGATATTCTTTCGATGGATAATCGAGAGAGACACTCTTACATGTATTTTTTATACGATTATCATTTATCATTGTTGTAGAGTGCTTAAGTTAATACTTCAAGTCTTAATTACCAAGCATTAATCTTCACTGTGGTTTCTGATCAAGTCTCGGCTGCCTAAATAGGCAGCCAAGACTTCATCAGAAACCACAGTGAAGATTAATGTTTGCTATAGTGTACTAAATGAAAATGATGAGAGCTATTACATACTTGCAGTGTGTGTTACAAACAGCAGTGTGACTCCATAAATTGAAATCTGGTGCAAAAATAGGCTCC
Organism: Pictodentalium vernedei; assembly: GCA_031216915.1. Lineage (NCBI taxonomy): Eukaryota > Metazoa > Mollusca > Scaphopoda > Dentaliida > Dentaliidae > Pictodentalium > Pictodentalium vernedei. The sequence goes on from CM062294.1 coordinate 482,621,745, forward strand.
GAGGCTAGAGCGTATTTTAAATAGTCCTGATCGGTCCCTGCTTATAGACATATCTTAACTCATAAAATGTATATCAACTCCTATTCAAACATATCCCAATCAATAGTAAAGGTTGATAAGAAAATAAAATGAAAACAAGCCACTTTTTTGCAATTCAAAATTATTCATTGAGTTGCAGAAATTTCCTTCAAAAAATCATTTTCTTAAGAACCTCCGATCCGAGCACTTTTGTGAAATCAAGTTATGATTAAATTGAGAAATTGCTCTATTAAAAGCTTTCAGCCAAAGGCCTTCATCAGTTTAGCTGGCTTCAGAAAATACTGCATACTCAGTTGAATTGAATGCACATTTCACAGTGAAGGCAGAGAAAGAACGTTAGATGTTCAATCACCCTTTATGTAATTCTAGTGTCAGTGGCTCTTTGTCAGCCTTCATTGTGAAATTTGCATTCAACTGAGTATGTAGTATTTTCGGAAGCTAGCAAAATTGATGAAAGCCTTTGGCTGAAAGCTTTTAATAAAGTAATTTCTCCATTTAATAAGTTGGTCCCTTTATCTTGACCTCATGGAACAAGTTTTGACCGATTTCCTATAAAAAAAAATAATTTTCAATGACAAACAGGAATGAGGGAGATGATTTTTAAAAGATTTTAATTTTTTATCACAACTTTTTGTCATGATACCCCATCATCAGTTTATCCTGGAATGACATCTATTGAGAGCTGCAGTGTACTGATATGTAAAACGGTCAAAGGACCCTCCCTGGAAATCAAGATTAAAGCATTTCACTGCAATTAAAAGGGAATAAAATTAAAAATTATATTACAGTTTTTGAGCAAATTACATGTAAATTAAAACAGGTATAATAAGAATGATAAAAAATAATACTTTGTAAACATTAAAGCTTTCCCCAGTATCATCATATTGAAAAAAAGGAAGAATGAAGAAAATATGTTCAAAAATAGCAGATATCCATCATCAGCCTCTCATCAGTAACCTAAAAACAAAAATATTTTCATAAATTATAAGCCTCCTCTTCAAATGAAATACCCCTTTTTTATTCTGAGGAGGAGAAAATAATTGCAGAACAAATTTTTTCTAATTAAACAGAAATTGAGTTCCATGCAAAATAAATATTGTACCTTGAGTATTTGTTTATTTACTGGTTCTAAACAAGCCAGAAAATAAGCAGACTGTCATCTGCAAAATGAGGTCCTCAGAGGGTGAATTCAGTGATGCTACCCTGCACAGCAGGGTAGCATCACTAAATTTACCCTCTGTCAACCTCAATCTGAAAACTCAAAACTAAACAGAAAGAGGTAGCCAGAGGATAAATTGGCCCACTGTATGGGATAGCATCATCAAATTCACCCTTTGGGGACCTCATTCTGCAAAATGTCAGACGACTTATTTTCAGGCCTAGTTCTAAAGGTCACGCTCAGCATCTATGACTATGTTATGATTACAGCATAGATATGAAGTCGAGCTTAAACAATCGTTTATACCTCAGCTGCCCACTTTAGAGAACTTCCAACAGAGGGTTTGGTTACCAGTTCCTATTATACCAGTAAAGTAGAACTTATTTACCACAGTAAATAAGCACCTCTCCACTTCCTAGGGTTGGCACAGGGATAATTCTTTGAGTGATCCAAGGCACCAACTATAATATTAAAGCATTGCAGAAGATGACTTGATGCATTCAAAAGGACGACATGTTCTTTTTAACCCAAGCACTCAGGTAGAGCAACAGAATTTTCTCCAATCACTTTTTTTCCTCTTGTTGAACTATGAATTTAACCAATTATATCTTGTTTGACAGAGCTCACTGAGCTCTGTCAAACAAGGTATATTTGGTTAAATATCAAACTGCATTATGGGAAATATTTACTGCTGAAAACTTTGCCATTTTGACATCATTGTGCAGAGGGTTAATGAAACTATCCGTAGTTTTGTACATTTCTTTTAAATGAACAATTTTTTTTAACATGTATCAAGTTTCATCCAAGCTTTAAGCTTCCTGTCGAATCCCTCTTTTACAGAGTAATTAATTTCCTTGTCTTTACTTGTTTTGTGTATAATACTAGTACTGTATCTTGTGTTGTTCTGATTTTTGTTACTCACCTGTTATTGTGAAATGTATTTGCTTATCAACTATTGAATAAATATTGTTTAAACTAAGTTTCATCCAATTGGCTTTGAAACAGTACAAGTTGTTTTTTTCTTTCCCGAGTGTATTCTTCCGTGGGGACTCGAACAGTAGGCTTCATTTATCTTTCAATATTTTACATCATTGTTGGCTACCTTACGTATGGATATACACAAATTACTATTGTAAAAATGAACATGAGGATTTAAGGGCCAATACTAACAAAGAAACCTTCACATTTCCCACAGGAGGAGCTAGGGCCTCCTAATGAACTGCCTGCTTAGCAGGGATGTTGAACATACCACAATGGACAAAACATAAAAATAGCTATTGCCATGGATATTTGTCTTCTCCCATGCAGACACCTTACTCAACTGTTTAGGTTCCCTTAACCAGGGATGTAGTTAGGATTTCCTATTGAGTGTGGGGGGCAGGGGGGGGGGGGGCATGATTTTTTGGGGGTGCCAGGTTGATATAATTATGCCACAGGCATTTCCCAAGGCATGGGGGGGGGGGGGGCCTGAAACCCTGCCATAGGGAGGGCCATATACACCCTATCTCAGGCCTATGGTATCCTCCTCCCATTGGTGGGGGGGATGCTCCCCAAGAAAATTTTGAAAATACAATGACTTGAGACTGAATCTGGGACATTCTGGTGCTTTAATTTTCCCATTTTGAGGGGGGGGGGGCACTGTAATTTGGGTGGGCGGGGGGGGGGGGGGGGGGGGGGTAGGCCCCCTCCTGGATATGCCACTGGCTTAACCCTTTCCCTAACAAATCAGTCACATCCACCTGCTTACTATGTAAACTGGGCAGTTGAAAAAAATCATTTTTTGAAAATATTTCAACAAAACAATATCATGTGACCCTTCATTAGAACAAGAGGCCCCAGGGGGCCTTAGGGCGCACACCTGACTTGGTAGTCTAAATATCAAACCAGGGACTTGACTTGAATAAGCTGCATACGCCCCTCCTAAGAAAAGCATATACCAACTAGATGAAGCGATTGTGCCCACACAATACACAGGATTTTCCTTCTATTTTCAGTTCCTGCACTTTTACGTCCCAAAATTGAGATAAACGCATAAAAAACAGATTTTTTTTAATTTTTGTTCGGAAATTTTCAAAGTCGCAAACAAAATATTTTCAGACTAAAATTTTTTTTTCTTCTTAAAATTGACCAAAACACATAAAAAACCAAAAAAACTAATTTCCGGATTTTGGTCCAAAATTTTCGAAGTCCCACCCAGACCCCAAATTTTCAGTGTAAAAAAAAACAAAAAACTTTGGTCTTAAAATTGACCAAAACGCATAAACAACCAAAAAACTAATTTCTGGATTTTGGTTCAAAATTTCTAAGTCCGGACCGGGACCCCAAATTTTCAGCCTAAATATGAACCCAGGGACTTGGCTTGAACAAACTTGAATCTCACCTCCCTAAGCATGCTGTATACAAAATATCAAAAGATTCTTATTGATAGATCTGAAGAAGAAGATTTTGAAAGAATATTCCTCATACTGCACTAATTTAAACATTTGGGCTCCCATAGAGAGCCCAAATATGGACCCAGGGAACTGATTTCAATAAACCTGTGAAACAATCTACCAAAGATGTTATATGTGAAATTGGAAAGCTTTTGGAGCAGTGGTTTGGGAGAAAAGTAGTGTTAAATGTTTTTCCCATTACCCACAAGTGTTAAAAAATGCTGACTCAGCACTTTTTCAAAAGTCCCCCGAAAGTATTCCATGATAAAACTGATTGCAATTTTTTTTACCATTCCATTCTGTTGGTCCTAAGGAAGCTTCACACCAAATAAGAATTCTCAGTGCCGTATAGTTTTGGAGATATGGGCATTTTAATTTTTTTCTATTTTTAGCCCCTGTGGTTCCCATGGGGTGACAGGAAAAATAATTGGGGCATAAATTAAGTACTTATGACCCAATAAGCCCTCATGTCAAATTTGGTTCAAATCTGCCTCTCGGTTTGGAAAATAGAAATTTTGGGCTTGGCAAAAATTCTTGCCCCTCCCAGAACAAAGGCAAATATTGCCCGTCAAACTTCTCTCGAAAAAACTTGAGTCTACACCTCAAATGGAAGCTGCATACCAAATATCAAGTCTCTGCTATGGCTGGTTCATGAGAAGATTTTTAAAAAATTTGTGCATTTTGGCCCCACCCTCCTACTCAATATGAGCAGAAACCCAATTTGAAGAAAAACCCAAATGCCCCTATATAACCGCTATTCATGTGAATTTTCACTGAACTGCAGCCAGTGGCTTGGGAGAAACTGACCCAAACACCACCTTCATGACGTACGACGGATGACAGACAAAAGTGATCAGAAAAGCTCACCCTGACTTTCAGTCAGGTGAACTAAGAAGTTGGTAGAACACATTCCAGTGGGGAGGGGTAACGTGATATGGTGTTGTTGAAAAGTTTTGAAAAAAATAATCAAATAAATTTTGATATTGTATGTATTGGGTAAAGGGTTAAATGAAACAAGTCACTGATGGCAAATGAAGCAAGGTTTAATAAATCCACAATGGAGTTCAACCCTTTACCTAATAAAATGTTCAAATCAAGATGGACAGTGTAAGTAAATCAATGTGTAGGATTGGTGAACGATTTTTACTATACAGTGCCCCAATGCTGTAGGTTGAAATATGAAATGATTCACCTCACAAATACAATAATTCAGGGGCCATGCACCTTTCTAAGTACTAAAGTCCATGACTCTCCACAAGTTTAAGGGGATTTCCATGACTTTCCAGGGATATGTAAAAAATTGATGGATGATATGTGTAAAATTCCATAAATTTGCCATGACAAGTTAAAGGGAATTTCAATTACGGGTATTTAATTCTATGGATGATATGTGTAAAATGCCATGATTCTCCATTTGCACAAACTTCTACCAAAGACTATTTAATCCAATACCTCATCGAGCTTATTCCACTGAGAGATCATGTCCTATGATTCAGAAATAGAAACAAAACAATTATCAATGAACAAAATCTTTCTAAGCTAAGGTTCCACTTGCTGGTAACCTTGGATCTTTAAAAAAAAAGAAATATTCATGTTACAAATCACATTTGAAAAATAATTTAGCACTATACCCATCAAAATTACACCTATATTGACATATTCTTTGGCATTCATTGTTACTGCATTGTTTAATCCTCCCCATGCTTATGTCAAAATAGCAAAATTTCAAGCTCCAAATTTTTCCCATAATGCCACCTGATGTTGAACAAATTTGATCTTGTTTGAGAGTGCACCCATAAAGCAAGATTGAATTTGTCCAATTCCTAGTTGCATTATGGAAAAAAACTTGCAAAACTAGAAATTTTAGTATTTCGACATCACTCAGCAGAGGGTTAACCCTTTACCCAACATAACGGCCAAAACCGGCCAGTGCTCTTTACGAAAAATCATTATTCAATTTTCATTATTTTTTTCATTTTTTGTCTCAAAAACATAGCTTATGACCCCCTCATTGGGATGAGCTAGTTGAGCTTGTCCCAGTGAGGGGTCATTAAGCTATGTTTTTTATGCAAAAATGAAAAAAAAATAGTTATTTAATAATTTTGTTTGCACGTGTCGTCTGCCTTTCGTGTTAGGTGAAAGGTTAAAATTCTATGATTTTTCCAGACCTTACACCAAATGCAATTATTTTTCTGGCACAGAAAACATTTACCAACTTTAATGATTTCATAGTTGTTTACTGGTTAAGGGCTAGATTATTTTTGGTGGTCAAAATGTGTTAATCAAAATTAGTTTTATTACAAATTATTGTAGAGTTCCTACAGGCACTCTACAATAATTTGTAACAGAACAAACTTTAATAAACAAAATAATATTTGTATTTGACTGAATAGGAAACATGAGCAAGGAAAATGTTGGCTTTTGCACATTTCTTTTAAAGCCCAGATAGTGGCTTCTTGCACTCAACCAGTTATGACACTTCCATTTCAAGCCATTAAACTGACATGGGTGGTATCATTCTGTACTCAACCAGTTATGACACTTCCATTTCAAGCCATTTAACTGACATGGGTGGTATCATTCTGTACTCAACCAGTTATGACACTTCCATATCAAGCCATTTAACTGACATGGGTGGTATCATTCTGTACTCAACCAGTTATGACACTTCCATTTCAAGCCATTAAACTGACATGGGTGGTATCATTCTGTACTCAACCAGTTATGACACTTCCATTTCAAGCCATTTAACTGACATGGGTGGTATCATTCTGTACTCAACCAGTTATGACACTTACATTTCAAGCCATTAAAGTGACATGGGTGGTATCATTCTGTACTCAACCAGTTATGACACTTCCATTTCAAGCCATTAAACTGACATGGGTGGTATCATTCTGTAACATCAGGGGTCTATTTATTTATTTATATTGGTGTTTAAGGTCACATACTTTTGCACAATGACTAATCATGACCACAACATGGAGATAACGTCAAGGTCAATCAATCATTTATACCCCATGTTGCCTATTTTAGAGGACTCATACCCCAAGCATTAGTGACTGGGTCCTATTTTACCAGTGAAAAGGAGCTTGTTTACCACAGTAAACAAGCACTGCTTCACTTCCCGGGGTTCCCATGGGGGAACATCAGCGGTCAAAGAGTGAATAATTTTCATTAAGTTCAACATTCCAGCAAGGAGTTATATAAACTATGTATTGAAAGAGAAAATGAATAAGTAGAAATATATAGAGGATATCTACGCTATTTTAGTGAATATCGGGAATTATCTCATATGTGTGGACCTGAAAGTTTTATTTTTCACGAGCGCTTGTGCGAGTGAAAAATAATATTTCCAGGTCCGCACGAGTCCAATATTCATTAACCCTTTACCCAACATAATGGCCAAAACCAGTCAGCGCTATTCTCAAAAATCCCCAATTAATTTTCATAATATTTTCATTTTTCGTCTCAAAAACATAGGTTATGACCTCTCTTTGGAATGAGCTCATCGAGCTCGTTCCAATGAGGGGTCATAACTTATGTTTTTGAGACAAAAAATTAAAATACTAGTTATTCAAGAATTTTTTTTGCAAGTGTCGTCTGCTTTTCATGTTAGGAAAAGGATTAAAAAAAAAACAAAAAACAATGAAGTCCCCATTACACCCATGGCAAAGCATCTTCGTTTGCACACATGGATCTGTGACCCAATTGTTGATTGCATAATTCATTTGTGAAGTTATCGTTTACAATCAAACCCGGAAATCCCAGTAAATCACACTTTGGAAGGTAATAAAGAGTCATCCCTTTCTTATGGTTACTTGACCACTTATTTCAGATGATACTGTAAGACAAACGAAAGCGTCAATGACACTGCAGCTTAATTTGACTGTGTGTAGCGTTTTATGAAAAGGATAATGTTCAATGTTTATGAAAGGATTATGAAATAAGACAAAAATCGCCAATTAATTTTCAGAATATTTTCATTTTTTTGTCTCAAAAACATAGGTTATGACCCCTCATTGGAACGAGCTCGATGAGCTCGTTCCAATGAGGGGTCATAACCTATGTTTTTGAGACAAAAAATGAAAAAAATTAGTTATTAAAGAATTTTATTTGCAAGTGTTGTCTGCTTTTCATGTTAGGTAAAGAGTGAAATAGCGTAGATTTTCTTTTTATTATATGCTACATGAAATTTTACTGCACAATATTCAGCCCAATTCGACTGCAAACATGTACGTTTCAAAACAATAACCAAGATCAGCTCACAACATCATGTGCTGATTTGCGATGTCATTTAGGAAGCTGCTGAGGAATATTCCTCGTTATCTATCAAGTCGATGGATATCGAGAAATATCTTTTAAATAATTCGCAATAATTCACAGGCTAGCATATAATAAAAGTATGTTACAAATAAATATAGAACCATTTTCTGAGAAACTGTTGTAAGATGAAAAGTTAATGTAGATTTTCAGAAATATGCAAGATATGTTGATATTTTCTCAAAATTAAAATCTTAAATTCTGACTCTGATTATAAATCCATCCTAGTCTTTAAAATAAATATGTGAAAAGTAAAAAACATTCCAACAATATGAATTAAAAGGTGTATTGAGACTGGAGCTTTTTAATGAAAACTAACAACTATAAGGTAGATTTGAACAAAACAATAGTTTTATTATACATATTTATTTACTAGTATTTTAGGTCACATATATCTGCACAATGGCTAATTGTGACCACAACATGGGGATAAAGTCAAGTCCAGTCAATCGTTTATACCCATGTTGCCCATTTTAGAGGACTTCTGTCCCAAGCATTGGTGACTGGGTCATATTTTACCAGTAAAACAGAGCTTGTTTACCATAGTAAACAAGCACTGCTTCACTTCCTGGGGGTCCTCATGTGGGTTTATTTTTACATAAGATCACTTCACAATGTCAAGTGTTTGAGAAAGATCATTAAAAAAAACTACCCATTTCAGACATTTAATATTTTTTCTTCATTGACATTTGCATGTTTCAGGTTCCTTTCAGTACCTATACCTGCATCATGGCCACAACACAAGTATGTCACGAGTAGCAAATTATTCAAATTATTTATTACTAAGTTGGGACTCATGCCCTAGTCATTGGTTACTAGCTTTAAATTATGCTGTTCACTTTAACTGGTTGAGTGACTGAAGCCACTATCCAAACAAAGAGGGTACCAGAGCAAAAGTTAACATATTCGTTACACATGTTTCACATTCAGTTAAACACAAATAATATTTTGTTTATATACATTTGTTTTATTACAAATTATAGGAGAGTGCCACCAGGCACTCTCCAATAATTTGTAATACAACAAATTGTGAATAACAAATTCAGACAACCAAAAATAATCTAGCCCTCAACCAGTTAAAGGACTCACACACAAGGCATTGGTACTACCACTAAAGCTGAACTTTTCAACCCAAATCAAAAAAAGTACTGCTCCACCAGATCTTGAGGTTCCCACCGGTAACAAAGGAGAACAATTCATATTAAGGCCACACAAAATAGATTTTCTGTTTCTCTGGTCATTATTTGTAAAATTGCATGCGGGCGAGCATTTTTTTATTTTATTTTTTATTTCTTTGCCATCAAAAGTTCATGTTTTTCAGCCTTATAATCTATGGAATAGCATGGGTGGTGGTGTATTTCGTTCCTTGAGAGCAAGAAGGCTTTGCAAAAAGACCATGCGGGGGGGCATGAGAAACAGATTTTTAATTTTTTTAGGCCTAATTTCTTCTAGAACATGATAGATTATGATATATCACATAAATTTGTATCAGGTTCGTATACTCTTGACTTTTTGCCCTTCACTCAACACTCTTATTGGTCTCCTTGAGTATTTTACAAACCACTGAAAAAAAAATTATGCAATTTCAATTTTTTTCACTGGTATAGATATGTGATTTACAATTTTTTCATTACATTAAAAGATTTGTAAGAATGCCTTTAACTAAACTGCATGATAGAGCATCTTGAACCTTTTACGTAATGTAATGACCTGAAACTATGTAAGTTCAGCACTCTTCACTAAAGTTTCCCTTCAAATTTTATTATTCAATTTTTGCCTCTACAATATAGCTAAAAATCCCTCATTAGAATGAGGTAATCAAGCTCTTTCCATTGATGGGTAATAAGCTGTGTTTTGATTATGATTCTTTAACTGTCACCGACTAAATTTGTTCATTTTAATGGGTTGAGAAGTAATTAACAGTTTTACTGCCATGATCTATTCTGGAAAGGAGACGGCACAAGTTAGAATCTTTGCTTTTCTGTTGTCCTGTTTTGTAAAGTTCTCCCTGATCCTTTTCAACAGTGTGCAATAAAAGGCATACCAAGAATAAAATGGAATATTCTGGGGTCATCACATCAGTACTGGGACTTTTTTGCAAGTGCTGTCTTCTAGTCATGTAATGTAAAGAGTTAATCCATAAAGGCCTATTTCTGACTTTGATCAAATTGTTTGCAACATGCAGTCTTTGGGTTAATTCACAAGTTACATTCTAAGCACCTTGGTAGTTGTTTTTAGGCAGGTATTGCCTGTCTTTATATTTAATAATGCTAAATTTACTTATTTATTTAATAGTGTTTCAGGTCACATACTTCTGCACAATGGCTAATCATGACCACAACATGGAGATAAAGTCAAGGCCAGTCCATCATTTATACCCCATGTTGCCTATTATAGAGGACTCACACCCCAAGCTTTAGTAACTGGGTCCTATTTTACAAGTGAAAAAGAGCTTGTTTACCACAGTAAACAAGCACTGCTTCACTTCCCAGAGTTCCTGCGGGGGAGACTTGCCAAAAGAAAAATGCAGCAAAGTCACAGAATGAGACTGTCAAAGTGCAGTAAAAATATGTAATAATCTCTGTGCCCTTAACTGGTGGAGTACTGAATTATTTTTGGTCATCAAAATTTGCTGACCTGTCTTTGCCTTATTACAATTTATGGGAGAGTGCCTGCAGGCACTCTCCCATAAACTGCACCAAGGCAAATCCATATAGTCTAAATAATTTCACTTCAAAGATAATATGAAGCACATCCACAGAATATGAAGCCTTTGAACTGTTGTACCTGCACTTCAGAATAAAGCCCAAATATGGGCTTCCAGCACTCTACCAGTTAAGGGTTAATCAAGAACTGACTCTCACATTGAGTAGAATTCAACAGGAAAAATGAAAGCCCCATTGTACATATTATATTTGGACCCTCCTTGAAATCAGGCTTTGCATTTTGCCGGGGTTGAGACCGAAAGGCCCCAAGATTGCCCCCAAAATGTTCTGTGGCCTACAGCGGGCTTTGGAGAAAATAATATTTTACCATGAAGTGAAATGAAAATGGGACCCGATGACACTGACGTAGACCCTGAAGTCTATTCTACAAGGCCCATTTGTAGGCCACTGAAATTATTTCAAAATGAAAGGCCTGTGAAATATCCTTATTAGCTTTGTTTCATTAAATATGGTGCTGGAACCCACTATCAAGTTCTGGTGAAAAGAGGTGCCCTTGCAATAGGAGCTTCCTATTCTTCAGACTTCCTTCAAATTCAGTTGGAAGCAAAAAACATCAAATGCATCTGTTTTGTTACAATTTATTGAAGAGTGTCTGTGGGCATTCTCCAGTAAATTGTGACAAAAAAAAAACTGATGAACAAATTTTGAATTTAAAAATTAAATTGGCAATCTACCAGGTAAAAGATAAAACATGCAGAAGAAAAAAAAAAAACGAGAAGACAAACATATAGGAAGGTTTGATCAACAAAGAATTACAAATCACTGCACTGAAAAACAAAACCCTTTAACCCTCTGAAAACTGATGTAAAATACCTACATTTCAAACAATTGTTTTTTTCCAAAAATTAATTAATATATTTTGTTTATTTATTTATTTATTTATTTATTTATTTATTTCTTTATTTATTTATTTATTTATTTAACACTTACAACAGCCAGTGTCACCTCACGTCGAACAGTTTTACGGGTGGCAGAAGCCAGAGTACCAGGAGAGAACCACCAAGCAGTGGCAAGCAACTCTCCAACTCTCAAACATACTATCTCCACACAAGCAGAGTTAACATTGGTTGATGACAAGTACACCATCGACATGCAGTGCGACTCAGTACACAGCATCACTGTGTCCCCACGTGGGCAAACGTAATAAGTTCCTTGCCCAAGGACACAATGCAGTTACCCCTGGCGAGGATCGAGGTATGGACCTTTTGGTTTCAAGTCCAATGCCTTAATCACTGAGCTACCGCACCCTTTCCAATAATACAACTAGGAATTGAACCAATTTAATCTTGTTTGACAGAGCTCAATGAGCTCTGTCAAACAAGATTGAATTGGTTGATTTCCTTGTTAGATACTCAACAGCCAGGGTCCTATTGTGTCAGACAGCTTTATGGGTGGAAGAAGCTGGAGTATGTGGAAAGGACTACTGAGCAGCAGCAAGTAACTGTCAGACCCTTCTACTTTCTACTTCTACTTACAGTGCTTTTACTTGGTTAACTGGGGTTAAGGGTCTTGGCCATGGACATAATGCAGACAATGAAGGTTAAGATCAAATCTTTGACCTTTCGATCTGATGTCCAATGTGATAGTTAGATTAGATGGGAAATTAGCACTGGGAAATTTTTATAGATATACATCAGTGTGCAGAGGGTTAAACCAAAAGCTGCAAAATACAAATTCTGACCGCAGTGTACATGTTATAAGTGATTTGTACAATGGATTGCTTTACCCGGAACGTTTGCAGCACTAAGCAAAATCTCGAAAATGAAAGAATAAATTTGTTCAAATCTTCTTCTCGGAAGCATTTTCTTCCAAATAATTGCAGGTTACCATTTGATAAATGGTTCAACTACTTCTCAGGCAAGATGTGGTCCTTTTTTGGTTGGAAATCCGTGTTGTACTTTATGATCCCCATGTTCCAAATAGAGCAGGATGATACACTGAGCACCGATTATCATTCTTGTACACAAGAAAACATTGAGTCTCTCTCTCTCTCATGAACTAAGCCCCCTCAGAAGTCCTGGTTGCACAACACTTAGATTGGTGATTCAATCAGGGAGGCACAAATTGAAAATTTAAGACAATCCTACAAAGGTTAAGCCAAACAAATTTGCACAACCCTTTTGAGCCAAAATAACCCCAATCCCATATTGTGCTCTCTTTTGTCAGTGTTTCTTTTAACTGGTTGAATGCTTGAAGCCACTTTAGTGGCTTTATGCTGGATGCATTAACTTATTCTTTGTTCATCAGTAGAAGAAAATTATATACATTTGTTTAGTTACAATTTATTGGAAAGTGCCTGTTGGCACTCTCCAATACATTGTAACAAAACAATTATTTATACAATCTTCCTAAACTAAGGCTACTCTTGCTGGTAGCTTGATATCTTTGAAAAAAAAATACCAGGGCTTATATTTCGTCTAAATTTGTGAGAATCCATTTGGATTCTCGTGAAAATGGTTGCGAGAGTCCATACCTACTACAAGTGTCCCAGGATCCCATGACGCCACCAAGGTTGAACCACTGTTGTATACTGATAACACATGTTAACCTTTTACCCAACACACTTTTTTAATTTTTAAAACTAAGTTTGATAATTTTTAAACAATAAATAATAAATAAATGATAAAATAATTAAATGAACAATATTTATCAATGAAATCTTACAAATATGGCTGTCGTTGGAACCGGCTCAATGAGCCGGTTCCAATGGCCGCCATATTTGCAAGGTTTTATTGACAAAGTGTCAGGATATTTCAGTTCATGTTAGCCTTCTATTGGTTAATTTGTTGCTGCTGTGTTAGTTAAAGGGTTAAATTGACTCAATTTTTTTCACGCAAATCCTAGCAGAGGTGCAGCGAGAATCTACATGGATTCTCACTGGTTTTATTGTGCGAATCTTCGTGCAAATCGATTCTCGGATTCTTGTTGAAATATAAGCCCTGAATACCCATGTTTCAAATCAAATATGAGAAATAATTTAGCCCTCAACCAGTTAAGTGGTAGAGTGCCGAATTATTTTTGGTCGTAAAATTTTTTTCACTTGTCTATGACTTATTATTTTTTATAGGAGAGTGACTTAGAGGCATTCACCCATAAATTGTGACAAGGCAAATCCACACAGACTTAATAATTCCACTTTATGAAATGTTTAGCCCTTTACCCAATGCAGACGATTTCAAAATTTATTATTTTAAATATCATTTTTTAAATGTTTTCAAAAAATTTCAACAAAACCATATCATGTGACCCCTCTTTGGAATGAGCTCAACAAGCTCGTGCCAAAGAGGGGTTCACATGATATGGTTTTGTTGAAAATTTTTTAAAAGTAATATTTTTTCAGCAGCTGAATTTGCATATTACGCGGGCGGATGCGGGCGATTTGTTGGGTAAAGGGTTAAGCACTTGCACTAAACACCAAATATCGGCTTTCAGCACTCTACCAGTTAATAAACACAAAAATAAAATATCTATCTTTAGCACTTTTCAGTTGATCTTTGGTAAGCACATAGTGATGTCTCCATCACTTACACATTCAATCTTCACTGACCAAGTATATAACTGGTCAGATTTTAGAGGTGCAACAAAAGGTTATCCAATAAAATTTTGGATAACCTTTGGAGGAACCTAATGCTGGGTTATCTAATTTGTGCATCCCTGTCTGATTCATAAGTTAATCACTCATAAGTTAATCACCAAACTACTTAAAACCATACTCTGACAGGGGATAAACAGAGAGGTAGTTCTATTAGACCATATTACGTTTTGTCATGGCAGGTCTTTTTGTCATTTCTAGTCACACAGTTATTAGGAATTTTTATCACACATACACAGGAACAGTGTCTGGAGGAAGTTTCCACAAAAATCCATCAAACTGAAAATTAAATAAAACAATAGTGTGAATTTACCAAGTAACGACATCAAAGTAGAGACTATATTTTAGGATATGTACAGTGTGTGATTTGGTTATCAGCAGGAAGGGGGGGGGGGGGGGGGGAGGGAGGGGGTTGTTATCAATTGCTGGCTTCTATTGTTTTCTTAGTCGGAGTCAGTGATGCATGTTAATTGTTAAAACAACATTTGTTGTGGAAGTTTAAGATGGATTACTGTTATAGTCAAGCTAGAAAATAAGCAGACTGACATCTGCAAAATGAGGTCCCAAGAGAGTGAATTTAGTGATGCTACCCTGCACAGCAGGGTAGCATCACTAAATTTACCCTCTGTGAACCTCAGTCTGAATCAGGGTCTCAAAACTAAACAGAACAAGATACTCAGAGGATAAATTGGCCCACTGTATGGGATAGCAGGGTCAAATTCACCCTCTGGGGACCTCATTCTGCAAATGTCAGATGCCTTATTTTCAGGCCTGGTTATAGTCTAGTTCTAATAAGTACAATAAATTATACGAACGTTAAAAAATTTATAGTAATTTATATATTTTTTATACTTACCAATGACCCAGACTTAGCTGGTGCTAACTCCACAAAAACCAGGGCCAAACACAAATTTTGCCCCCCAATCCCCAAAATTTGCATCCAAAACAAAAAGAAATCATGTCCTAAAGGACCTCCATAGTACGACTCTACTGCGCATGCGCAGTGACGCAGTCGTCCCGAAATTGGCGCCAAATATCATTCTTACTGGCAGTGCCTGGTCAGCGCTATGTACTCAGCGGGGAGGCAAGAGTTCCCAACTCAGGGAGGGCCATCCCCGTCTGGGTCATTGGTAAGTATAAAAAATATATAAATTACTATAAATTTTTTAACATTTTTATACTGTACCAATGACCCAGACTTAGCTGAATAGTAAACAGGCTGGAGGGCCTAGGACATAGAGGAAAATCCAATAAGCTCAATTATAAAATAAAGAGATAACCCCTTAAGGAGAAAAGGAGTATTAGGCTTTACATGTATCTTTCTTATTTAATATTTAAATTAGAAAGATACACTACCCTTAATAATTGAGCACAATAACATTCATGTTCTCTATTAATATCCAGTATAACCTTTATACTAATTATTATTAAAACAAGCCAATAAATAAAGTAGTCCAGAGAATTGAGACTCTTTATAATCATTTAAAAGTGTCCGAGTATTGTATATTAAAGCCCGTTTGACACTTGACATATACAAATGCTTCACACCGAGCTACACTTTAAAAATAAGACATGAATGAAATTAAACATTAATATTACACTTTAAAACCATCCCGGAAGCGACTCAGAAATACTGTCTTGGAGGAGGCATTCCCTTGCTTTTCACTATAAAGCAGGTGACCTAAGGGAACACCCGCCCCCCCCCCTTCCCCTTGCCCTGGGTCAAATAGCCCAGAGCGAAGAGGGCAGCCGGACGGAGTCACTGCCGGAACAGAAAGCCTGCATAACTATAGTTGCAACTGTTTAGTGGACGACATTCTGAGCAACAGATAACGGACCTAAACAATGCAGGTCTCCAGAAATGGACTCAATATTTCTGAGATAAAAATTAGTAAATGTGGATGGCTGAGACCAATAAGCAGCCTTCATTAAATCTGTAATAGCAACACTATTAGCATAAGCCCAGGAAGTAGAAAGAGCTCTTACTTCATGAGCAGAAATCTTAAGCACAGACTGCTGAGAAGAAGATAAATCTTCATACGCAGTACGGATAGTTAACTGAATCCATCTAGCAATAGAATGGACTGAAATGTCCTTTCTATTAGGCATCAAAGACAGAAAGAAACGTTTCCGTCCCTTTCTGATGAACTGAGATCTCTGTTTATAGATACGTAGTGCTCTAACAGGACAGAGTAAAGGCCTACGCCCGTCTGAAGACGGAAGAGCCTTAATAACAATAGGTTCCGGATATTTATTAGGAGCCTGATTCTTAGCTAAAAAACCGACATTAGTAGTGAAGGTGATAGTGTTCCCAACACTACGATAATGAGAATCATCCACCGATAGTGCATGAAGCTCACTGACTCTTCTGGCAGAAGAGAAAGCTAAGAGAAAAGCTGTCTTATAAGATAAGAATTTGAAATCTACTGTCCCAAGAGGTTCAAATGGCTTTTCCTTCAATTTAAGGAGAACCCAAGCTAAATTCCACTTAGGAATTAATCTAAGAGTTCTAGGTCTATTTATCGAAAAGTTTCTAACCAATTTCGATAAAGAGACATTAGATCCAATTTGTAAACTATCATGATGTGCATAGGTATCAGATAACATAGATCTATAACCCTTTATAGTAACCGGTTGCAGTTTGATTTCGTCAAACAAGTATACTAGAAAGTTAGCAATGTCTGGTATAGAGGGATCAAATATATCAACAGAATGATCCCTACACCAACGACGGAAAACCTTCCACTTAGCCGCATAGTTTAGCGAAGAGGAGGTCCTCCTACAGTTAGAAATCGCGTCCACTGCTCGTCCTGTAAAGTGCTTGCCATGCAAGAAGGACCGCACAACGGAAAAACGTGAAGGTTGAGACCTTGCGGGTTGTGATGCAGTTGGCGCGATTTCCCCTGCCAAAGAAGATCCTCTCGTGGAGGGAGCTTCCGCGGTAGGTCCCACAACAGACACCTGAGTAGATTTATCCACGGTCTCTGTGGCGACAGAGATGCTACCAACAGAATCTTGCATTGAGATTGTTTTATCTTTAGCAATACTTGTTGAATTAACGGCGCTGGAGGATACGCATATCCTATCATTCCGTCCCAAGGGATCGATAGAGCGTCTACAGCAAATGCTCTTGGATCCGGACACGGGGACACATACGTCTGCAACTGATTGTTGAGATGTGTCGCAAATAAGTCTATCATTGGCCGTTCCCATTGGTAGCAAATCTGATTGAATACTTGTTTGTTGAGAGTCCACTCCGACGGCAACAAGCGACCCTTTCGAGAAAGGGAGTCTGCTAGCACATTCAGACGACCCGGTATGTGACGGACCGAAAGAAGAACGTGATGTTCCAACGCAAACAGAAGGATTCTTTCCGTTAGATTGAACAACGGAACTGAATGAGTGCCTCCCTGATTCCGTATATACGCCACTACTGTCGTATTGTCGGATAGGATTTGGACATGAGCATCGTGAATAATGTCCATCCAGTGACGTAACGCAAGCCAAATTGACATCATTTCCTTGATGTTTATGTGCTTGCACAGGAATTGCGGATCCCAAAGACCCTGGCATCTCGAATCCGTTGGGATTAATGATGCACCCCAACCTGTTTGACTGGCATCCGTCATAATGGTAAAACTCGGATCCGGCAACTGCAGCGGAACTCCTTGAGTTAACCACTGAATGTTTGCCCAAGTCTGAATCTCTTGTTTCACTTGATCTGACAAGAGAACGTCTACATCGAGCGAATGAATTTTCACACTCCAATTCTGAGTCAAGAAAATTTGAAGAGGCCGTGTGCGTAGCCGTCCCATCGGAATGAGATCCGCAGCGGCTCCGCACAGACCTATCAGTCTCATAAATTCTCTCGCTGTGACTTTGTCTGTATTTAGACAATAGCGAGCGTAACAACTGACTAATTTCGCTCTGGTTAACGGCAGACGAATGAGATTGTTGTGCGTCTCGAAGCTCATTCCCAGATGAGTGAATGACTTGGACGGCACCAGATCCGACTTCTCCTCGTTTACTATGAAACCGAGACGTCGGAGCAATAGAAGAAGATTCTGAACATCGTTCTGAAGCGTTAACTCGTTGCCGTACCTCTGAAGAATGTCGTCCAGGTAGGCCGACGTTACCGCAGACGAATGAGCTCGGAAGTAAATCATTACCGAGTTCATTACTCGAGTGAAAGCCCAGGGTGCTAGATTCAATCCGAAGCACATGGCCCGGAACTGATACACCACTCCTAGGACTGCGAAGCGTAGATACTTTCGGAATGTCGGATGTACCATGACGTGAAAGTACGCATCTTTGAGATCTATGCTCGTTGCATAATCGTTCACCCGAATACTCGCTCTGACCGATCGAATCGTCTCCATATAAAACTTCGGAGCGATGATCAGCTTGTTTATCCAGCTCAAATCTATGACTGGACGGAACGAGCCGTCTGGTTTCGGAACCAGAAACAGATGGCTGTAGAATCCCAGCGATTCCTGGTTTTCTACGACCTCTACCGCGTTCTTCATTAAAAGAGACTGCACCTCTGATAGCAGAGCGTCTCTTTTCTGAGGGTTTGACGGAAGATGAGTCCACTTTGGACTTCGAGTTAATGGAGGCTTTCGTTTGAAGGATATCTTTAGACCTTCCGAAGTCACTCCTCTCACCCAAGGGTCGTCCGTAATCGACGCCCACTCTTGAGAAAAACTCGACAACCTTCCGCCAACCGGAACGCGATAGAGGTTTGAGCCATCACCTCCTGGATCTGCGAGGCCTGCGGTAGGAGAAACCACGTCTTCCACGACCCGCACCTCGCCTCGTCGACCTCGGGGCGTCCGACCGATTGTCCCGGCCTGAAGGAC
Organism: Pictodentalium vernedei; assembly: GCA_031216915.1. Lineage (NCBI taxonomy): Eukaryota > Metazoa > Mollusca > Scaphopoda > Dentaliida > Dentaliidae > Pictodentalium > Pictodentalium vernedei. The sequence continues at coordinate 482,640,875 of CM062294.1, forward strand.
GTCCCGAACGAGAGTCGCTATCCTGACGGTCTCTCGAATAAGAGCTAGAGGACGCACCGGAACCTCTATAGGAACCTCTCTTGGGCGGATAAGACCCAGAAGTGCCCGCCTTATTCGTGTCTGCTGAATCCGACCTTTTAGGAGCGGATCTAAACAACAGAGAATCACTAGCTTTCTTTTTAATATTATCATAAATAGCGGAAAGCTTGCCGTCAAAGAGAAGATCTCCTGAGACCGAAGCGACTCTAAGAGAGTTCTTCACCTTAGAATCCACTAGTGTGGATGTAGACAGGGCTGCGTCACGTCTAACCAACTCCAGATTAGCCACTGAAAGGGCGGAGTTACACGTGGAATAAGCTACTGCCCTTGAAAGAAGTCTTAAGGAGGATTGTATATCCTGAAACTCTTCCCCTTGAAGACGCAGTGATAACGCCTTCGTAAGGTGATCTGCGTAAGATAAGGCATCTAAATTGGCTCTGTTAGACGCAATAGCTGTTTCCAACACTGCGGTTGGAATAGAAGCTGACGACGGTAATGATAGCTCTAAGTCTTCCGCCTCGTCGTCCATACGCAGAGGAACTCTCGGTATACCCTGACCTGCCGTGTCGAATTTATTCCTTGCATTAATGAAAGGCAGGTTGAGAGTATTTGCGGACAAGAAGCCTGCTTTCCCTGTCCTGGAAGCAAGTTTAAAAATAGCGTCGTTCAATAATTCAAATGTTCTTGCAACATTATTGGACTGCGACGGAAACTCGGGAGCGATGTCCCTGAACCGCTCGAAAAAATCAGAGTCCAATGACGCTATAATTCTCCTGTCCGGAAGCGCAGCAGTCTGGCCCGACGGAACAACTTGAGGAAGAAAGTGCCGGATGAAGTCTACGGCAGCTTTGTGTTGTTCCGAAAGGGATAGCTCCAATTCATCCGTATCCCTTTCACCATCCGGTCGGACCTCCCGATGTTCCCGGTCGTCCGCCCCCGATGCTTCGGCGGAGCGTACCGACCCAGCGCCGTCGGATAATTCTCGATCCGACACCGTCTCTGTCGGCTGCTGGGATGCTGCGATAAGCTGTGCTATCTGCACTAGAATGTCCGACGTCGAGACCTGCGGAGGAGCGGTCTTTCGCTGCTTTGCCGAGGGCAGCTCCGCATCAGATGGCTCCCGCATACTTTTCCTATGCGAACGTCCGGAGTCCATCGGTCTCGAGTCCCTGGCTGCCGGATGGTGTGACCTGGTCGCCGAATAATCCTTCCTCGGCGAAGCTGGCAAGATATCGGAGGTCACGCAGCCAAGGTGCGGTCGTGTGCGCCGGCGAGAAGAAGAAGCCTTAACAGTCTCTGCGGACTGCTTATACAACGGAGCGTCCCGAGCGACGGACGTATGCTCCGCTAAAGACACATTTTGTACCACAACATCTGGTCCCAGATGTTGTTGTACGAGAGAGGGGCCTCTCTCGCTCGCGGCCCGGCTGGACCTGGACGAGCTAGGAACCGGACTAAAAGGCTTCCTCCGTTCTCGTTCACTATCCGCCGTCACTGGGTGTGCATCTATTATTTTTATAGTGCTCGCATCACCCAAAATTTCCTCTTGGACCGCCTCGGACGAACCCGGCTGCCGAACCATTCGGTGAATGGACGCTACACCGGGCGAGCTAGCGGACGACATTTGTCTAATCTCCATGAGCACTTTTGCCGCTAGCTCTGTATTTAATTGTGACGACGGACGCACACTTGAAGAAGATAACATGGAAACATCACCCTGTTCTGGTTCCTCTGAAATAGAAACTGAGAGAGTAGAGTGACCTTGTGGAGAAAGAGCCGGCATCGCTCTTTCTCCAGAAACAACATATCGTGACACACGTTTCCAATGTTTCTCATCCCAATGTTCACATACAGGACAGGGATTAATGCGAGAACACTGACTACAATTTATGCAATAATCATGAAAGTCAGAGGAAGATTTCTTCCTATTACAATTTGAACAAGTTCCTTTCATTGTGAAGGAACAACAATAAGTCCTAGTTACTCGCAAAAACCCCTGACACAAAGATACATAATAACATGATCCATTAATAAATGAAAAAACAATTGCAAAACAAAATAATTTTGAAAAAATATTTTTTCAGAGAAGCCCAAGTTGCTGAAAAGTAACGTTGAGCCCCGATGGATCCGATGGCAAAGTGTGGTCAAAAATTTTAAAATTATATAAAATAATTAATGAGACACTTTCGGATAATATAAATGTATCTTATAATGAGATAAACTACCTCAAAGGCAAACAGCCCCCCTCAAAAAAGGCTGTTGCCAATGAAAACAAACAGTGTAAACACAGAAGAAAACATGACTCCAGGCACTGAAAAAACTGGCCCGGAATCAGTCCTCAATTACACTCTATCTGATGCAAAACAGAGACTCCCAGGGGAGAATCTGCAGAACATCAGATGGAAGATGCAGAACACAAACGTTATACACCCATGGGTGAAAACGTAACTATGGGGAAAATAACAGAAAACATTCTGTAACCAAGCAATTCTCCCAGGGAAATTTTAGAAATGAAACTTCTCAAAAATATGCCAAAAGCATGGGAGAATTGCAAGGGGGGACTTTAGAAGGTTAGGGGAGAGGAAACACTGAATAAGCAGTGCAACAATTAGCAAGAATGACAACAAGAGGCGTTTGCCTCGAAAATAGGCAACTTAACATAATTTTAACAAAAAATTTTAAGTATAGCCCTGATTATTTTTTGCCACTTCTTTTTTCCTCTCCTCCTTCTATCCTCCTTAGAATCACATTTTCTCCAAGAATTACGTGTCTGGCATCCTTTAAACTGAGATTTACAAGCACAAAGATCAGTGAGATGTTGACTGATGAAGGGCCAAACAGAGAATGATATTTGGCGCCAATTTCGGGACGACTGCGTCACTGCGCATGCGCAGTAGAGTCGTACTATGGAGGTCCTTTAGGACATGATTTCTTTTTGTTTTGGATGCAAATTTTGGGGATTGGGGGGCAAAATTTGTGTTTGGCCCTGGTTTTTGTGGAGTTAGCACCAGCTAAGTCTGGGTCATTGGTACAGTATAAAAATATACTTCATTGATAAAGGTTTCATTAAACTATACAGGCATAAGGCCATAAATGAAAGTGTCAATGACACTGTAGCTCAACCTGTGTAAGACATGTACATGTATAGTATGTGACACAGCAATGACACACATCTGGGTAATGACCTGATATGTCGAGCCCAGTTAGTCTTCGGATGGGTGACCGTCTGAGCAATCAATTCGGACTCCCGCGTTGTGTCCTTGGGCAAGGCACTTGACCCCGATTGTTCACATGGGGGCACGATGACGCTGTGTACTAAGGCGTACTGCACATCGATGGTGCGCATGTCTTCAACCAATCTAACCCTGCCTGTGCTGCAGTGCAGAGTTATGATGTTGGGGAGCTGACAGCTGCTCGTCGTTGCTTGGTGGTTCTCTCCATGTACTCCGGCTTCCTCCACCCATAAAACCGTCACGGTCATGATTAGTCATTGTGCATAAGTATGTGACCTTAAACACCAATAAATAATATTAAATAATGACCTGATAACAAAGGTACATGTAAAGTATTGTAAAGGTCTGTACATAAATAGTGACCGTAGCCTGTTACAAATGTACAGGTAAAGTATTGTAAAGGTGGGTGACAGTTAGATGCCTCTAGCCAGAGCTTTATTGAAATGTGGACTTACTGGGTATAATTAGCACTGAATAAACCAAAGTTTGTGTAATTGACCGGTGGTGGCCATCTTGAAATTTCGGACCGCACCCCAAAACACTCGTTCTCGTCCCAAGATGATAACAAAGGTACCCCAGAAGTTCGTAAAGATCGGTTCATAAATACAGCATCTAGCCTGAGTTGTATTGACATGTGTACTGTGTAAAAGAAGCACTGAATAAATCAAAGTTCATCTAATTTGCATAGTCCAAGCCATATTGACATGTTTACTTACTGTGTATAAGTAGCACTGAATAAATCAAAGTTCATCTAATTTGCATAATTTCTGCATGAGAAAAAAACCCATATTATGTTATGTATTCCATGTTACTAAACTTCATATGAAAAATTATTTAAATCAGATCTTTCTTACAGAAGTTCTGTACAAAAGTTAAAAAATTTATAGTAAATTATATATTTTTTATACTTACCAATGACCCAGACATAGCTGGTGCTAACTCTTAAAATATAGGGCCAAACACAAATTTTGCCCCCCAATCCCCAAAATTTGCATCTAAAACCAAAGAAAACATGTCCTGAATGGCCCTCCACACTTTACCTCTACTGCGCATGCGCAGTGTCAAGGACGTTCCGAAATTGGCGCCATTAATCATTCTTATAACCAGTGCCTGGTAAGTGCTATGTACTCAGCGGGGAGGTAAGAGTTCCCAACTCCTGGAAGGGCCATCCCCGTCTGGGTCATTGGTAAGTATAAAAAATATATAAATTACTATAAATTTTTTTAACATTTTTATACTGTACCAATGACCCAGACATAGCTGAATAGTAAAAAGGCTGGAGGGCCAAGGACATAGAGCAAGATGGAATACGCTCAATTATATAAAATAAAGTCATCCCCTCTACGGAAAAAGAAGTATTAGGCCTTACATGTATTTTTTTTATTTATGATAAATTAGAAAGATACAACACCTTCCAAAATTGAGCATCATACATCCATGTACTCTATTAATATCTAGTATAATCCTTATACTAATAATTTTTAAAGGAAGCCAATAAATAAAGTAAGTCTAGAGAATAGAGACTCTTTATACTCCTTAAAAGTGTCTGAGGATTGTATAATAATGTCCGTTGACACGTGCTATATTCAAAAGCTATACTTTAAAAACTAAGACCTGAATGAATTTTTAAAACATAAACTTCTCACTAAACAACCATCCCAATAACAGCTCAGAACTACTAACTCCGGAGGAGGTATCCCCTTGTTTTCAAAGTAAAACAGGTGACCCAAGGGAACACCCTCCCCCCCCCCCCTTTTTCTTGCCCTGGGTCAAATAGCCCAGAGCGAAGAGGGCAGCAGAACGGAGTCACTGCCGAAACAGACAGCCTACCTAGCTATAGTAGCAACTGTTAAGTGAATGACATTCTGAGCAGTAGATAAAAGACCTAACAATAGAGGCCTCCAGAAATGGACTCGATATTTCTGAGATAAAAATTCATGAATGTGGATGGCTGAGCGCAATGAGCAGCCTTCAAAAATCTATAATAGCGACACTATTAATGTAAGCCCAAGATGTAGAAGAACTCTTACTTCATGAGCCGAAATCTCAAACACAACTGCTGAGTCAATGATATACCATAAGCAGTATCGATAGTTAATTGAATCCATTAGCAATAGAATGGAGCGTAACGTCCTTCTATTAGGCATCAAAGACAGAAGAAGCTTACGCCCGTAGTAATAAACAGATATCTGTTTATAAATACATAAACTCTAACCGGACAGAGTAAAGGCCTATGCCCGTACGAAGACGGAAGGACCTTAATAACAATAGGTTCCGGATATTAATTAGGAGCCTGACTCTTATGCAAAAATCCAACCTAAATAGTAAAGGAAGTAGTGATTCCGAAAGACTCAATTGTAAACTATCACAGAGTGCATAGGTATGAGGTAACATAAACCTATAACCTTAATAATAAGAGGCTGCAGTAGATCTTGTCAAACAAGTATACTAAAAAGTTGCAAAGACTAGTATGGAGGAATCACCAATATCAACATAGTGATCCCTACACCAACGACGGAAGAGCCTCCACTTTAGCCGCATAGTATAGCGAAGAAGAGGTTCTCCTATAGTAAGAAATCGCGTCCAAAGCTCGTCCAGTACAATGCTTACAATGCAATAAGGACCACACAACGGAATACGTGAAGGTTGAAACCTTGCGGGTTGTGATAAAGATGACACGATTTACCCAGCGAAAAAAGATCCTCTCATGGAGGAAGATTCCGCGTTAAGTCCCACAGTAGACATCAGAGTAAATTTACCCACGGTCTCTGTGAAGACAGAGATGCTATCAACAGAAATGTATTGTGGTTGTTTATCTTAGCAATACTTGCTGAAACAACAGCGCAGGAGGATACGCATATCCTATCATTCCGTCCTATTAGATCAATAGAGCGTTAACAACATAAGCACAGGGATCCGGACAAGCAAACACATACGTCTGCAATTGATTAGCAAGTTGTGTCGTAAATAAATTATCATTGGGCGCTTCCATTGATAGCAAATCTGATTGAATACTTGTTTGTTGAGAGTCCATTCTGACGGCAAGAAGCGACCCATAAGTGAATGGGAGTCCGGTAATACAGTGAGACGACCCGGAATATGACGGACCGAAGCAGAACTTGGTGTACTATAACAAACAGAAGGATTCTTTCCATTAAATTGAATAACGGAAACGAATGAGTGCCTCCCTGGTTCCGGAGATACGCCACTACTGTCGAATTAACGGACAGGATTTGGACATGCGTTTCTGAATAATGTTCATCCAATGACATAAAGCAAGCCTAAAAAAACATTATTCCGTGGAAGATAAGTGCTTGCTTAGAGACTGCGGAACCCAAAGACCCTGGCACTTCGAATCCGTTGGGATCAATATTATATCCCAACCTGTTTGACTGGCAACCGTCATAATTATAAAACTCGGATCCGGCAACTGCAGTGGCACTCTCTGAGTCAACCACCGAATGTTTGCCCCAGTCTGAATCTCTTGCTACACTAGAGAGACAAGAGAACGTGTAAATCGAGCAATTCCTGGATTGCTGAAAAGTTGCCGTCGAAGAGAAGCCTCTCGGAGAACGAAGCGACTCTGAGAGAGTTCTTCACCTTACTATCCACGCGCGTGGATGGAGCTAGGGCTGCGTCACGTCTAACCAACTCCAAGCAGCCACTGAAGGGCGGAGTTATACGTGAACAAACTACTGCCCTCAAAAGAAATCACATTGAGGATCATATCCCGGAATTCTTTCTCTTGAAGACGTAATGATAACGCCTCAGTAAGGTGGATTACGTATGATAAAGCGTCTAAGTTAAGTCTATTAGACATCATTGTCGTTTCCAACATTGTGGTTGGAAAAGACATAGACGGCGAAAAAGATTATTTCCAGTGTTTAACCACGCCGTCTAGACGCATATGAACTCTCGGTATGCCCTGTTCTGCCAAAATAAATTATTCGTATAAATGATAAAAGGCAGAAATGAGCATTGCGGACAAGAAACTAAACTATCATGCTTGGTAGCAGGCTTATATATATATAGCGTCGATAAATAATACACATGTTCTAATGACATTATTGGACTGTGTCAGTAAGTCAGGGACAATGTCCCTGAACCGATCCAAAATTCCGTGTCCAATGACGCTATAAGTCTCTTATCAAACATCGCAGCAATGTAGTCCGAAATAACAATCACTGGAAGATAATGCCGGAAGATATGTATGGCAGCTTCCGATGCTACGAAAGGGAAAACTCGAAATCTTTCGAATCCCTTTCGCCATCCTGTCGGACCCTATAAAGCGTTTGGTCGTCCGTACCTGATGCAACCGCGGACCGCACCGACCCAGCGCCGTCGGATAATTCCTGATTCGACCAAGAAACTGTCGATTGCTGGGATGCTGCGAAAAAACTGTGCTAACTCGGATAGCACGTCCGTCACTGAGGCCTGTGGAGAAGCGGTCCTACGATGCATTGCCGCTGGAAGCTCCGTGATCGTTACCCCGTGCATACTACTAATATGCGAGCGAACGGAGTGTATAGGCCTCGTGTCCCTTGGCTACCGGATGGCGTGACCTGTTCGCCGTGGAATCACTGAATGACGAAACTGATTGGATACTCAAGGTCACGTAGCCAATGTGCGGTCGTGTGCACTGCTGTGAGGATGAGGAAGCATTATCGACAGTCTCTCGGACTGTCAATATAACAAAGCGTCCCGAGCGACGGACATATACTCCGAATGTAAAATATCTGAACCACAACATGCAGTCCCCTATGTAGTTGGACGAGAGAGGGACCTCTCTCGCTCACAGCCCAGACGGACCTGGACAAGCCAGGAACCGGCCTAACAGGCTTCCTCCGATCTGTCCTCAATCCGCCGTCACTGGGTGAGTACTAAAGTAATTATAGTGCTCGCATCACCCAAATCTCCTTCCTAGACTGCAACGGATGAACCCGGCAGCCGAACCATTCGATGAATGTAAGCTACACCGGGTGAGCTAGCGAATGTCACTCCATCGATCCTACAAGGGACCTCTTAGGCGATAGACATATTCCATGAGCACTTTTTGCCGCTAGCTCTTCATTAACTATGACGACAGAGGCACACTTTTGAAAGACATCTCCGTAACTTTGCGAACAAGAAACCAGAAATGCTTGGTAATAGCAAGCATATAATAATAAATATATAGCGTTGTTCAATAATTCGAAAGTTTGTGTGACATTATTGGACTATGTCGGAACTGAGGGACGATGTCCCTGAACCGAACCAAAAATTTCTAAGTCCACCGACGCTATCAGTTTCTTATCCGGCATCGCAGCATTCTGGTCCGACGAAAGAACCTGTAGAAGATCAAGTCAGATGACATACACAACAGCATAAGTTGTTCCGAAAGGGAAAGCTCGAAATCCTCCAAATCCCTTTCGGTATCCCGTCGGACCGGATGAAATTTTCGGACGTCCGTACCCGCTTCCGCGGAGCGTCCCAACCCAGCATCGTCGGATAAAACATTATGCAACAGATTCAGTTGTTGCTGGGATGCTGCGATAAGCTGTGCTATTTAGGATAGCACGTCCATCCCCGAGGCAAGTGCAGTAGCGGTCTTACGATGCATTGCCGCCGGAAGCTCCGTGTACGTTGACTCCCGCACACTTTCCTATGCGAACGTCCGGAGTCTGCAGGCCTCGTGTCCCTGGCTACCAGATGGTGTGACCTGGTTGCCGATGATTCTCTGACTGGCGAAGCTGACTGGATATCCGAGGTCACGTAGCCAAGAGCGGTCGTGTGCGCTACCATGAGAATGAGGAAGCCTTATTGACAGTCTCTCCGGACTGACTATATGTCGGAGCGTCCCGAGCGGCGGACGTATGCTCCGAATGCGAAACATTTTGTACCACAACATCTGGGGCCAGATGTTGTTGTACGAGAGAGGGGCCTCTCTTGCTCGCCGTCCGGATGGACCAGAACGAGCTATGAACCGGACTAAAAGGCTTCCTCCGTTCACCCTCTAATCCGCCGTCACTGGGTGTGCATTTGGTTGATTTATAGTGCTTGCATCACCCCAAAACTCCTTCCAGACCACAATGGATGAACCCGGCTGCCGAACCATTCGATGAATGGACGCTACACTGGGCAAGCTAGCGGACGTCAAAGGCCGTCGAACCTACTAGGGTCCTCTTAGGCAATTGGCGTATTTACATGAGCACTTTTCCGCTAGCCCTTCATTAATTGTGACGACGGAGGCACACTGTTGGAAGACATCACAGATACATCACCCTAATCTTGATCGTCTGAAAAAGAAATTGATAAAGTAGAGTGACCCTGCAGGGAAAGGACCGGAATGTTCAATTCCCCCCTAACATACCGTGACATACGCTTCCCATGTTGTCATCGAAATCATCAGATACAGAACAGGAGTTAATGCAAGTACACTGACTACATATAGAATGATTATAAAAGTCAGAGGAAGACTTCCTCTTATTACAATTGATCAAAATCCTTTCAATGTGAAAAGAAAACAAAGTCCTGGTACTCGCACCAACCCCTGACAATCAAAATACATAATAATAATATGATCCATTAACATAGAAAAAATAATTGAAATCAAAATATTTTGAAAAAATATTTTTTCAGAACAGCCCAAGTTTCTGAAAAGTAACGTTGAGCCCCAATGGATCCCAAGCCTAAGTGTGGACAAAAAATTTAAAAATATTTTAAACAATTTATGCTACACTTACGAACAATAATAATATATCCAGTTATGATTAAATTAACATCAAGATATTATTTTCAAGAAATCCCCCCCTCACACAGAGGGCTGTTGTAAATGTAAACAATGAGTGAAAAAACACTAAAATAAGACTCCAGGCACCCAGGCCCGAAATCAGTTACCAAAAATACACTATCTGATGCAAAACAGAGACTTCCAGGGAAGAAACTGCAGAACATCAGATGGTAGATGCAGAACACAACGCCTAACCACCCATAGGTGAAGACGTAAACATGGGGAAAAGAACAGAATTCATTCTGTTATTCAGCTAAAACTCCCAAGAAATTTTAGTAATAATAATTACAGAAACTATGCCAAAAGCATGGGAGAATAGCAAGGGGAGAGAGGAAAACACTGAAAAATCAGTGTAACTAAATAATCAGAATGACAACAAAATGGCTGCTGCCTCGAAAATAGGTAACTTAACATAATTTCATTAAAAATTTTTAAGTTACAGCCCTGATAATATTCTGTCACACATTTTTCCTCTCCTCCTTCTATATCCTCCTTAGAATTACCATTTCACTAATATTTATGTGTCTGGCATCATTTAAACTGAGATTTACAAGCACAAAGATCAGTCAGATGTTAACTGATGAAGGGCCAAACTAAGAATGATTAATGGCGACAATTTCGGAACGTCCTTGACACTGCGCATGCGCAGTAGAGGTGAAGTGTGGAGGGCCATTCAGGACATGTTTTCTTTGGTTTTAGATGCAAATTTTGGGGATTGGGGGGCAAAATTTGTGTTTGGCCCTATATTTTAAGAGTTAGCACCAGCTATGTCTGGGTCATTGGTACAGTATAAAAATAACTGATTTCACTAATTTTGGTACAAAATGGCTGCCGGTGGCCATTTTGAATTTTGGACCATACCCCAAAACACTCGTTCTCGTCCAACAGTGATAACAAAGGTACCCAAGAAGTTTCGTAAAGATCAGTTCATAAATACGGCCTCTAGCCCAAGCCATATTGAACTGTTTGTTGGACGAACAGACGTCAGATGGCCAGATAGACAACAGGCTATGACATAACCTCAAATTTGGCTACGTCAAAGTTGAACTAAAAATCAATACCTAGATTATAGTTGGAATATATTTTAAATTGGGACAGAATGGAGGATTTTATTTTTCTTTATTTATTTGTTTTCGCCTTGTTCCATTTTTGGGAGAGTGCTGGCACTCTCTCATAAATTGTAGCAAGTCAAATTTATTTATTTATTTATTTATTTATTGGTGTTTAAGGTCACATACTTCTGCACAATGGCTAATCATGACCACAACATGGAGATAAAGTCAAGGTTAGTCAATCGTTTATACCCCATGTTGCCTATTTTAGAGGACTCACACCCCAAGCATTAGTGACTGGGTCCTATTTTACCAGTGAAACAGAGCTTGTTTACCACAGTAAACAAGCACTGCTTCACTTCCCGGGGTTCCCATGGGGGTAGCAAGTCAAATCCAAACAGACGAAATACATTGATAAAATGAAGCACATGGATAGAATGTGAATTCTTTAAGTTGTGTTACCTGCACTCCAGAATATAATGCAAACTAACTTCACATGTTAACCCTTTGAGACTTTAATTATCCTGACATTCACATGTTACTGGGAATTCAGTTTCTTCAACGTTTTTCAAAATGCGACGTCAAACGTCGGAAAGTACAAATAACAAGATATTTTTCACTTTTGTGATTATCTAGTTGAGGGCTAGATTATTTTTGGTGGTCTGAATTTGTTAATCAAAACTTGTTTTATTACAATTTATGGGAGAGTGCCCAGAGGCACTCTCCAATAATTTGTAATAAACAAATTTATATAAACAAAATACTATTTGTGTTTGACTGAATATGAAATATAAGCAAGGAAAGTGTTGGTTTTTACTCTGGTATCCTCATTTTTTGAAAGCCCCAATAGTGGCTTCTAGCACTCAACCAGTTAAGAGGTCTTGACAGCAGGATTATATTAGCATTTTAAGCTGGGATAACATTTGGCTCAACGGTTGTCACTGATCACTATTCAGGAGAAAATGGGAATTGAGGTTAAAACTTTAAAAATAGAAAAATAATAACAAAACAAATGACCACAAAGTATCAACGCGCGGGTTGATTTCGTATGTCATAAGACGTACAAAAGTATCAAAGGGTTAATGAAATAATAGTATTAATAAATAGTAATTATTGATAGCAGAACACTGTTCACTTATAAGAAACAACCTATAGTTACACTTTAACATTTTGAAAACAGCAGGCCTGTTTTTACAGTATGCATAGGGTAATTTGGTACTCCTCCACTGGTTAAAATGACATCTCTCTACACCCTTATATTTTACTGATGTAACAAAAAGTAAAAGGATCCTTCAAACAAATTTGACATGCTTGGACACTAGGTTTCTTTTAGGTGAACTGCTATTTCAAGTTCCTACTCGACAAACAAGTAAAGATATATATCCGTCTAGTTGGTAGCTGATAACAGTTATGTCTCGATTTGCCGGCTGCCCGCTCTTTAAGAATTCTTGATCTGCCCACTAGCTAATTAAATATTTTCTTGGTTTGCCCGCAGCTCATAGATGCATAACCCATTTATCGTTCACCTGATCTGAGCTTTGGTTACTTAATGTTTGTTCCCCTGTTCTTGATTCAGGTAATCCATTAGGTAACCTAAATATATATGTATTGCAACTATGCTGATATACGAACTGTTGTATCATAGCCAAGTTCTTGCTCCTATGGGCAATATCCTGATAAATAAATATGAATCCTTAGGAACAATAATGAGGCTGTGTTTCAGCAGTTCTGATACAAGTTAGATGCAATTATAGCCTAATCTTGGCATGGGCTAGCATGCTGCAGAAAAGTATGGCATCCGTAATCACTATTTGTGGCAGTGACATAATTATTGCCATTTCGCTGATTTTGTACCTATGCTGCATCTCAAGATGATCAACAGTTTAAAATGATGTTGAGCATCACCCAATCATCAGCGTAGGTGTTTGCATGTGCCTGAAGCATAGCTGCTCAGTTGGCCAATAAATAGCTAACAGAGCTGCTATACTTCAGGAAGATGCAAACTCCTGTGCAGATGATGATTAGTTGATGCTCAACATCATTCCACCATTTATTCGTACTAGATCATTGAACTTGGTGAAAACTTGCATGGCCCAGCGATAACTGAGGGGTCACATGATATGGTTTCGTTGAAAAAACAAAAACATAAAAATGCCCGCCCACATACAATTTTACAAAAAATGGCCAGAGAAACAGATCTATTTTTTGGGACCTAACAACTACATAGTTGCACATATTTGAAGTATCAAGATGTTTAGTAATCTTTTTTAGGTCTTACAGAAGTATAGCATGATCATTTTTTGTCAAAATGTACAAAGAAACTTTTTGAACATGCAATACTTACCCCATTCATTTGCGCTGGCATATTATCAATATGAGAAGGAGCCCAGCTCTCACCCGTCATTGGAAAAAAATCAGGTGGCACAACACTGCGTGGTGAAATCTGAAAAAGAAAATTGAAGCTATCAGGTTTAGCTCTTACCCCTTTAAACTGTGGTGGTATGTTCCATACCAGTTCAATGGCAGCAATTTGGAGAGTTCATATTCATTATTTGGGGTGGACCAATCAAAATTTTCAACATGCAGCCTCAGGGCTGCACATTGAAAATATTGATTGTCTACCCCACACATTTACTGAACAGCCATCCTATTTAATGACGTTATGAAGTATCATGTTCCTGGCCAGAAAAGTGGCCGCCCATGTTCAAAGGGTTAACCAACTGAATATTTTTAAAAAAAAGTTAAAAAATTTATAGTAATTTCTATATTTTTTATACTTACCAATGACCCAGACATAGCTGGTGCTAACTCTTAAAATATTGGGCCAAACACAAATTTTGCCCCCCAATCCCCAAAATTTGCATCTAAAACCAAAGAAAACATGTCCTGAGTGGCCCTCCACACTTCACCTCTACTGCGCATGCGCAGTGTCAAGGACGTTCTGAAACTGGCGCCATTAATCATTCTAATAACCAGTGCCTGGTAAGCACTATGTACTCAGCGGGGAGGTAAGAGTTCCCAACTCCTGGGAGGGCCATCCCCGTCTGGGTCATTGGTAAGGATAAAAAATATAGAAATTACTATAAATTTTTTAACATTTTTATACTGTACCAATGACCCAGACACAGATGAATAGTAAAAAGGCTGGAGGGCCAAGGACATAGAGCAAGATGGAAAACGCTCAATAATATAAAATAGAGTCATCCCCTCTAGGGAAAAAGAAGTAATAGGCCCTACATGTATCTTTCTTATTTATGATAAATTAGAAAGATACAACACTTTCCAAAATTGAGCATCATACATCCATGTACTCTATTAATATCCAATATAATCCTTATACTAATAATTTTTAAAGTAAGCCAATAAATAAAGTAAGTCTAGAGAATAGAGACTCTTATACTCCTTAAAAGTGTCTGAGGATTGCATAATGAAGTCCGTTGACACATGCAATATTCAAAAGCTATACTTTAAAAACTAAGACTTGAATGAATTTTTAAAACATAAACTTCTCACTAAACAACCATCCCAATAACAGCTCAGAATTACTAACTCCGGAGGAGGTATCTCCTTGTTTTCATAGTAAAACAGGTGACCCAAGGGAACACCCTCCCCCCCCCCCCCCCCCCCTTTTTCTTGCCCTGGGTCAAATAGCCCAGAGCGAAGAGGGCAGCAGAACGGAGTCACTGCCGAAACAGACAGCCTACCTAGCTATAGTAGCAACTGTTAAGTGAATGACATTCTGAGCAGTAGATAATAGACCTAACAATAGAGGCTTCCAGAAATGGACTCGATATTTCTGAGAATAAAAATTCATGAATGTGGATGGCTGAGCGCAATGAGCAGCCTTCAAAAATCTATAATAGCGACACTATTAATGTAAGCCCAAGATGTAGAAGAACTCTTACTTCATGAGCCGAAATCTTAAGCACAACTGCTGAGTCAATGATATACCATAAGCAGTACCGATAGTTAATAGAATCCATTGTCAATAGAATGGAGCGTAACGTCCTTCTATTAGGCATCAAAGACAGAAGAAGCTTACGCCCGTAGTAATAAACAGATATCTGTTTATAAATACATAAACTCTAACCGGACAGAGTAAAGGCCTATGCCCGTACGAAGACGGAAGGACCTTAATAACAATAGGTTCCGGATATTAGAAGCCTAACTCTTATGCAAAAATCCAACATAAATAGTAAAGGAAGTAGTGATTCCGAAACTACGAAAGTGAAAATCATCCATCGATAGTGCATGAAACTCACTGACTCTTCAGTAAAAGAGAAGCCAACAGAATTACTGTCTAAAAGGTCAGAATTTGAAAACTACTGATTCCAGAGGCTCAAATGATTACTTAGCTAAATAAGAACCAAAGTTAAATTCCATATAGGAATTTAATCTAAAGATTCTAAGTCTATTTATCAAAAAGTTACTAACTGACTTAGATAAAGAGACATAAGACTCAATTGTAAACTATCCTAGAGTGCATAGGTATGAGGTAACATAAACCTATAACCTTAATAATAACAGGCTGCAGTAGATCTTGTCAAACAAGTATACTAAAAAATTGCAATGAGTAGTATGGAGGGATCAACAATATGAACATAATGATCCCTACACCAACGACGGAAGAGCCTCCACTTTAGCCGCATAGAATAGCGAAGAAGAGGATCTCCTATAGTAAGAAATCGCGTCCAAAGCTCGTCCAGTACAATGCTTACAATGCAATACGGACCACACAACGGAATACGTGAAGGTTGCGACCTTGCGGGTTGTGATAAAGATGACACGATTTACCCAGCGAAAAAAGATCCTCTCATTGAGGAAGATTTCACGTTAAGTCCCACAGAAGACAACAGAGTAAATTACCCATGGTCTCTGTGAAGATAGAGATGCTATCAACAGAAATGTATTGTGGTTGTTTATCTTAGCAATACCTGCTGAAACAACAGCGCCGGAGGATACGCGTATCCTATCATTCCGTCCTATAGATCAATAGAGCGTTAAGAACATTAGCTCAGAGATCCGGACAAGCCAACACATACGTCTGCAATTGATTAGCAAGCTGTGTCGTAAATAAATCATCATTGGGCGCTCCCATAGATAGCAAATCTGATTGAATACTTGTTTGTTGAGAGTCCATTCTGACAGCAACAAGCGACCCCTAAGTGAACGGGAGTCCGGTAAAACAATCAGACGACCCGGAATATGACGGACCGAAACAGAACTTGGTGTACTATAACCAACAGACGGATTCTTTCCATTAAAATGAATAACGGAAACGAAAGAGTGCCTCCCTGGTTCCGGAGATACGCCACTACTGTCGAATTAACGGACAGGATTTGGGCATGCGTTTCTGAATAATGTTCATGCAATGATAAAACAAGCCTAAAAAACATTATTCCGCGGAAGATAATTGGTTGCTAAGAGACTGCAGAACCCAAAGACCCTGGCACTTCGAATCCGTTGGGATCAATATTATATCCCAATCTGTTTGACTGGCAACCGTCATAACTGCAACACTCGGGTCCGGCAACTGCAGTGGCACTCTCTGAGTCAACCACCAAATGTTTGCCCCAGTCTGAATCTCTTGTAACACTAGATAGACAACAGAACGTGTAAATCGAGCAATTCATGGATTGCTGAAAAGTTGCCGTCGAAGAAAAGCTTCTCCGAGAACGAAGCGACTCTGAGAGAGTTCTTAACCTTACTATCCACGCACGTGGATGTAGCTAGGGCTGCGTCACGTCTAACCAACTCCAATCAGCCACTGAAGGGCGGAGTTATACGTGAACCAACTACTGCCCTCAAAAGAAATCAGATTGAGAATAAAATCCCGTAAATCTTTTCTTGAAGACGTAATGATAACGCCTCAGTAAGGTGGATTACGTATGATAAAGCGTCTAAGTTAAGTCTACTAGACATCATTGTCGTTTCCAACATTGAGGTTGGAAAAGACATAGACGGCGAAAAAGAATATTTCCAGTCTTTAACCACACCTTCTAGACGCATATGAACTCTCGGTATGCCCTGCTCTGCCAAAATAAACTATTCGTATAAATGATAAAACGGCAGAAATGAGCAATGCGGACAAGAAACTAAACTATCATGCTTGGTAGCAGGCTTGTATGCATATATAGCGTCGAAAAATAAAACACATGTTGTAATGAAATTATTGGACTGCGTCGGTAAGTCAAGTACAATGTCCCTGAACCGATCCAAAATTCCGTGTCCAATGACGCTATAAGTCTCTTATCCAACATCGCAGCAATGTAGTCCGAAATAACAATCACTGGAAGATAATGCCAGAAGATATAAATGGCAGCTTCCGATAATACGAAAGGGAAAACTCGAAATCTTTCGAATCCCTTTCGCCATCCTGTCGGACCTTATAAAGCGTTCGGTCGTCCGTACCTGATGCAACCGAGGACCGCACCGACCCAGCGCCGTCGGATAATTCGTGATTCGACCAAGAAATTGTCGATTGGTGGGATGCTGCGAAACAACTGTGCTAACTCGGATAGCACGTCCGTCACTGAGGCCTAAGGAGAAGCGGTCCTACAATGCATTGCCGCTGGAAGCTCCGTGATCGTTACCCCGTGCATACTACCAATATGCGAGCGAACGGAGTGTATAGGCCTCATGTCCCTTGGCTACCGGATGGCGTGACCTATTCGCCGTGGAATCACTGAATGACGAAATTGATTGGATACTCGAGGTCACGTAGCCAATGTGCGGTCATGTGCCCTGCTGTGAGGATGAGGAAGCATTATGGACAGTCTCTCGGACTGTCAATATAACGGAGCGTCCCGACCGACAGACGTATGCTCCGAATGAAAAATATCTGAACCACAACATGCGGTCCCCTATGTTGTTGGACGAGAGAGGGACCTCTCTCACTCACAGCCCGGACGGACCTGGACAAGCCAGGAACCGGACTAACAGGCTTCCTCCGATCTGTCCTCAATCTGCCGTCACTGGGTGAGTACTAAAGTAATTAAAGTGCTCGCATCACCCAAATCTCATTCCTAGACCGCAACGGATGAACCCGGCAGCCGAACCATTCGATGAATGCACGCTACACCGGGTGAGCTAGCGAATGTCACTCCATCGATCCTACAAGGGATCTCTTAGGCGATAGACATATTCCATGAGCACTTATTGCCGCTAGCTCTTCATTAACTATGACGACAGAGGCACACTTTTGAAAGACATCTCCGTAACTTTGCGAACAAGAAACCAGAAATGCTTGGTTATAGCAAGCATATAATAATAATATATATATAGCGTCGTTCAATAATTCGAAAGTTTGTGTGACATTATTGGACTATGTCGGAACTGAGGGACGATGTCCCCGAACCAAACCAAAAATTTCTAAGTCCACCGACGCTATCAGTTTCTTATCCGGCATCGCAGCATTCTGGTCCGACGAAAGAAGCTGTAGAAGACCAAGTCAGATGACATACACAACAGCATATGTTGTTCCGAAAGGGAAAGCTCGAAATCCTCCAAATCCCTTTCGGTATCCCGTCGGACCGGATGAAATTTTTGGACGTCCGTACCCACTTCCGCGGAGCGTCCCGACCCAGCATCGTCGGATAAAAAATATGCGACAGATTCAGTTGATTCTGGGATGCTGCGATAAACTGTGCTATTTAGGAAAGCACGTCCGTTCCCGAGGCCTGTGCAGTAGCGGTCTTACGATGCATTGCCGCCGGAAGCTCCGTGTACGTTGACTCCCGCACACTTCCCATGCGAACGTCCGGAGTCTGCAGGCCTCGTATCCCTGGCTACCGGATGGAGTGACCTGGTCGCCGATGATTCTCTGACTGGCGAAGCTGACTGGATATCGGAGGTCACGTAGCCAAGAGCGGTCGTGTGCGCTACTATGAGAATGAGGAAGCCTTATTGACAGTCTACTCCGGACTGACTCTATGTCGGAGCGCCCCAAGCGACGGACGTATGCTCCGAATGCGAAACATTTTGTACCACAACATCTGGGGCCAGATGTTGTTGTACGAGAGAGGGGCCTCTCTCGCTCGCCGTCCGGATGGACCAGAACGAGCTATGAACCGGACTAAAAGGCTTCCTCTGTTAACCCTCTGATCCGCCGTCACTGGGTGTGCATTAGGTTAATTTATAGTGCTCGCATCACCCCAAAATTCCTTCTAGACTGCAACGGACGAACCCGGCTGCCGAACCATTCGGTGAATGGACACTACACCGGGCAAGCTAGCGGACGTCAAAGGCCGTCGAACCTACTAGGGTCCTCTTAGGCAATTGGCGTATTTACATGAGCACTTTTCAGCTAGCCCTTCAATAATTGTGACGACGGAGGCACACTGTTGGAAGACATCACAGATACATCACCCTAATCTTGATCGTCTGAAATAGAAATTGATAAAGTAGAGTGACCCTGCGGGGAAAGGACCGGAGTGTCCAATTCCCCCCTAACATACCGTGACATACGCTTCCCATATTGTCATCGAAATCATATGATACAGAACAGGAGTTAATGCGAGTACACTGACCACATATAGAATGATTATAAAAGTCAGAGGAAGACTTCCTCTTATTACAATTGATCAATATCCTTTCAATGTGAAAAGAAAACAAGTCCTGGTACTCGCACTAACCCCTGGCAATCAAAATACAAAATAATAATATGATCCATTAATATAGAAAAAATAATTGAAATCAAAATATTTTGAAAAAATATTTTTTCAGAACAGCCCAAGTTTCTGAAAAGTAACGTTGAGCCCCAATGGATCCCAAGCCTAAGTGTGGACAAAAATTTTAAAAATATTTTAAACAATTTATTCAACACTTACGAACAATAATAATGTATCTAGTTATGATTAAAATAACATCAAGATATTATTTTCCAGAAATCCCCCCCTCACACAGAGGGCTGTTGTAAATGTAAACAATGAATGTAAAAACACTAAAATAAGACTCCAGGCACCCAGGCCCGGAATCAGTTACCAAAAATACACTATCTGATGCAAAACAGAGACTTCCAGGGAAGAAACTGCAGAACATCAGATGGAAGATGCAGAACACAACGCCTAACCACCCGTAGGTGAAGACGTAAACATGGGGAAAAGAACAGAATTCATTCTGTTATTAAGCTAAAACTCCCAAGAAAATTTAGTAATAATAATTACAAAAACTATGCCAAAAGCATGGGAGAATAGCAAGGGGGGACTTAAAGGACAGGGAGAGAGGAAAACACTGAAAAATCAGTGTAACTAAATAATCAGAATGACAACAAAATGGCTGCTGCCTCGAAAATAGGTAACTTAACATAATTTCATTAAAAAATTTTAAGTTACAGCCCTGATAATATTCTGTCACACATTTTTCCTCTCCTCCTTCTCTATCCTCCTTAGAATCACCATTTCACTAAT
This sequence comes from Pictodentalium vernedei, assembly GCA_031216915.1. Taxonomy (NCBI): domain Eukaryota; kingdom Metazoa; phylum Mollusca; class Scaphopoda; order Dentaliida; family Dentaliidae; genus Pictodentalium; species Pictodentalium vernedei. The sequence goes on from CM062294.1 coordinate 482,661,375, forward strand.
ATTTATGTGTCTGGCATCATTTAAACTGAGATTTACAAGCACAAAGATCAGTCAGATGCTAACTGATGAAGGGCCAAACTTAGAATGATTAATGGCGCCAATTTTGGAACGTCCTTGACACTGCGCATGCGCAGTAGAGGTGAAGTGTGGAGGGCCACTCAGGACATGTTTTCTTTGGTTTTAGATGCAAATTTTGGGGATTGGGGGGCAAAATTTGTGTTTGGCCCTATATTTTAAGAGTTAGCACCAGCTATGTCTGGGTCATTGGTACAGTATAAAAAATTTAATTTTGTCATCAAATCTAATCAGAGCTGCTGGAAAATTCATGAAAATTCAACTGAACAAATTGCTGGTTAAAAAGTCGATTCCATATGCCCAATAAAGAGCCCCACTCATTCTATTTTAGTGGAAAGAAATTTTCTGTCCTGAGTAGGAATATCTGTACACAACACGGAAGGAGTTAATTTTCTAGCATCTAATTCCAACTCTGACCAAGTTTACTTCCTCAGATCATGTGTATCAGCCCATTATGATAGTTTCTAGTCAAGTGTTGGCTGCTTTTATAGGAAGCCAAGACTTAAGAAACCACTGAAAAGCCACAGGACAAAGTTCATTCTGTGTGGTGAATCAGTCATGCCCTTTATTTATATTTATTTACTGGTGTTTAAGGTCACATACTTTCACACAATGGCTAATCGTGACCTTGACAATTTTATGGGTGGAGGAAGCAGGAGTACCTGGAGAGAACCACCGAGCATCGACGGGCAACTGTCAGCTCCTCAACATTCTAACTCTGTTCAAGCTTGGCTCAAGCAGGGTTACAGCAGCTGAAGACATGTGCACCATCAACATGCTGCACACCTTAGTACACAGCATCATCGTGCCCCCATATAGGTAACCGAGACAATGTGCCTTGCCCAAGGACACAACGCGGGTCATCCCGGAGGGGGATCAAACTTGGGATCTCCAGAATAGAAGTCCAACAGTCTACCACTGAGCTACCACACTCCCAGTCATGCCCTTTAAGGGATAATGAAACTTTTTTTCAAAACCTCAAGACTTCAGCTTAAGTTTTTGTCCACACTAATTTCTAATGGTAAGTATTATTTCTCAGGACAATTCTCTTGGCAAGCAAATGGTACGAGACAGATGGTCGAATCTCAAAACATAATATTTCAGGCTTATTAACTGATTGAGTGCTAAATTATTTTTCAAAGGTGATTTGAAACATGGGTATTTATTTTTCAAAGACACCCTGCTACCAGCATGGGTAGTCTTAGTTTAGCAAGATTTTGTTCATAAACGTTTTGTTATAATTAATTGGAGAGTGCCAAAAGGCACTCTCTAATAAATTGTAACCAAACAATTTTTATACAAAAAAATTTCTTCTTTTGCTGATCAAACCTCAAGCTAATGCATGCAGTGTAAAGCCACGAGAATGGCTTCCAGCACTTTTCTTTAGAGCCATGATAGTGGCTTCTAGCACTCAACCAATTAAAAATAGAACACTACCAAGAAAATAAAAATTTAAATTTCTCTTCCATCATTGTTTCCACAAAAAGGCCTAGAAGAATTCCACTGATTTTTCCTTTGACAATTATTTATTTTTATTACTTTCCAAAGTGTGATTTACTGGGATTTCCGGGTTTGATTATAAACGATAACTTCACAAGTGAATTATGCAATCAACAATTGGGTCATGTATCCATGCACGCAAACAAAGACGCTTTGCCGTGAGAGTAATGGGGACTTCATTGTTTTTTTTTAACCCTTTACTTACCATGAAAATCAGACGAAACTTGCAAAAAAAATTCTTGAATAACTATTATTTTCACTTTTTGTCTCAAATGTTAAAAAATTTATAGTAATTTATATATTTTTTATACTTACCAATGACCCAGACTTAGCTGGTGCTAACTCCACAAAAACCAGGGCCAAACACAAATTTTGCCCCCCAATCCCCAAAATTTGCATCCAAAACAAAAAGAAATCATGTCCTAAAGGACCTCCATAGTACGACTCTACTGCGCATGCGCAGTGACGCAGTCGTCCCGAAATTGGCGCCAAATATCATTCTTACTGGCAGTGCCTGGTCAGCGCTATGTACTCAGCGGGGAGGCAAGAGTTCCCAACTCAGGGAGGGCCATCCCCGTCTGGGTCATTGGTAAGTATAAAAAATATATAAATTACTATAAATTTTTTAACATTTTTATACTGTACCAATGACCCAGACTTAGCTGAATAGTAAACAGGCTGGAGGGCCTAGGACATAGAGGAAAATCCATTAAGCTCAATAATATAATAAAGAGGTAACCCCTTAAGGAGAAAAGGAGTATTAGGCTTTACATGTATCTTTCTTATTTAATATTAAATTAGAAAGATACACTACCCTTAATAATTGAGCACAATAACATTCATGTTCTCTATTAACATCCAGTATAACCCTTATACTAATTATTTTTAAAGCAAGCCAATAAATAAAGTAGTCCAGAGAATTGAGACTCTTTATAATCATTTAAAAGTGTCCGAGTATTGTATATTAAAGCCCGTTTGACACTTGACATATACAAATGCTTCACACCGAGCTACACTTTAAAAATAAGACATGAATGAAATTAAACATTAATATTACACTTTAAAACCATCCCGGAAGCGACTCAGAAATACTGTCTTGGAGGAGGCATTCCCTTGCTTTTCACTATAAAGCAGGTGACCTAAGGGAACACCCGCCCCCCCCCCCCCCCCCTTCCCCTTGCCCTGGGTCAAATAGCCCAGAGCGAAGAGGGCAGCCGGACGGAGTCACTGCCGGAACAGAAAGCCTGCATAACTATAGTTGCAACTGTTTAGTGGACGACATTCTGAGCAACAGATAACGGACCTAAACAATGCAGGTCTCCAGAAATGGACTCAATATTTCTGAGATAAAAATTAGTAAATGTGGAAGGGTGAGACCAATAAGCAGCCTTCATTAAATCTGTAATAGCAACACTATTAGCATAAGCCCAGGAAGTAGAAAGAGCTCTTACTTCATGAGCAGAAATCTTAAGCACAGACTGCTGAGAAGAAGATAAATCTTCATACGCAGTACGGATAGTTAACTGAATCCATCTAGCAATAGAATGGACTGAAATGTCCTTTCTATTAGGCATCAAAGACAGAAAGAAACGTTTCCGTCCCTTTCTGATGAACTGAGATCTCTGTTTATAGATACGTAGTGCTCTAACAGGACAGAGTAAAGGCCTACGCCCGTCTGAAGACGGAAGAGCCTTAATAACAATAGGTTCCGGATATTTATTAGGAGCCTGATTCTTAGCTAAAAAACCGACATTAGTAGTGAAGGTGATAGTGTTCCCAACACTACGATAATGAGAATCATCCACCGATAGTGCATGAAGCTCACTGACTCTTCTGGCAGAAGAGAAAGCTAAGAGAAAAGCTGTCTTATAAGATAAGAATTTGAAATCTACTGTCCCAAGAGGTTCAAATGGCTTTTCCTTCAATTTAAGGAGAACCCAAGCTAAATTCCACTTAGGAATTAATCTAAGAGTTCTGGGTCTATTTATCGAAAAGTTTCTAACCAATTTCGATAAAGAGACATTAGATCCAATTTGTAAACTATCATGATGTGCATAGGTATCAGATAACATAGATCTATAACCCTTTATAGTAACAGGCTGCAGTTTGATTTCGTCAAACAAGTATACTAGAAAGTTTGCAATGTCTGGTATAGAGGGATCAAATATATCTACAGAATGATCCCTACACCAACGACGGAAAACCTTCCACTTAGCCGCATAGTTTAGCGAAGAGGAGGTCCTCCTACAGTTAGAAATCGCGTCCACTGCTCGTCCTGTAAAGTGCTTGCCATGCAAGAAGGACCGCACAACGGAAAAACGTGAAGGTTGAGACCTTGCGGGTTGTGATGGAGTTGGCGCGATTTCCCCTGCGAAAGAAGATCCTCTCGTGGAGGAAGCTTCCGCGGTAGGTCCCACAACAGACACCTGAGTAGATTTATCCACGGTCTCTGTGGCGACAGAGATGCTACCAACAGAATCTTGCATTGAGATTGTTTTATCTTTAGCAATACTTGTTGAATTAACGGCGCTGGAGGATACGCATATCCTATCATTCCGTCCCAAGGGATCGACAGAGCGTCTACTGCAAATGCTCTTGGATCCGGACACGGGGACACATACGTCTGCAACTGATTGTTGAGATGTGTCGCAAATAAGTCTATCATTGGCCGTTCCCATTGGTAGCAAATCTGATTGAATACTTGTTTGTTGAGAGTCCACTCCGACGGCAACAAGCGACCCTTTCGTGAAAGGGAGTCTGCTAGCACATTCAGATGACCCGGTATGTGACGGACCGAAAGAAGAACGTGATGTTCCAACGCAAACAGAAGGATTCTTTCCGTTAGATTGAACAACGGAACTGAATGAGTGCCTCCCTGATTCCGTATATACGCCACTACTGTCGTATTGTCGGATAGGATTTGGACATGAGCATCGTGAATAATGTCCATCCAGTGACGTAACGCAAGCCAAATTGACATCATTTCCTTGATGTTTATGTGCTTGCACAGGAATTGCGGATCCCAAAGACCCTGGCATCTCGAATCCGTTGGGATTAATGATGCACCCCAACCTGTTTGACTGGCATCCGTCATAATGGTAAAACTCGGATCCGGCAACTGCAGCGGAACTCCTTGAGTTAACCACTGAATGTTTGCCCAAGTCTGAATCTCTTGTTTCACTTGATCTGACAAGAGAACGTCTACATCGAGCGAATGAATTTTCACACTCCAATTCTGAGTCAGGAAAATTTGAAGAGGCCGAGTGCGTAGCCGTCCCATCGGAATGAGATCCGCGGCGGCTCCGCACAGACCTATCAGTCTCATAAATTCTCTCGCCGTGACTTTGTCTGCATTCAGACAATAGCGAGCGTAACAACTGACTAATTTCGCTCTGGTTAACGGCAGACGAACGAGATTGTTGTGCGTCTCGAAGCTCATTCCCAGATGAGTGAATGACTTGGACGGCACCAGATCCGACTTCTCCTCGTTTACTATGAAACCGAGACGTCGGAGCAATAGAAGAAGATTCTGAACATCGTTCTGAAGCGTTAACTCGTTGCCGTACCTCTGAAGAATGTCGTCCAGGTAGGCCGACGTTACCGCAGACGAATGAGCTCGGAAGTAGATCATTACCGAGTTCATTACCCGAGTGAAAGCCCAGGGTGCTAGATTCAATCCGAAGCACATGGCCCGGAACTGATACACCACTCCTAGGACTGCGAAGCGTAGATACTGTCGGAATATCGGATGTACCATGACGTGAAAGTACGCATCTTTGAGATCTATGCTCGTTGCATAATCGTTCACCCGAATACTCGCTCTGACCGATCGAATCGTCTCCATATAAAACTTCGGAGCGACGATCAGCTTGTTTATCCAGCTCAAATCTATGACTGGACGGAACGAGCCGTCTGGTTTCGGAACCAGAAACAGATGGCTGTAGAATCCCAGCGATTCCTGGTTTTCTACGACCTCTACCGCGTTCTTCATTAAAAGAGACTGCACCTCTGATACCAGAGCGTCTCTTTTCTGAGGATTTGACGGAAGATGAGTCCACTTTGGACTTCGAGTTAATGGAGGCTTTCGTTTGAAGGATATCTTTAGACCTTCCGAAGTCACTCCTCTCACCCACGGGTCGTCCGTAATCGACGCCCACTCTTGAGAAAAACTCGACAACCTTCCGCCAACCGGAACGCGATAGAGGTTTAAGCCATCACCTCCTGGATCTGCGAGGCCTGCGGTAGGAGAAACCACGTCTTCCACGACCCGCACCTCGCCTCGTCGACCTCGGGGCGTCCGACCGATTGTCCCGGCCTGAAGGACGTCCCGAACGAGAGTCGCTATCCTGACGGTCTCTCGAATAAGAGCCAGAGGACGCACCGGAACCTCTATAGGAACCTCTCTTGGGCGCATAAGACCCAGAAGTGCCCGCCTTATTCGTGTCTGCTGTATCCGACCTTTTAGGAGCGGATCTGAACAACAGAGAATCACTAGCTTTCTTTGTAATATTATCATAAATAGCGGAAAGCTTGCCGTCAAAGAGAAGATCTCCTGAGACCGAAGCGACTCTAAGAGAGTTCTTCACCTTAGAATCCACTAGTGTGGATGTAGCCAGGGCTGCGTCACGTCTAACCAACTCCAGATTTGCCACTGAAAGGGCGGAGTTACACGTGGAATAAGCTACTGCCCTTGAAAGAAGTCTTAAGGAGGATTGTATATCCTGAAACTCTTCCCCTTGAAGGCGCAGTGATAACGCCTTAGTAAGGTGATCTGCGTAAGATAAGGCATCTAAATTGGCTCTGTTAGACGCAATAGCTGTTTCCAACACTGCGGTTGGAATAGAAGCTGACGACGGTAATGATAGCTCTAAGTCTTCCGCCTCGTCGTCCATACGCAGAGGAACTCTCGGTATACCCTGACCTGCCGTGTCGAATTTATTCCTTGCATTAATGAAAGGCAGGTTGAGAGTATTTGCGGACAAGAAACCTGCTTTCCCCGTCCTGGAAGCAAGTTTAAAAATAGCGTCGTTCAATAATTCAAATGTTCTTGCAACATTATTGGACTGCGACGGAAACTCGGGAGCGATGTCCCTGAACCGCTCAAAAAATTCAGAGTCCAATGACGCTATAATTCTCCTGTCCGGAAGCGCAGCAGTCTGGCCCGACGGAACAACTTGAGGAAGAAAGTGCCGGATGAAGTCCACGGCAGCTTTATGTTGTTCCGAAAGGGATAGCTCCAATTCATCCGTATCCCTTTCACCATCCGGTCGGACCTCCCGATGTTCCCGGTCGTCCGCCCCCGATGCTTCGGCGGAGCGTACCGACCCAGCGCCGTCGGATAATTCTAGATCCGACACCGTTTCTGTCGGCTGCTGGGATGCTGCGATAAGCTGTGCTATCTGCACTAGAATGTCCGACGTCGAGACCTGCGGAGGAGCGGTCTTTCGCTGCTTCGCCGAGGGCAGCTCCGCATCAGATGGCTCCCGCATACTTTTCCTATGCGAACGTCCGGAGTCCATCGGTCTCGAATCCCTGGCTGCCGGATGGTGTGACCTGGTCGCCGAAGAATCCTTCATCGGCGAAGCTGGCAAAATATCGGAGGTCACGCAGCCAAGGTGCAGTCGTGTGCGCCGACGAGAAGAGGAAGCCTTAACAGTCTCTGCGGACTGCTTATACAACGGAGCGTCCCGAGCGACGGACGTATGCTCCGCTAAAGACACATTTTGTACCACAACATCTGGTCCCAGATGTTGTTGTACGAGAGAGGGGCCTCTCTCGCTCGCGGCCCGGCTGGACCTGGACGAGCTAGGAACCGGACTAAAAGGCTTCCTCCGTTCTCGTTCACTATCCGCCGTCACTGGGTGTGCATCTATTATTTTTATAGTGCTCGCATCACCCAAAATTTCCTCTTGGACCGCATCGGACGAACCCGGCTGCCGAACCATTCGGTGAATGGACGCTACACCGGGCGAGCTAGCGGACGACATTTGTCTAATCTCCATGAGCACTTTTGCCGCTAGCTCTGAATTTATTTGTGACGACGGACGCACACTTGAAGAAGATAACATGGAAACATCACCCTGTTCTGGTTCCTCTGAAATAGAAACTGAGAGAGTAGAGTGACCTTGTGGAGAAATAGCCGGCATCGCACTTTCTCCAGAAACAACATATCGTGACACACGTTTCCAATGTTTCTCATCCCAATGTTCACATATAGGACAGGGATTAATGCGAGAACACTGACTACAATTAATACAATGATCATGAAAGTCAGAGGAAGATTTCTTCCTATTACAATTTGAACAAAGTCCCTTCATTGTGAAAGAACAACAAAAAGTCCTAGTTACTCGCAAAAACCCCTGACACAAAGATACATAATAACATGATCCATTAATAAATGAAAAAACAATTGCAAAACAAAATAATTTTGAAAAAATATTTTTTCAGAGAAGCCCAAGTTGCTGAAAAGTAAAGTTGAGCCCCGATGGATCCGATGGCAAAGTGTGGTCAAAAATTTTAAAATTATATAAAATAATTAATGAGACACTTTCGGATAATATAAATGTATCTTATAATGAGATAAACTACCACAAAGGCAAACAGCCCCCCTCAAAAAAGGCTGTTGCCAATGAAAACAAACAGTGTAAACACACTAGAAAACATGACTCCAGGCACTGAAAAAACTAGCCCGGAATCAGTCATCAATTACACTCTATCTGATGCAAAACAGAGACTCCCAGGGGAGAATCTGCAGAACATCAGATGGAAGATGCAGAACACAAACTTTATACACCCATGGGTGAAAACGTAACTATGGGGAAAATAACAGAAAACATTCTGTAACCAAGCAACTCTCCCAGGGAATTTTTAGAAATGAAACTTCTCAAAAATATGCCAAAAGCATGGGAGAATTGCAAGGGGGGACTTTAGAAGGCTAGGGGAGAGGAAACACTGAATAAGCAGTGCAACAATTAGCAAGAATGACAACAAGAGGTCCATGCCTCGAAAATAGGCAACTTAACATAATTTCAACAAAAAATTTTAAGTACAGCCCTGATTATTTTTTGCCACTTCTTTTTTCCTCTCCTCCTTCTATCCTCCTCAGAATCACATTTTCTCCAAAAATTACGTGTCTGGCATCCTTTAAACTGAGATTTACAAGCACAAAGATCAGTGAGATGTTGACTGATGAAGGGCCAAACAGAGAATGATATTTGGCGCCAATTTCGGGACGACTGCGTCACTGCGCATGCGCAGTAGAGTCGTACTATGGAGGTCCTTTAGGACATGATTTCTTTTTGTTTTGGATGCAAATTTGGGGGATTGGGGGGCAAAATTTGTGTTTGGCCCTGGTTTTTGTGGAGTTAGCACCAGCTAAGTCTGGGTCATTGGTACAGTATAAAAATATAGAGGTTATGACCCATCATTGGAACAAGCTCGATGAGCTTGTTCCAATGAGGGGTCATAACCTATGTTTTAGGGACAAAAAATGAAAAAAATAATGAAAATTAATTGGAGATTTTTGAGAATAGCACTAGCCAGTTTTGGCCTTTACGTTAGGTAAAGGGTTAAACAATATAATTATTGTTAATAATGAAAAGTAATAAACAGAGTAATTGCTTGACTGGACTGGCTACTTGAAATAATACATTCGAGGCGAGTGACTATATTGTAAAACATACAATACAACGTCCCTCACTTCTCAAGAATTATTTCACGTAACCAGTCCAGTCAAGCGATTACTCTCTATCTCCATAACTACAATCAAGGTTACAATTGTTCATATCTATAAAGACAGGACAAGAACTACATACCTTTCTCTCAATAACTGATGTAAACACCAACCCTTTAAAAAATGACAAGTTTTGAAAAGTGTTCAAGTCAGCTAATCTCCTCTGAGGATTTTTGGTTAACAACTGAAATTGGAGAAAATAAATAATCTGAAAGTCAACTGTACATATGAAAAAACCAGTAATGAAATATAATTTTTCCTAACTTATGCTAAAGTGCTAAATTTATTCCAAATAGTTATGAGAAATGCATGCTCTTAACCTAGAGTTTGTAAACTTAAGAGATATAGTGGAGACTACTTAACCCTCCGCACGCTGATGTCAAAATGGCAAAGTTTTCAGCAGCAAATATTTCCCATAATGCAGTTTGATATTTAACCAAATATACCTTGTTTGACAGAGCTCACTCGACAGAGCTCAGTGAGCTCTGTCAAAGAAGATATAATTGGTTAAATTCATAGTTAAACTAGAGAAAAAACATAATGATTGGAGAAAATTCTGTTGCATCACCAGAGTGCTAGGGGTTAATTGAATATTTTTTAACTGAATAGCCATGTTAACTGCATTTATACCATGCCCACCTACGTTATAACCTGTGAACAGCTGTTAAATTCTAGCTTTTAACCCCATTACCTGAGAGGCCGTTTTTCGGACCAGGAACATGATAGCCATAATCCATTAAGTAGGATGGGTGCTAACTGTGTGTGTGGGGTGGACCAATCAATTTTTTCAATGTGCAGCCCCAAGGCGTAACATTGAAAATATTAATTAGTCAACCCCCAAATAATGAATATGGACTCTTCCATTTGCTGTCATTAAACTGACATGGAAGATGCCACCAGGAGTCAAAGGGTTAATTGTGTCATCTTCATACACTCCAAATTTAGTTGGGTTAAAAATCTACCCAAATCAGCTGGGTTGAGTGAATATAAAATTAATATAGTGAAATTGATTTAACACAGTTCACGACCCCTCACTGGAATGAGCCCACCGAGCTGACATTACTACTTTCTCACTGGGCGTTTGTTTGTATATTTGTTTATTTTTATATGTATTGTTTAAAGCACATTAAAAGATTGTTCATTTGTTAGTGCACCACTGTTTGTAACTATTCAACCTGTTAAACTGGAAGTATGTACCTGTAAGATATTAACATAGGTATTGTCAGGGGTGAAGAAATGGCTTCACAAAATTTCAGAGTTAGCTTCAGAAAGCTTCAAGTTTTCATTTTAGTTTCAACCAAAGAACAATGACTGGTGGGATTCCTAATGCAGGCGATATTAAATTATACCATGCTCACCTACTTACTACCTGGGAAAAGCCTGCATGTTAAATTTTAGCTTTTAACCCCACTACCGGTGTAAAGCTTTTACTGCGGTTAAAACGTTTTCAATGGGAATTCATTACAAAAATTTACACCTATAGTAGGAACTACATCCAACTTGACCTTTGACATGACCCAATATGCCGACTTCTGATACATTCACACTTCATGATGTTTCATTCAAACAAACAACATTTTGCAGTACTATCTACTACATGCAATGATTTATTATTAAGTTTAAAATACCTATAATTAAATATTTAAAATAAAAAAGATTGCTAATAATAATTTGACTGAAAAAGCAAGGTAAATTCAATCAACTTTGATTGTGTGTCTAGCTGTCAATAAAGCATTCATGTGCAGCTGGAACTACTGCCCACAAGTGCAGATGTAAGCAAAACAAACCCATGTGTTTGCAATAAAAAGTATTGTTTTTTTCTCCATTTTAAGTGACAAAGTCGATTATTTATTTTAGAGCATGGTATAAATAAAACAAATTGGTACTAGGGCTGGCAAACAGATTTAAACGACTCGTCGAATAAGGGTTTTCACCACTCGGCAGAGCCTCATGGTTAAAACCCTTATCCTAATATGGTTTAAATCTGATTACCAGCCCTAGTACCCCTTTATTCTATATGTAACTTCCAAACATCAAACCATTTACTTTTGCTTCAACACCAATAAGGGATAGAATAAATTCCTGTCAACCCTTTACCTACCAAATCCGCCGCATCCGTCCACGAAATTTTCAAATTTAGCAATTGAAAAAAGTTAAAAAATTTATAGTAATTTATATATTTTTTATACTTACCAATGACCCAGACATAGCTGGTGCTAACTCTTAAAATATAGGGCCAAACACAAATTTTGCCCCCCAATCCCCAAAATTTGCATCTAAAACCAAAGAAAACATGTCCTGAATGGCCCTCCACACTTCACCTCTACTGCACATGCGCAGTGTCAAGGACGTTCCGAAATTGGCGCCATTATTCATTCTTATAACCAGTGCCTGGTAAGCGCTATGTACTCAGCGGAGAGGTAAGAGTTCCCAACTCCTGGGAGGGCCATCCCCGTCTGGGTCATTGGTAAGTATAAAAAATATATAAATTACTATAAATTTTTTAACATTTTTATACTGTACCAATGACCCAGACATAGCTGAATAGTAAAAAGGCTGGAGGGCCAAGGACATAGAGCAAGATGGAATACGCTCAATTATATAAAACAGAGTCATCCCCTCTAGGGAAAAAGAAGTATTAGGCCTTACATGTATCTTTCTTATTTATGATAAATTAGAAAGATACAACACCTTCCAAAATTGAGCATCATACATCCATGTACTCTATTAATATCTAGTATAATCCTTATACTAATAATTTTTAAAGTAAGCCAATAAATAAAGTAAGTCTAGAGAATAGATACTCTTAATACTCCTTAAAAGTGTCTGAGGATAGTATAATAAAGTCCGTTGACACGTGCAATATTCGAAAGCTATACTTTAAAAACTAAGACCTAAATGAATTTTTAAAACATAAACTTCTCACTAAACAACCATCCCAATAACAGCTCAGAATTACTAACTCCGGAGGAGGTATCCCCTTGTTATCATAGTAAAACAGGTGACCCAAGGGAACACCCTCCCCCTCCCCCCCCTTTTTCTTGCCCTGTGTCAAATAGCCCAGAGCGAAGAGGGCAGCAGAACGGAGTCACTGCCGAAACAGACAGCCTACCTAGCTATAGTAGCAACTGTTAAGTAAATGACATTCTGAGCAGTAGATAATAGACCTAACAATAGAGGCCTCCAGAAATGGACTCGATATTTCTGAGATAAAAATTCATGAATGTGGATGGCTGAGCGCAATGAGCAGCCTTCAAAAATCTATAATGGCGACACTATTAATGTAAGCCCAAGATGTAGAAGAACTCTTACTTCATGAGCCGAAATCTCAAACACAACTGCTGAGTGAATGATATACCATAAGCAGTATCGATAGTTAATAGAAACCATTAGCAATAGAATGGAGCGTAACGTTCTTCTATTAGGCATCAAAGACAGAAGAAGCTTACGCCCGTAGTAATAAACAGATATCTGTTTATAAATACATAAACTCTAACCGGACAGAGTAAAGGCCTATGCCCGTACGAAGACAGAAGGACCTTAATAACAATAGGTTCTGGATATTAATTAGGAGCCTGACTCTTATGCAAAAATCCAACCTAAATAGTAAAAGAAGAAGTGATTCCGAAACTACGAAAGTGAAAATCATCCACCGATAGTGCATGAAACTCACTGACTCTTCAGTAAAAGAGAAGCCAACAGAATTACTGTCTAAAAGGTCAGAATTTGAAAACTACTGTTTCCAGAGGCTCAAATGATTACTTAGCTAAATAAGAACCAAAGTTAAATTCCGTATAGGAATTTAATCTAATGATTCTAAGTCTATTTATCGAAAAGTTACTAACTGACTTAGATAAAGAGACATAAGACTCAATTGTAAACTATCATAGAGTGCATAGGTATGAGGTAACATAAACCTATAACCTTAATAATAACAGGCTGCAGTAGATCTTGTCAAACAAGTATACTAAAAAGTTGCAATGACTAGTATGGAGGAATCAACAGTATCAACATAGTGATCCCTACACCAACGACGGAAGAGCCTCCACTTTAGCCGCATAGTATAGCGAAGAAGAGGTTCTCCTATAGTAAGAAATCGTGTCCAAAGCTCGTCCAGTACAATGCTTACAATGCAATAAGGACCACACAACGGAATACGTGAAGGTTGAGACCTTGCGGGTTGTGATAAAGATGACACGATTTTACCCAGCGAAAAAAGATCCTCTCATGGAGGAAGATTTCGCGTTAAGTCCCACAGTAGACCTCAGAGTAAATTACCCACGGTCTCTGTGAAGACAGAGATGCTATCAACAGAAATGTATAGTGGTTGTTTATCTTAGCAATACTTGCTGAAACAACAGCGCCGGAGGATACGCATATCCTATCATTCCGTCCTATTAGATCAATAGAGCGTTAACAACGTAAGCTCAGAGATCCGGACAAGCAAACACATACGTCTGCAATTGATTAGCAAGTTGTGTCGTAAATAAATTATCATTGGGCGCTCCCATTGATAGCAAATCTGATTGAATACTTGTTTGTTGAGAGTCCATTCTGACGGCAACAAGCGACCCATAAGTGAACGAGAGTCCGGTAATACAATCAGACGACCCGGAATATGACGGACCGAAGCAGAACTTGGTGTACTATAACAAACAGAAGGATTCTTTCCATTAAATTGAATAACAGAAACGAATGAGTGCCTCCCTGGTTCCGGAGATACGCCACCACTGTCGAATTAACGGACAGGATTTGGACATGCGTTTCTGAATAATGTTCATCCAATGACATAAAGCAAGCCTAAAAAGTTAAAAAATTTATAGTAATTTATATATTTTTTATACTTACCAATGACCCAGACATAGCTGGTGCTAACTCTTAAAATATAGGGCCAAACACAAATTTTGCCCCCCAATCCCCAAAATTTGCATCTAAAACTAAAGAAAACATGTCCTGAAAGGCCCTCCACACTTCGCCCCTACTGCGCATGCGCAGTGTCAAGGACGTTCCGAAATTGGCGCCATTTATCATTCTAATAACCAGTGCCTGGTAAGCGCTATGTACTCAGCGGGGAGGCAAGAGTTCCCAACTCCTGGGAGGGCCATCCCCGTCTGGGTCATTGGTAAGTATAAAAAATATATAAATTACTATAAATTTTTTAACATTTTTATACTGTACCAATGACCCAGACATAGCTGAATAGTAAAAAGGCTGGAGGGCCAAGGACATAGAGCAAAATGGAATACGCTCAATAAAATAAAATAGAGTCATCCCCTGTAGGGAAAAGAAGTAATAGGCCTTACATGTATCTTTCTTATTTATGATAAATTAGAAAGATACAACACCTTCCAAAAATTGAGCTTCATACATCCATGTACTCTATTAATATCCAATAATCCTTATACTAATAATTTTTAAAGTAAGCCAATAATAAAGTAAGTCTAGAGAATAGAGACTCTTATACTCCTAAAAGTGTGTGAGAATTGCATAATCATGTCCGTTGACATATGCAATATTCAAAAGCTATACTTTAAAAACTAAGACTTGAATGAATTTTATAAACTTAAACTTCTCACTAAACAACCATCCCAATAACAGCTCAGAATTACTAACTCCGGAGGAGGTATCCCCTTGTTTTCATAGTAAAAAACAGGTGACCCAAGGGAACACCCTCCCCCCCCCCCCCCCCCTTTTTCTTGCCCTGGGTCAAATAGCCCAGAGCGAAGAGGGCAGCTGAACGGAGACACTGCCGAAACAGACAGCCTACCTAGCTATAGTAGCAACTGTTAAGTGAATGACATTCTGAGCAGTAGAGAATAGACCTAACAATAGAGGCCTCCAGAAATGGACTCGATAATTCTGAGATAAAATTCATGAATGGATGGCTGAGCGCAATGAGCAGCCTTCAAAAATCTATAATAGCAACACTATTAATGTAAGCCCAAGAAGTAGAAGAACTCTTACTTCATGAGCCGAAATCTTAAGCACAACTGCTAAGCCAATGATATACCATAAGCAGTACGCTAGTTAATAGAATCCATTAACAATAAAATGGAGCGTAACGTCCTTCTACTAGACATCAAAGACAGAAGAAGCTTACGCCCTTGTAATAAACAGATATCTGTTTATAAATACATAAACTGTACCCGGAAAGAGTAAAGGCCTATGCCCATACGAAGACGGAAGGACCTTAAAATAATAGGTTCCGGATAATAGGAGCCTAACTCTTATGCAACAATCCAACCTAAATAGTAACGGAAGTATTGATTCCGAAACTATGAAAGTGAAAATCATCCATCGATAGTGCATGAAACTCACTGACTCTACAGTAAAAGAGAAACCAACAGAATTACTGTCTAAAAGGTCAGAATTTGAAAACTACTGTTTCCAGAGGCTCAAATGATTACTTAGCTAAATAAGAACCGAAGTTAAAATCCGTATAGGAATTTAATCTAAAGATTCTAAGTCTATTTATCAAAAAGTTACTAACTGACTTAGATAAAGAGACAAAAGACTCAAATGTAAACTATCGTAGAGTGCATAGGTATGAGGTAACATAAACCTATAACCTAAATAACAACAGGCTGCAGTAGATCTTGTGAAACAAGTATACTAAAAAATAGCAATGAGTAGTATGGAGGGATCAACCATATGAACATAATGATCCCTACACCACGACGGAAGAGCCTCCACTTTAGTCGCATAGAATAGCGAAGAAGAGGATCTCCTATAGTAAGAAATCGCGTCCAAAGCTCGTCCAGTACAGTGCTTACAATGCAATACGGACCACACAATGGAATACATGAAGGTTGCGACCTTGCTGGTTGAGATAAAAATGACACGATTTACCCAGTGAAAAAAGATCCTCACATAGAGGAAGATTTCACGTTAAGATCCACAGTAGACAAGAGAGTAAATTACTCATGATCTGTGTGAAGATAGAGATGCTATCAACAGAAATGTATTGTGGTTGTTTATCTTAGCAATACCTGCTAAAACAACAGCGCCGGAGGATACGCGTATCCTATCATTCCGTCCTATAGATCAATAGAGCGTTAACAGTATTAGCTCAGAGATCTGGACAAGCCAACACATACGTCTGCAATTGATTAGCAAGCTGTGTCATAAATAAAACATCATTGGGCGCTCCCATAGATAGCAAATCTGATTAAATACTTGTTTGTTGAGAGTCCATTCTGACAGCAACAAGCGACCCGTAAGAGAACGGGAGTGCGATAAAACAATCAGACGACCCAGAATATGACGGACCAAAACTGAACTTGGTGTAGTATAACCAACAGACGGATTCTTTCCATTAAATAGAATAACGGAAACGAAAGAGTGCCTCCCTGGTTCCGGAGATACGCCACTACTGTCGAATTAAAGGACAGGAATTTGGGCATGCGTTTCTGAATAATGTTCATGCAATGACATAAAGCAAGCCTAAAAAACATTATTCCGCGGAAGTTAAACTGATAGTTAAAAGACTGCAGAACCCAAAGACCCTGGCACTTCGAATCCGTAGGGATCAGTATATATCCCAATCTGTTTGACTGGCAACCGTCATAACAGCCACACTCGGGTCCAGCAACTGCGGCGGCACTCTCTGAGTCAACCACCGAATGTTTGCCCCAGTCTGAATCTCTTGTAACACTAGATAGACAAGAGAATGTATAAATCAAGCAATTCATGGATTGCCGGAAAGTTGCCGTCGAAGAGAAGCTCCTCCGAGAACGAAGCGACTCTGAGAGAGTTCTTAACCTACTATCCACGCGTGGATGTAGCTAGGGCTGCATCACGTCTAACCAACTCCAATCAGCCACTGAAGGGCGGAGTTATACGTGAACAAACTACTGCCCTCAAAAGAAATTACATTGAGAATAATATCCCGTAAATCTTTTCTTGAAGACGTAATGATAACGCCTCAGTAAGGCGGATTACGTATAATAAAGCGTCTAAGTTAAGTCTACTATACATAATGTCGTTCCCAACATTGAAATTGGAAAAGACATAAACGGCGAAAAGAATATATGCAGTCTTTAATCACACCGTCTAGACGCATATGAACTCTCGGTATGCCCTGCTCTGCCAAAATAAACTATATGTAAAAAAGATAAAATGGCAGAAATGAGCCACGCGGACAAGAAACTAAACTATCATGCTTAGTAGCAGGCTTGTATATATATATAAATATATAGCGTCGAAAAATAAAACACATGTTGTAATGACAATATTGGACTGCGTCGGTAAGTCAGGGACAAAGTCCCTGTACCGATCGAAAAAACCGAGTCCAATGACGCTATAAGTCTCTTATCCAAGATCGCAGCAATGAAGTCCGAAAAATAATCACTGGAAGAAATGCCAGAAGATATGAAAGGCATCTTCCGATACTACTAAAGGGAAAACTCGAAATCTTTCGAATCCCTTTCGCCATCCTGTCGGACCCTATAAAGCGTTCGGTCGTCCGTAGCTTGATGCAACCGCGGACCGCACCGACCCAGCGCCGTCGGATAATTCCTGATTCGACCGAGAAACCGTCAATTGCTGGGATGCTGCGAAACAACTGTGCTAACTCGGATAGCACGTCCGTCACTGAGGCCTGAGGAGCAGCGGTCTTACGATGCATTGCCGCAGGAAGCTCCGAGATCGTTACCCCGTGCATACTTCCAATATGCGAGCGAACGGAGTGTATAGGCCTCGTGTCCCTTGGCTACCGGATGGCGCGACCTATTCGCTGTGGAATCACTGAATGCCGAAACTGATCGGATACTCGAGGTCACGTAGCCAATGTGCGGTCGTGTGCCCTGCTGTGAGGATGAGGAAGCATTAAAGACAGTCTCTCGGACTGTCAATATAACGGAGCGTCCCGAGCAACGGACATATGCTCCGAATGTAAAATATCTGAACCACAACATGCGGTCCCCTATGTTGTTGGCTTCCTCCGATCTGTCCTCAATCTGCCGTCACTGGGTGAGTACTAAAGTAATTAAAGTGCTCGCATCACCCAAATCTCCTTCCTAGACCGCAACGGACGAACCCGGCAGCCGAACCATTCGATGAATGTACGCTACACCGGGTGAGCTAGCGAATGTCACTCCGTAAGCGATAGACATATTCCATGAGCACTTATTGCCGCTAACTCTTCATTAACTATGACGACAGAGGCACACTTTTGAAAGACATCTCCATAACTCTTCGAACAAGAAACCAGAAATGCTTGGATAGCAAGCATAAAATAATAATATATATAGCGTCGTTCAATAATTCGAAAGTTTGTGTGACATTATTGGACTATGTCGGAACTGAGGGACGATGTCCCTGAACCGAACCAAAAATTTCTAAGTCCACCGACGCTATCAGTTTCTTATCCGGCATCGCAGCATATGTTGTTCCGAAAGGGAAAGCTTGAAATCCACCGAATCCCTTTCGGTATCCCATCGGACCGGATGAAACTTTCGGACATCCGTACCCGCTTCCGCGGAGCGTCCCGACCCAGCATCGTCGGATAAAATATATGCGACAGATTCAGTTGATGCTGGGATGCTGCGATAAACTGTGCTATTAAGGAAAGCACGTCCGTTCCCGAGGCCTGTGCAGTAGCGGACTTACGATGCATTGCCGCTGGAAGCTCCGTGTACGTTGACTCCCGCACACTTCCTATGCGAACGTCCGGAGTCTGCAGGCCTCGAGTCCCCGGCTACCGACCCAGCGCTGTCGGATAATTCTCGATCCGACACCGTTTCTGTCGGCTGCTGGGATGCTGCGATAAGCTGTGCTATGTGCACAAGAATGTCCGGCGTCGAGACCTGCGGAGGCGCAGTCTATCGCTGCTTCGCCGAGGGCAGCTCCGCATCAGATGGCTCCCGCATACTTTTCCTATGCGAACGTCCGGAGTCCATCGGTCTCGAATCCCTGGCTGCCGGATGGTGTGACCTGGTCACCGAAGAATCCTTGATCGGCGAAGCTGGTAATATATCGGCGGTCATGCAGCCAAGGTGCGGTAGTGTGCGCTGACGAGAAGAGGAAGCCTTAGCAGTCTCAGCGGACTGCCTATACAACGGAGCGTCCCGAGCGACGGACGTATGCTCCGCTAACTACACATTTGTACCACAACATCTGGGGCCAGATGTTGTTGAACGAGAGAGGGGCCTCTCTCGCTTGCCGTCCGGATGGACCAGAACGAGCTATGAACCGGACTAAAAGGCTTCCTCCGTTCTCCCTCCGATCCGCCGTCACTGGGTGTGCATTAAGTTAATTTTATAGTGCTCGCATCACCCCAAAATTCCTTCCAGACCGCAACGGACGAACCCGGCTGCCGAACCATTCGGTGAATGGACGCTACACCGGGCGAGCTAGCGGACGTCAAAGGCCGTCGAACCTACTAGGGTCCTCTTAGGCAATTGGCGTATTACATGAGCACTTTTCCGCTAGCCCTTCATTAATTGTGACGACGGAGGCACACTGTTGGAAGACATCACAGATACATCACCGTAATCTTGATCGTCTGAAATAGAAATTGATAAAGTAGAGTGACCCTGCGGGGAAAGGACCGGAGTGTCCAAATCCCCAACAACATACCGTGACATACGCTTCCCATATTGTCATCAAAATCATACGATACAGAACAGGAGTTAATGCGAGTACACTGACCACATATAGAATGATAATAAGGTCAGAGGAAGACTTCCTCTTAAAGCAATTGATCAATATCCTTTCAATGTGAAAAGAAAACAAGTCCTGGTACTCGCACTAACCCCTGGCAATCAAAATACATAATAATAATATGATCCATTAATATAGAAAAAATAATTGAAATCAAAATATTTTGAAAAAATATTTTTTCAGAACAGCCCAAGTTTCTGAAAAGTAACGTTGAGCCCCAATGGATCCCAAGCCTAAGTGTGGACAAAAATTTTAAAAATATTTTAAACAATTTATTCAACACTTACGAACAATAATAATGTATCTAGTTATGATTAAAATAACATAAAGATATTATTATTTAGAAATCCCCCCCTCACACAGAGGGCTGTTGTAAATGTAAACAATGAGTGTAAAAACACTAAAATAAGACTCCAGGCACCCAGGCCCGAAATCAGTTACCAAAAATACACCATCTGATGCAAAACAGAGACTTCCAGGGAAGAAACTGCAGAACATCAGATGGTAGATGCAGAACACAACGCCTAACCACCCGTAGGTGAAGACGTAAACATGGGGAAAGAACAGAATTCATTCTGTTATACAGCTAAAACTCCCAAGAAATTTTAGTAATAATAATTACAGAAACTATGCCAAAAGCATGGGAGAATAGCAAGGGGGAACTTAAAGGACAGGGAGAGAGGAAAAACACTTGAAAAAACAGTGTAACTAAATAATCAGAATGACAACAAAATGGCTGCTGCCTTGAAAATAGGTAACTTAACATAATTTCATTAAAAAATTTTAAGTTACAGCCCTGATAATATTCTGTCACACATTCTTTTCCTCTCCTCCTTTTCTATCCTCCTTAGAATCACCATTTCACTAATATTTATGTGTCTGGCATCATTTAAACTGAGATTTAAAAGCACAAAGATCAGTCAGATGTTAACTGATGAAGGGCCAAACTTAGAATGATAAATGGCGCCAATTTCGGAACGTCCTTGACACTGCGCATGCGCAGTAGGGGCGAAGTGTGGAGGGCCTTTCAGGACATGTTTTCTTTAGTTTTAGATGCAAATTTTGGGGATTGGGGGGCAAAATTTGTGTTTGGCCCTATATTTTAAGAGTTAGCACCAGCTATGTCTGGGTCATTGGTACAGTATAAAAATAACATTATTCCATGGAAGATAAGTACTTGCTTAGAGACTGCGGAACCCAAAGACCCTGGCACTTCGAATCCGTTGGGATCAATATTATATCCCAACCTGTTTGACTGGCAACCATCATAATTATAAAACTCGGATCCGGCAACTGCAGTGGCACTCTCTGAGTCAACCACCGAATGTTTGCCCCGGTCTGAATCTCTTGCTACACTAGATAGACAAGAGAACGTGTAAATTGAGCAATTCATGGATTGCTGAAAAGTTGCCGTCGAAGAGAAGCTTCTCCGAGAACGAAGCGACTCTGAGAGAGTTCTTCACCTTACTAATCACGCGCGTGGATGTAGCTAGGGCTGCGTCACGCCTAACCAACTCCAAGCAGCCACTGAAGGGCGGAGTTATACGTGAACAAACTACTGCCCTCAAAAGAAATCACATTGAGGATCATATCCCGTAATTCTTTCTCTTGAAGACGTAATGATAACGCCTCAGTAAGGTGGATTACATATGATAAAGCGTCTAAGTTAAGTCTATTAGACATCATTGTCGTTTCCAACATTGAGGTTGGAAAAGACATAGACGGTGAAAAAGATTATTTCCAGTCTCTAACCACGCCGTCTAGACGCATATGAACTCTCGGTATGCCCTGTTCTGCCAAAATAAATTATTCGTATAAATGATAAGAGGCAGAAATGAGCATTGCGGACAAGAAACTAAACTATCATGCTTGGAAGCAGGCTTATATATATATAGCGTCGATAAATAATACGCATGTTCTAATGACATTATTGGACTGTGTCGGTAAGTCAGGGACAATGTCCCTGAACCGATCCAAAATTCCGTGTCAAATGACGCTATAAGTCTCTTATCCAACATCGCAGCAATGTAGTCCGAAATAACAATCACTGGAAGATAATGCCGGAAGATATGTATGGCAGCTTCCGATGCTACGAAAGGGAAAACTCGAAATCTTTCGAATCCCTTTCGCCATCCTGTCTGACCCTATAAAGCATTTGGTCGTCCGTACCTGATGCAACCGCGGACCGCACCGACCCAGCGCCGTCGGATAATTCCTGATTCGACCAAGAAACTGTCGATTGCTGGGATGCTGCGAAAAAACTGTGCTAACTCGGATAGCGATAGCATGTCCGTCACTGAGGCCTGTGGAGAAGCGGTCCTAAGATGCATTGCCGCTGGAAGCTCCGTGATCGTTACCCCGTGCATACTACTAATATGCGTGCGAACAGAGTGTATAGGCCTCGTGTCCCTTGGCTACCGGATGGCGTGACCTGTTCGCCGTGGAATTACTGAATGATGAAACTGATCGGATACTCGAGGTCACGTAGCCAATGTGCGGTCGTGTGCACTGCTGTGAGGATGAGAAAGCATTATCGACAGTCTCTCGGACTGTCAATATAACGGAGCGTCCCGAGCGACGGACATATGCTCCGAATGTAAAATATCTGAACCACAACATGCGGTCCCCTATGTTGTTGGACGAGAGAGGGACCTCTCTCGCTCACAGCCCGGACGGACCTGGACAAGCCAGGAACCGGACTAACAGGCTTCCTCCGATCTGTCCTCAATCTGCCGTCACTGGGTGAGTACTAAAGTAATTATCGTGCTCGCATCACCCAAATCTCCTTCCTAGACCGCAACGGACGAACCCGGCAGCCGAACCATTCGATGAATGTACGCTACACCGTGTGAGCTAGCGAATGTCACTCCGTCGATCCTACAAGGGACCTCTTAGGCGATAGACATATTCCATGAGCACTTATTGCTGCTAGCTCTTCATTAACTATGACGACAGAGGCACACTTTTGAAAGACATCTCCGTAACTTTGCGAACAAGAAACCAGAAATACTTGGTAATAGCAAGCATATAATAATAAATATATAGCGTCGTTCAATAATTCGAAAGTTTGTGTGACATTATTGGACTATGTCGGAACTGAGGGACGATGTCCCTGAACCGAACCAAAAATTTCTAAGTCCACCGACGCTATCAGTTTCTTATCCGGCATCGCAGCATTCTGGTCCGACGAAAGAACCTGTAGAAGATCAAGTCAGATGACATACACAACAGCATATGTTGTTCCGAAAGGGAAAGCTCGAAATCCTCCAAATCCCTTTCGGTATCCCGTCGGACCGGATGAAATTTTCGGACGTCCGTACCCGCTTCCGCGGAGCGTCCCGACCCAGCATCGTCGGATAAAACATTATGCGACAGATTCAGTTGTTGCTGGGATGCTGCGATAAGCTGTGCTATTTAGGATAGCACATCCGTCCCCGAGGCCTGTGCAGTAGTGGTCTTACGATGCATTGCCGCCGGAAGCTCCGTGTACGTTGACTCCCGCACACTTTCCTATGCGAACGTCCGGAGTCTGCAGGCCTCGTGTCCCTGGCTACCGGATGGTGTGACCTGGTTGCCGATGATTCTCTGACTGGCGAAGCTGACTGGATATCCGAGGTCACGTAGCCAAGAGCGGTCGTGTGCGCTACCATGAGAATGAGGAAGCCTTATTGACAGTCTCTCCGGACTGACTATATGTCGGAGCGTCCCGAGCAGCAGACGTATGCTCCGAATGCGAAACATTTTGTACCACAACATCTGGGGCCAGAAGTTGTTGTACGAGAGAGGGGCCTCTCTCGCTCGCCGTCCGGATGGACCAGAACGAGCTATGAACCGGACTAAAAGGCTTCCTCCGTTCTCCCTCTAATCCGCCGTCACTGGGAGTGCATTTGGTTGATTTATAGTGCTCGCATCACCCCAAAACTCCTTCTAGACCGCAACGGACGAACCCGGCTGCCGAACCATTCGATGAATGGACGCTACACCGGGCGAGCTAGCGGACGTCAAAGGCCGTCAAATCTACTAGGGTCCTCTTAGGCAATTGGCGTATTTACATGAGCACTTTTCCGCTAGCCCTTCATTAATTGTGACGACGGAGGCACACTGTTGGAAGACATCACAGATACATCACCCTAATCTTGATCGTCTGAAATAGAAATTGATAAAGTAGAGTGACGCTGCGGGGAAAGGACCGGAATGTCCAATTCCCCACTAACATACCGTGACATACGCTTCCCATGTTGTCATCGAAATCATCAGATACATAACAGGAGTTAATGCGAGTACACTGACTACATATAGAATGATTATAAAAGTCAGAGGAAGACTTCCTCTTATTACAATTGATCAATATCCTTTCAATGTGAAAAGAAAACAAAGTCCTGGTACTCGCACCAACCCCTGACAATCAAAATACATAATAATAATATGATCCATTAACATAGAAAAAATAATTGAAATCAAAATATTTTGAAAAAATATTTTTTCAGAACAGCCCAAGTTTCTGAAAAGTAACGTTGAGCCCCAATGGATCCCAAGCCTAAGTGTGGACAAAAAATTTAAAAATATTTTAAACAATTTATTCAACACTTACGAACAATAATAATATATCTCGTTATGATTAAATTAACAACAATATATTATTTTCAAGAAATCCCCCCCTCACACAGAGGGCTGTTGTAAATGTAAACAATGAGTGTAAAAACACTAAAATAAGACTCCAGGCACCCAGGCCCGAAATCAGTTACCAAAAATACACTACTGATGCAAAACAGAGACTTCCAGGGAAGAAACTGTAGAACATCAGATGGTAGATGCAGAACACAATGCCTAACCACCCATAGGTGAAGACGTAAACATGGGGAAAAGAACAGAATTCATTCTGTTATCAGCTAAAACTCCCAAGAAATTTTAGTAATAATAATTACAGAAACTATGCCAAAAGCATGGGAGAATAGCAAGAGGGGACTTAAAGGAAAGGGAGAGAGGAAAACACTGAAAAATCAGTGTAACTAAATAACAAGAATGACAACAAAATGGCTGCTGCCTCGAAAATAGGTAACTTAACATAATTTCATTAAAAAATTTTAAGTTACAGCCCTGATAATATTCGGTCACACATTTTTCCTCTCCTCCTTCTATATCCTCCTTAGAATCACCATTTCACTAATATGTATGTGTCTGGCATCATTAAAACTGAGATTTACAAGCACAAAGATCAGTCAGATGTTAACTGATGAAGGGCCAAACTAAGAATGAATAATGGCGCCAATTTCGGAACGTCCTTGACACTGCGCATGCGCAGTAGAGGTGAAGTGTGGAGGGCCATTCAGGACATGTTTTCTTTGGTTTTAGATGCAAATTTTGGGGATTGGGGGGCAAAATTTGTGTTTGGCCCTATATTTTAAGAGTTAGCACCAGCTATGTCTGGGTCATTGGTACAGTATAAAAATATATATTTTTCAAAAAGTTTCAACAAAACCATATCATGTGACCCCACTTTGGAATGAGCTCAGCCAGAAAACAAATTCTTGAACAACTAAATGTTTTCATTTTTTGCAACAAAAACATAGCTTATGACGCCTCACTGGAATGTGCTCAACCAGCTCATTCCAATGAGGGGTCATTAGGTATGTTTTTGAGACAAAAAAATTATAAATTAATGAAAATTGAATGGTGATTTTTGTTAACAACGCTGGTTGGTTTTTGTTGCTACATTGGGTAAAGGGTTAATTGGACAAAACATTTTGATCTATCAAAGGGGAGCGCGGTGACTCAGTGGTCAACTGTTGGACTTCTGTGCTAGAGGTCCCGAGTACAATCCCAGTCTGGGACAACCCGCGTTGTGTCCTTGGGTAAGGCACTTTATCCCGGTTGTCTACATGGGAGCACGATGACGCCGTGTACTAAGGCATACTGTACATCGATGGTGCACGACTTCACCCGCTGTAACCTTGCTTGAGCGGAGCTTGAACAGAGTTAGAATGTTAGGAGCTGACAGTTACTCGCCGATGCTAGGTGGTTCTCTCCAGGTACTCCGGCTTCCTCCACCCATAAAACTGTCCAGTCACAATAGCCATTGTGCATAAGTATTTGACCGTAAACCCCAATAAATAAATCTATCAAAGAGGTTTACCACAAGAATATAGGAAACTGCCCAAAATCTTGGTAAATGAACGTGAGAAGCAAAAATAATATGGTTAACCCTTTACCCAACGAATCGGCTGCATCCGTCCGCATAATATGCAAATTCAGCAGTTGAAAAAATATTATTTTTCAAAATATTTCAACAAAACCATATCATGTGACCCCTCGTTGGAACGAGCTCAACAAGCTCGTTCCAATGAGGGGTCACATGATATGGTTTTGTTGAAATTTTTGGAAAAATTTCAAAATATGATATTTAAATTAATAAATTTAAAAATCTGCGTTGGGTAAAGGGTTAAGGAATGTTACTTGTTCAATATCCTGCTATATGTAATATCTTGTCATGAGTGCCTAAGGTTTTTAGTTTCAAAAGTGGGATACAATAGGCCTGTCAGTCAAAATAAACAAGAGGGGAGGGGGGAGGGCATACCCCCACAGTTTATACCATGATAGATTATAACAAGGTAAATTCTTCTCTCATTTTAATTTCACAGATAGACAAATACACTCAGATATATCAGTAATGATAGAAATGAAAAGAAATGTTCTATTGTTTTTTAAATATAAACCTGCATCACGAGTAATAGGAAAAGAAATGAACTTGTCAGAGACAAACTGTTCCATTTCTGGACGGTGTGTTTGATCTGCATGACAGTCTGATCACATCTGAACAATTTTCTAATTTCTGTAATGCACATCAATGGCATCGGAGCGGCTTATGTTATTCAAACAAAACTGAAGTTCCATTGGACAATAATGGGTGTACAGGCAATAGAGCACTTGAAGGAGTCTAACAGTATGGAGACTGTAACAGTTGAGCAAAAATGTGTAAAATTCTCCATGTTTTACAAGGTTAACCCTTAAAGGCCTATTTCTGAGTTTTACAACCTCAGAACAGGTGCCCTCAGTATGTCATCATGAAGAAATCCTACGAACATTAGACAAATTTACTAAGGTAGTGGTTTCTAGTCAAGTCTTGGCTGCCTTAACAGGCAGCCAAGACTTGACTAGAAATTAATGCTTAGCCACTGGATGTGTACAGGCCATGGTCAGGTGTGAATTTAAGCAAATTGTCCAGGCCTTAACTCTTTCGATGCCATACAGCAGCACAGCAGTACACACCACTGCCATGCACCCAGTGGAATTACATTCATAATACATATCGTTTGGATATAGGGGAATAACATTTTTGTTTAGAGGAATATCTTGCTGAAACTTGGTATGCTGGTAGGTCCGGATGTTGAATTGCATATGAAATGTGGTCATATAACGTCACATGACCATGGCAACGAAGTTGGGCACCACATCAAAGTAAGGAAATATCACCATATTCTTGTGTTTTGTGTGATGGAGTCAAACTTTTTGTAGCCAAATAATGGATGTTTATACTAAATGTTGTACTACTATTGTGGTTATAGTACAAATTGATCAGCAAATTTGAAAAAAAAATATTACAGATAGTTCTTATATGATTTTGGAGGTGGGGGATGGGGGACATATCAAAAACCAAGATGCCTTGTCGTGGTCGGTATGGCTGAATCCAGCATGGATCAAATGGGTCTTCTAAACCATATATTTGCCAGTCAAAACTCAAATGTGTCATTTGCTCACTCTGACGACTCTTCTACCTCGAATCCTGCAGAATTTCCAACAGCGCCATCATTTCGAACCAAATCTTGGCCTCAAGGGGTTGATATGTCCATATATTGGCCTTGAGGGGTTAATATGTCCATATCACAGACCGTATCGTTGAGAGATTCCCCATCTTCAGTTTCAGAACCACATTCACTATCACAAAATACGCTCTACAACCTCACTTGTCTTGTAATGTTTCCGTGTAGAATTCCTTACAGACATTTTGTCTGAAAGACGTGCCAAAACAAGCTAACATACGTTTTGATCCAAGCTGTTTTCCTCTTGTGGGCGGTTGTGGCACGAAATTGTATCTGACCTTTGACATCGAACATAAATGGAACACTACGATATCATAACTCACAAAAAAAAATGCCGCTCAGGATCACCGATCCAATGTCGAGTTGTGACAACAGTTCCTCGCACCAAGGCCAACACACCTATGAAGTTTCATGACTCTAGGTTGAACCACTATCAAGTTCTCATCCGGAAACCAATTGTTGCGGTACACTATGTTCAAGGTCACTGTGACCTTGACCTTTGACCTGGTGAGTCCAACATCAATAGGGTTCTTCCTCGCACCAAGGCCAACACGCCTCTAAAGTTTCATGACTCTAGGTTGAACCACTATCAAGTTATCATCCGGAAACAAATTGTTGCGATATACTATGTTCAAGGTCACTGTGACCTTGACCTTTGACCTGGTGAGTCCAAGATCAATAGGGTTCTTCCTCGCACCAAGGCCAACACACCTATGAAGTTTCATGACTCTAGGTTGAACCACTATCAAGTTATCATCCGGAAACCAATTGTTGCGATATACTATGTTAAAGGTCACTGTGACCTTGACCTTTGATCTGGTGAGTCCAAGATCAATAGAGTTCTTCCTCGCACCAAGGCCAACCCACCTATGAAGTTTCATGAATGTAGGTTGAACTACTATCAAGTTATCATCCGGAAAGGAATTGTTGTGATTTACTATGTTCAAGGTCACGTTGACCTTGACCTTTGACGTAGCGAGTCCAAAATCAATAGGGTTCTTCCCCTCACCAAGGCCAATCTACCTATGAAGTTTCATGAATGTGAGTTGAACCATTATCAAGTTATCATCCGGAAACCAATTGTTTAAGATTTACTACGTTCAAGGTCACTGTGACCTTGACCTTCGACGTAGCATGTCCAAAATCAATAGGGTTCTTCCTCCCACCAAGACCAACCTACGTATGACATTTAATGAATGTGAGTTGAACCACTATCAAGTTATCATTCGGAAACCAATTGTTTATGCCTGCCCGCCCGCCCGCCCGCCATTCACCAAACTATAAGTCGAGTTTGACTTTGTCACAACTCGACTAATAAGAGTGTAACTTCCCCGAGAACAGCCGCACTGCTATCTGGTTTCAAATTTCGACTTCAGTCGCGATTAGGTAATTCAACTTTAGTCGGGTACTATAGCAAAAGAGATAAGGGCTCAACATAGATAAATTCTAATTTGCTTTATATTTGCTGGTGCAATATAAATCTTCTTTTTTTTCAAAAGAACTTGTTCAAAAAGAAAGTGACAAACCAGGGAAGGAAATATATTCCATGCATAAGGTTTGTAGTGTGAGCTGCCAAGATCAGTCTTGGCAAAGCAGCTGAAATATGAAAGTAAAAAGCTATTGAACATTTCTTTGTGCTTGTTTATTTATGAAGGTCCATAACCTTGCCAAGCCAGAAAAAATAAGCAGACTGTCATCTGCAAATTGAGGTCCCCAGAGGGTGAATTTAGTGATGCTACCCTGCATAGCAGGGTAGCATCACTAAATTTACCCTCTGTAAACCTCAATCTGAATCAGGATCTCAAAACTAAACAGAAAGAGGTACCCAAAGGATAAATTGGCCCGCTGTATGGGATAGCATCATCAAATTCATCCTATGTGGACCTCATTCTGAAAATGTCAGACTGCTTATTTTCAGGCCTGAACCTTGCCAAGTAAATCTACGGTTTGATCAACATTAAATTCCAATATGGTTTATATTGCAATGTAACTCACTTTATCAAGAACATGTTGAGCTTTGACACCGACATGAGTTGGGAGTAAATAATCACAGTTAATAACATTCATTGACATCTGCTGATGATTGCTTGCCCCTTCCACGGGATACTGCAATGAAATAAAAATAAAACAAGATTTAATTCCTTGCATGCTGCTGGAGGATATTCCTGACCAGGGCAGAATTCCTCTTGTCATGACAATTAATATAATTTGGGCATATTTAATCAAATTTCCCCCCTATAAATTGAATGGATTTTTTCACCAATGATTTCTTTGGTTAAGTTTGTATGAATTTTCCATCAAATCTAGTCATGGCTGCTATACAGCAGCCATGACCAGATTTGATTAAAAATATCTTGAAAATACTCAGCGGGTTAAGAGTTAAATCTGAACCATTTACCCCTCCACAGATTCAGTTATGAATTTAAAAACGACAAATTTTTTAAGTACAACAGACCCAAAGCAATGGTTTATTTAATTTCAATTTTTTTTTTAATTTATAACTTCAACAAATGAATTAGCTATATCAACTCAATTCTATCCATAAAAGATATATTAACAAGAGCAACGCAAAGCGTGGAATATGCCCCCAACGGTGTCATAACGCCATGGCGGCCATATTGAATTGGCTAGCTGAACCAAAATCGAAAGGAAGCAGTGTCTGGTCATCCACAAGTCACTTCTAAAATTATGATTTAATCAAATAAGCGGTTCTTTAGTTATTTGATGGAAACCCAAACTTAACAGATGGACAGATGGATGGACAGATGGATGGACGGACAGATGGAAGGATGGACGGATAATGAAAACGTAAAGTTCCCGAGAGGGTCGGGAGCATAAAAAGATTTAATTAAAGATATGCTCCAAATAAGGGAATGAGCAATAGAGGAGATAATTCATGGGAAATTGATTTTGTTCTCTGGAACAGTAGAGCCCTCTTAATTGGTTACCTTTCACTTTAATAATCGTGTTAATTGATTATAACTTACAAACACAAAATCATTTATTATACCTTAAGTACAAATCTGACCTTTTATTTGCATATAAGGCTGTACAGCAAACTCATGTTAACTTAACAAATGAAAGTGTCAATGACACTGTAGCTCAACTTGTCAAGACAAAGACATGTACATGTATAGTATGTGACACAGCAATGACAAACATCTAGGTAATGACCTGATAACAAAGGTACATATAAAGTATTGTAACGGTCTGTACATAAATACTGACTGTTGCCTGTAACAAATGTATAGGTAAAGTATTGTAAAGGTGGGTGACAGTCAGATGCTAAACTAGAAAAAAATCTTTGAGTCCCAGAGTGGATCTGACTGAACCCCAAAATATTTGTTCTCATAGCACAGTGATAACAAAGGCACCCCAAAGCACACTCATTCCTGACCCAAGGTGAAAACAAAGGTACCCAAGAAGTTTCGTGAAGATCAGTTCACAAATATGAGCTGTGTAGAAGTTATGACAACAAACTGATTGGACCTAATTTCGGTACAAAATGGCCACTGGCAGCCATCTTGAATTTTGGACCGCACCCAGAAACACTCGTTCTCATCCCAAGGTGGTAACAAAGGTACCCAAGAAGTTTTGTGAAGATCGGTTCATAAATACAGCCTCTAGCCCGAGCTGTATTGACATGTGCACTCACAGTGTGTAAGTAGCACTGAATAAATCAAAGTTCATCTAATTTGCATAATTTCTGCACGAGAAAAAAACTTGTATTATATGTGATGTATCCCATGGTACTAAACATTCACACAAAAAATATGGAAGTTCTGTGCAAAAATCTGATTGCACCAAATTTTGTACAAAATGGCTGCCATCGGCCATCTTGAATTTCGGACCGGACCCCAAAACACTCGTTCCCATCCCACGGTGATAACAAAGGTACCCAAGGAGTTTCGTAAAGATCGGTTCATAAATACGGCCTCTAGCCCAGGCCGTATTGGCATTTGCACTTACAGTGCTGAAAGTAACACCAAAAAACATCAAAGTTAGTCTAATTTGCATAATTTACGCATGAGAAAAAAACCGTATTATATATACAGTGGAACCCTGTTAATTGAATAGCCACTTTGTCCATGAAAATTATTCAATTAACAGGAGTATTCAATTAACAGGGATTTTGTCACTTTCCTGTATTCTAGGGATAAACTTAGCATTTATTCCATCATATCTTGTTTGACAGAGCTCCATGAGCTCTGTCAAACAAGATATAATATATCAAATGCCTGTACTGGATGTACTGAGGCCAAATAGGTCTATAAATAAAGGAAAACTGGGGACAGCCAGGGTAATTTATCAACAGGTTACAAGATTTTTTATTCAATTAACAGGAGTTTACTCTGTACCTATATTCAATTAACAGGTCAAATTTGTACTGGAGGTATGGTAAATGATTTTGTGTTGGGAAATTATGTTCAATTAACAGGGATATACAATGAAGAGATATCCAATTAAGTGGGCTCCACTGTAACACCAAATCCCCATTGTTTATTTATTGACCTCCTCTGTCTCAGTACATCCAATGCAGGCATTTAATCTATTAGATCTTGTTTGACACAGCTCTAAGTGCTGTCAAACAAGATATAATAGAATAAAGGCTCTGTTTATCTTTAGAATACAGGAAAGGGACTAAATCCCTGTTAACTCCTCGCACTCTGGTATTTCAAAATTTCCAGCATCAACTCTATATTGTCCACATAGACATAAATGAGCTCTGTCAAACAAGATATTATTTATTAAATTCTCAGATGCATTATGGGAAAACTTTGCTGCTGAAAACTTTGGTATTTTGACATCAGAGTGCAGAGAATTAACTGAATACTTTTACAGTGGAGGCTAATTAATTGTATATCTCGTAATTGAATAACCGTGTTAAATAAATATAATTTCCAAACACCAAACCATTTACCATACTTTCAGTACAAATTTGGCCTCCAAACTGAATATGGGTTATAGAGCAAACTCCTGTTAACTGAATACAAAAATCCTGTAATGTGTCGAGAAATTATCCTTATAATCATCAAATACCACATATTTCACATAAGTGCATCTAATCAGACATTTATTCTATTACATCTTGTTTGACAGAGCTCATGTCAGTCAAACAAGATATAATAGAATAAATGCTCAATTTATCTCCAAAAAATAGGAATGTGACCAAATCCTGTTAACTGAATACTCCTGTTATTTGAATAATTTTCACGGGCAAAGTAGCTCTTCAGTTAATAAGGTTCCACCGTACTTGAATTATTTTCATTGGCAAAATGGCTATTCAATTAATAGCTTTGAGGACTTTTCCCTTTCCCAGTGACGCCATTTCATCTACTTTTTTTTGGCCTTTCACTAATCTATAGTCTCTGTCCAAATCTGGAGCTGGAAAGTTAAAAAATTTATAGTAATTTATATATTTTTTATACTTACCAATGACCCAGACATAGCTGGTGCTAACTCTTAAAATATAGGGCCAAACACAAATTTTGCCCCCCAATCCCCAAAATTTGCATCTAAAACTAAAGAAAACATGTCCTGAAAGGCCCTCCACACTTCGCCCCTACTGCGCATGCGCAGTGTCAAGGACGTTCCGAAATTGGCGCCATTTATCATTCTAATAACCAGTGCCTGGTAAGCGCTATGTACTCAGCGGGGAGGCAAGAGTTCCCAACTCCTGGGAGGGCCATCCCCGTCTGGGTCATTGGTAAGTATAAAAAATATATAAATTACTATAAATTTTTTAACATTTTTATACTGTACCAATGACCCAGACATAGCTGAATAGTAAAAAGGCTGGAGGGCCAAGGACATAGAGCAAAATGGAATACGCTCAATAAAATAAAATAGAGTCATCCCCTGTAGGGAAAAGAAGTAATAGGCCTTACATGTATCTTTCTTCTTTATGATAAATTAGAAAGATACAACACCTTCCAAAAATTGAGCTTCATACATCCATGTACTCTATTAATATCCAATAATCCTTATACTAATAATTTTTAAAGTAAGCCAATAATAAAGTAAGTCTAGAGAATAGAGACTCTTACACTCCTAAAAGTGTGTGAGAATTGCATAATCATGTCCGTTGACATATGCAATATTCAAAAGCTATACTTTAAAAACTAAGACTTGAATGAATTTATAAACTTAAACTTCTCACTAAACAACCATCCCAATAACAGCTCAGAATTACTAACTCCGGAGGAGGTATCCCCTTGTTTTCATAGTAAAAACAGGTGACCCAAGGGAACACCCTCCCCCCCCCCCCCCCCTTTTTCTTGCCCTGGGTCAAATAGCCCAGAGCGAAGAGGGCAGCCGAACGGAGACACTGCCGAAACAGACAGCCTACCTAGCTATAGTAGCAACTGTTAAGTGAATGACATTCTGAGCAGTAGATAATAGACCTAACAATAGAGGCCTCCAGAAATGGACTCGATATTTCTGAGATAAAATTCATGAATGGATGGCTGAGCGCAATGAGCAGCCTTCAAAAATCTATAATAGCAACACTATTAATGTAAGCCGAAGAAGTAGAAGAACTCTTACTTCATGAGCCGAAATCTTAAGCACAACTGCTAAGCCAATGATATACCATAAGCAGTACGCTAGTTAATAGAATCCATTAACAATAAAATGGAGCGTAACGTCCTTCTACTAGACATCAAAGACAGAAGAAGCTTACGCCCTTGTAATAAACAGATATCTGTTTATAAATACATAAACTATACCCGGAAAGAGTAAAGGCCTATGCCCATACGAAGACGGAAGGACCTTAAAATAATAGGTTCCGGATAAAAGGAGCCTAACTCTTATGCAACAATCCAACCTAAATAGTAACGGAAGTATTGATTCCGAAACTATGAAAGTGAAAATCATCCATCGATAGTGCATGAAACTCACTGACTCTACAGTAAAAGAGAAACCGACAGAATTACTGTCTAAAAGGTCAGAATTTGAAAACTACTGTTTCCAGAGGCTCAAATGATTACTTAGCTAAATAAGAACCTGAAGTTAAAATCCGTATAGGAATTTAATCTAAAGATTCTAAGTCTATTTATCAAAAAGTTACTAACTGACTTAGATAAAGAGACAAAAGACTCAATTGTAAACTATCGTAGAGTGCATAGGTATGAGGTAACATAAACCTATAACCTAAATAACAGGCTGCAGTAGATCTTGTGAAACAAGTATACTAAAAAGTTAAAAAATTTATAGTAATTTATATATTTTTTATACTTACCAATGACCCAGACATAGCTGGTGCTAACTCTTAAAATATAGGGCCAAACACAAATTTTGCCCCCCAATCCCCAAAATTTGCATCTAAAACTAAAGAAAACATGTCCTGAAAGGCCCTCCACACTTCGCCCCTACTGCGCATGCGCAGTGTCAAGGACGTTCCGAAATTGGCGCCATTTATCATTCTAATAACCAGTGCCTGGTAAGCGCTATGTACTCAGCGGGGAGGCAAGAGTTCCCAACTCCTGGGAGGGCCATCCCCGTCTGGGTCATTGGTAAGTATAAAAAATATATAAATTACTATAAATTTTTTAACATTTTTATACTGTACCAATGACCCAGACATAGCTGAATAGTAAAAAGGCTGGAGGGCCAAGGACATAGAGCAAAATGGAATACGCTCAATAAAATAAAATAGAGTCATCCCCTGTAGGGAAAAGAAGTAATAGGCCTTACATGTATCTTTCTTATTTATGATAAATTAGAAAGATACAACACCTTCCAAAAATTGAGCTTCATACATCCATGTACTCTATTAATATCCAATAATCCTTATACTAATAATTTTTAAAGTAAGCCAATAATAAAGTAAGTCTAGAGAATAGAGACTCTTATACTCCTAAAAGTGTCTGAGAATTGCATAATCATGTCCGTTGACATATGCAATATTCAAAAGCTATACTTTAAAAACTAAGACTTGAATGAATTTTATAAACTTAAACTTCTCACTAAACAACCATCCCAATAACAGCTCAGAATTACTAACTCCGGAGGAGGTATCCCCTTGTTTTCATAGTAAAAACAGGTGACCCAAGGGAACACCCTCCCCCCACCCCCCCCTTTTCTTGCCCTGGGTCAAATAGCCCAGAGCGAAGAGGGCAGCCGAACGGAGACACTGCCGAAACAGACAGCCTACCTAGCTATAGTAGCAACTGTTAAGTGAATGACATTCTGAGCAGTAGATAATAGACCTAACAATAGAGGCCTCCAGAAATGGACTCGATATTTCTGAGATAAAATTCATGAATGTGGATGGCTGAGCGCAATGAGCAGCCTTCAAAAATCTATAATAGCAACACTATTAATGTAAGCCCAAGAAGTAGAAGAACTCTTACTTCGTGAGCCGAAATCTTAAGCACAACTGCTAAGTCAATGATATACCATAAGCAGTACGCTAGTTAATAGAATCCATTAACAATAAAATGGAGCGTAACGTCCTTCTACTAGACATCAAAGACAGAAGAAGCTTACGCCCTTGTAATAAACAGATATCTGTTTATAAATACATAAACTGTACCCGGAAAGAGTAAAGGCCTATGCCCATACGAAGACGGAAGGACCTTAAAATAATAGGTTCCGGATAATAGGAGCCTAACTCTTATGCAACAATCCAACCTAAATAGTAACAGAAGTATTGATTCCGAAACTATGAAAGTGAAAATCATCCATCGATAGTGCATGAAACTCACTGACTCTACAGTAAAAGAGAAACCAACAGAATTACTGTCTAAAAGGTCAGAATTTGAAAACTACTGTTTCCAGAGGCTCAAATGATTACTTAGCTAAATAAGAACCGAAGTTAAAATCCGTATAGGAATTTAATCTAAAGATTCTAAGTCTATTTATCAAAAAGTTACTAACTGACTTAGATAAAGAGACAAAAGACTCAATTGTAAACTATCGTAGAGTGCATAGGTATGAGGTAACATAAACCTATAACCTAAATAATAACAGGCTGCAGTAGAGCTTGTGAAACAAGTATACTAAAAAATAGCAATGAGTAGTATGGAGGGATCAACAATATGAACATAATGATCCCTACACCACGACGGAAGAGCCTCCACTTTAGTCGCATAGAATAGCGAAGAAGAGGATCTCCTATAGTAAGAAATCGCGTCCAAAGCTCGTCCAGTACAGTGCTTACAATGCAATACGGACCACACAACAGAATACATGAAGGTTGCGACCTTGCTGGTTGTGATAAAGATGACACGATTTACCCAGTGAAAAAAGATCCTCACATAGAGGAAGATTTCACGTTAAGATCCACAGTAGACAAGAGAGTAAATTACTCATGATCTCTGTGAAGATAGAGATGCTATCAACAGAAATGTATTGTGGTTGTTTATCTTAGCAATACCTGCTAAAACAACAGCGCCGGAGGATACGCGTATCCTATCATTCCGTCCTATAGATCAATAGAGCGTTAACAGTATTAGCTCAGAGATCTGGACAAGCCAACACATACGTCTGCAAATGATTAGCAAGCTGTGTCATAAATAAAACATCATTGGGCGCTCCCATAGATAGCAAATCTGATTGAATACTTGTTTGTTGAGAGTCCATTCTGACAGCAACAAGCGACCCGTAAGAGAACGGGAGTCCGATAAAACAATCAGACGACCCAGAATATGACGGACCAAAACTGAACTTGGTGTACTATAACCAACAGACGGATTCTTTCCATTAAATTGAATAACGGAAACGAAAGAGTGCCTCCCTGGTTCCGGAGATACGTCACTACTGTCGAATTAAAGGACAGGAATTTGGGCATGCGTTTCTGAATAATGTTCATGCAATGACATAAAGCAAGCCTAAAAAACATTATTCCGCGGAAGTTAAACTGATAGCTAAAAGACTGCGGAACCCAAAGACCCTGGCACTTCGAATCCGTAGGGATCAGTATATATCCCAATCTGTTTGACTGGCAACCGTCATAACAGCCACACTCGGGTCCGGCAACTGCGGTGGCACTCTATGAGTCAACCACCGAATGTTTGCCCCAGTCTGAATCTCTTGTCACACTAGATAGACAAGAGAATGTATAAATCGAGCAATTCATGGATTGCCGGAAAGTTGCCATCGAAGAGAAGCTCCTCCGAGAACGAAGCGACTCTGAGAGAGTTCTTAACCTTACTATCCACGCGTGGATGTAGCTAGGGCTGCGTCACGTCTAACCAACTCCAATCAGCCACTGAAGGGCGGAGTTATACGTGAACAAACTACTGCCCTCAAAAGAAATTACATTGAGAATAATATCCCGTAAATCTTTTCTTGAAGACGTAATGATAACGCCTCAGTAAGGCGGATTACGTATAATAAAGCGTCTAAGTTAAGTCTACTATACATAATGTCGTTCCCAACATTGAAATTGGAAAAGACATAAACGGCGAAAAAGAATATATGCAGTCTTTAATCACACCGTCTAGACGCATATGAACTCTCGGTATGCCCTGCTCTGCCAAAATAAACTATTTGTAAAAATGATAAAATGGCAGAAATGAGCCACGCGGACAAGAAACTAAACTATCATGCTTAGTAGCAGGCTTGTATATATATATAAATATATAGCGTCGAAAAATAAAACACATGTTGTAATGACAATATTGGACTGCGTCGGTAAGTCAGGGACAATGTCCCTGTACCGATCGAAAAATCCGAGTCCAATGACGCTATAAGTCTCTTATCCAAGATCGCAGCAATGAAGTCCGAAAAATAATCACTGGAAGAAATGCCAGAAGATATGAAAAGCATCTTCCGATACTACTAAAGGGAAAACTCGAAATCTTTCGAATCCCTTTCGCCATCCTGTCGGACCCTATAAAGCGTTCGGTCGTCCGTAGCTGATGCAACCGCGGACCGCACCGACCCAGCGCCGTCGGATAATTCCTGATTCGACCGAGAAACTGTCAATTGCTGGGATGCTGCGAAACAACTGTGCTAACTCGGATAGCACGTCCGTCACTGAGGCCTGAGGAGAAGCGGTCTTACGATGCATTGCCGCAGGAAGCTCCGAGATCGTTACCCCGTGCATACTTCCAATATGCGAGCGAACGGAGTGTATAGGCCTCGTGTCCCTTGGCTACCGGATGGCGCGACCTATTCGCCGTGGAATCACTGAATGCCGAAACTGATCGGATACTCGAGGTCACGTAGCCAATGTGCGGTCGTGTGCCCTGCTGTGAGGATGAGGAAGCATTAAAGACAGTCTCTCGGACTGTCAACATAACGGAGCGTCCCGAGCAACGGACATATGCTCCGAATGTAAAATATCTGAACCACAACATGCGGTCCCCTATGTTGTTGGCTTCCTCCGATCTGTCCTCAATCTGCCGTCACTGGGTGAGTACTAAAGTAATTAAAGTGCTCGCATCACCCAAATCTCCTTCCTAGACCGCAACGGACGAACCCGGCAGCCGAACCATTCGATGAATGTACGCTACACCGGGTGAGCTAGCGAATGTCACTCCGTAAGCGATAGACATATTCCATGAGCACTTATTGCCGCTAACTCTTCATTAACTATGACGACAGAGGCACACTTTTGAAAGACATCTCCATAACTCTTCGAACAAGAAACCAGAAATGCTTGGATAGCAAGCATAAAATAATAATATATATAGCGTCGTTCAATAATTCGAAAGTTTGTGTGACATTATTGGACTATGTCGGAACTGAGGGACGATGTCCCTGAACCGAACCAAAAATTTCTAAGTCCACCGACGCTATCAGTTTCTTATCCGGCATCGCAGCATATGTTGTTCCGAAAGGGAAAGCTTGAAATCCTCCGAATCCCTTTTGGTATCCCGTCGGACCGGATGAAACTTTCGGACGTCCGTACCCGCTTCCGCGGAGCGTCCCGACCCAGCATCGTCGAATAAAATATATGCGACAGATTCAGTTGATGCTGGGATGCTGCGATAAACTGTGCTATTAAGGAAAGCACGTCCGTTCCCGAGGCCTGTGCAGTAGCGGACTTACGATGCATTGCCGCTGGAAGCTCCGTGTACGTTGACTCCCGCACACTTCCTATGCGAACGTCCGGAGTCTGCAGGCCTCGAGTCCCCGGCTACCGACCCAGCGCTGTCGGATAATTCTCGATCCGACACCGTTTCTGTCGGCTGCTGGGATGCTGCGATAAGCTGTGCTATGTGCACAAGAATGTCCGGCGTCGAAACCTGCGGAGGCGCAGTCTATCGCTGCTTCGCCGAGGGCAGCTCCGCATCAGATGGCTCCCGCATACTTTTCCTATGCGAACGTCCGGAGTCCATCGGTCTCGAATCCCTGGCTGCCGGATGGTGTGACCTGGTCGCCGAAGAATCCTTGATCGGCGAAGCTGGTAATATATCGTCGGTCACGCAGCCAAGGTGCGGTCGTGTGCGCTGACGAGAAGAGGAAGCCTTAGCAGTCTCAGCGGACTGCCTATACAACGGAGCGTCCCGAGCGACGGACGTATGCTCCGCTAGCGACACATTTGTACCACAACATCTGGGGCCAGATGTTGTTGAACGAGAGAGGGGCCTCTCTCGCTTGCCGTCCGGATGGACCGGAACGAGCTATGAACCGGACTAAAAGGCTTCCTCCGTTCTCCCTCCGATCCGCCGTCACTGGGTGTGCATTAAGTTAATTTTATAGTGCTCGCATCACCCCAAAATTCCTTCTAGACCGCAACGGACGAACCCGGCTGCCGAACCATTCGGTGAATGGACGCAACACCGGGCGAGCTAGCGGACGTCAAAGGCCGTCGAACCTACTAGGGTCCTCTTAGGCAATTGGCGTATTACATGAGCACTTTTCCGCTAGCCCTTCATTAATTGTGACGACGGAGGCACACTGTTGGAAGACATCACAGATACATCACCCTAATCTTGATCGTCTGAAATAGAAATTGATAAAGTAGAGTGACCCTGCGGGGAAAGGACCGGAGTGTCCAAATCCCCAACAACATACCGTGACATACGCTTCCCATATTGTCATCGAAATCATACGATACAGAACAGGAGTTAATGCGAGTACACTGACCACATATAGAATGATAATAAGGTCAGAGGAAGACTTCCTCTTAAAACAATTGATCAATAACCTTTCAATGTGAAAAGAAAACAAGTCCTGGTACTCGCACTAACCCCTGGCAATCAAAATACATAATAATAATATGATCCATTAATATAGAAAAAATAATTGAAATCAAAATATTTTGAAAAAATATTTTTTCAGAACAGCCCAAGTTTCTGAAAAGTAACGTTGAGCCCCAATGGATCCCAAGCCTAAGTGTGGACAAAAATTTTAAAAATATTTTAAACAATTTATTCAACACTTACGAACAATAATAATGTATCTAGTTATGATTAAAATAACATAAAGATATTATTATTTAGAAATCCCCCCCTCACACAGAGGGCTGTTGTAAATGTAAACAATGAGTGTAAAAACACTAAAATAAGACTCCAGGCACCCAGGCCCGAAATCAGTTACCAAAAATACACTATCTGATGCAAAACAGAGACTTCCAGGGAAGAAACTGCAGAACATCAGATGGTAGATGCAGAACACAACGCCTAACCACCCGTAGGTGAAGACGTAAACATGGGGAAAGAACAGAATTCATTCTGTTATTCAGCTAAAACTCCCAAGAAATTTTAGTAATAATAATTACAGAAACTATGCCAAAAGCATGGGAGAATAGCAAGGGGGAACTTAAAGGACAGGGAGAGAGGAAAACACTTGAAAAAACAGTGTAACTAAATAATCAGAATGACAACAAAATGGCTGCTGCCTTGAAAATAGGTAACTTAACATAATTTCATTAAAAAATTTTAAGTTACAGCCCTGATAATATTCTGTCACACATTCTTTTCCTCTCCTCCTTTTCTATCCTCCTTAGAATCACCATTTCACTAATATTTATGTGTCTGGCATCATTTAAACTGAGATTTAAAAGCACAAAGATCAGTCAGATGTTAACTGATGAAGGGCCAAACTTAGAATGATAAATGGCGCCAATTTCGGAACGTCCTTGACACTGCGCATGCGCAGTAGGGGCGAAGTGTGGAGGGCCTTTCAGGACATGTTTTCTTTAGTTTTAGATGCAAATTTTGGGGATTGGGGGGCAAAATTTGTGTTTGGCCCTATATTTTAAGAGTTAGCACCAGCTATGTCTGGGTCATTGGTACAGTATAAAAATATAGCAATGAGTAGTATGGAGGGATCAACCATATGAACATAATGATCCCTACACCACGACGGAAGAGCCTCCACTTTAGTCGCATAGAATAGCGAAGAAGAGGATCTCCTATAGTAAGAAATCGCGTCCAAAGCTCGTCCAGTACAGTGCTTACAATGCAATACGGACCACACAACGGAATACATGAAGGTTGCGACCTTGCTGGTTGTGATAAAGATGACACGATTTACCCAGTGAAA
Organism: Pictodentalium vernedei; assembly: GCA_031216915.1. Classification (NCBI taxonomy): domain Eukaryota; kingdom Metazoa; phylum Mollusca; class Scaphopoda; order Dentaliida; family Dentaliidae; genus Pictodentalium; species Pictodentalium vernedei. Next base: position 482,703,603 of record CM062294.1, read on the forward strand.
AAAGATCCTCACATAGAGGAAGATTTCACGTTAAGATCCACAGTAGACAAGAGAGTAAATTACTCATGATCTCTGTGAAGATAGAGATGCTATCAACAGAAATGTATTGTGGTTGTTTATCTTAGCAATACCTGCTAAAACAACAGCGCCGGAGGATACGCGTATCCTATCATTCCATCCTATAGATCAGTAGAGCGTTAACAGTATTAGCTCAGAGATCTGGACAAGCCAACACATACGTCTGCAATTGATTAGCAAGCTGTGTCATAAATAAAACATCATTGGGCGCTCCCATAGATAGCAAATCTGATTGAATACTTGTTTGTTGAGAGTCCATTCTGACAGCAACAAGCGACCCGTAAAAGAACGGGAGTGCGATAAAACAATCAGACGACCCAGAAAATGACGGACCAATACTGAACTTGGTGTACTATAACCAACAGATGGATTCTTTCCATTAAATTGAATAACGGAAACGAAAGAGTGCCTCCCTGGTTCCGGAGATACGCCACTACTGTCGAATTAAAGGACAGGAATTTGGGCATGCGTTTCTGAATAATGTTCATGCAATGACAAAGCAAGCCTAAAAAACATTATTCCGCGGAAGTTAAACTGATAGCTAAAAGACTGCGGAACCCAAAGACCCTGGCACTTCGAATCCGTAGGGATCAGAATATATCCCAATCTGTTTGACTGGCAACCGTCATAACAGCCACACTCGGGTCCGGCAACTGCGGCGGCACTCTCTGAGTCAACCACCGAATGTTTGCCCCAGTCTGAATCTCTTGTAATACTAGATAGACAAGAGAATGTATAAATCAAGCAATTCATGGATTGCCGGAAAGTTGCCGTCGAAGAGAAGCTCCTCCGAGAACGAAGCGACTCTGAGAGAGTTCTTAACCTACTATCCACGCGTGGATGTAGCTAGGGCTGCATCACGTCTAACCAACTCCAATCAGCCACTGAAGGGCGGAGTTATACGTGAACAAACTACTGCCCTCAAAAGAGATTACATTGAGAATAATATCCCGTAAATCTTTTCTTGAAGACGTAATGAAAACGCCTCAGTAAGGCGGATTACGTATAATAAAGCGTCTAAGTTAAGTCTACTATACATAATGTCGTTCCCAACATTGAAATTGGAAAAGACATAAACGGCGAAAAAGAATATATGCAGTCTTTAATCACACCGTCTAGACGCATATGAACTCTCGGTATGCCCTGCTCTGCCAAAATAAACTATATGTAAAAAAGATAAAATGGCAGAAATGAGCCACGCGGACAAGAAACTAAACTATCATGCTTAGTAGCAGGCTTGTATATATATATAAATATATAGCGTCGAAAAATAAAACACATGTTGTAATGACAATATTGGACTGCGTCGGTAAGTCAGGGACAAAGTCCCTGTACCGATCGAAAAATCCGAGTCCAATGACGCTATAAGTCTCTTATCCAAGATCGCAGCAATGAAGTCCGAAAAATAATCACTGGAAGAAATGCCAGAAGATATGAAAGGCATCTTCCGATACTACTAAAGGGAAAACTCGAAATCTTTCGAATCCCTTTCGCCATCCTGTCGGACCCTATAAAGCGTTCGGTCGTCCGTAGCTTGATACAACCGCGGACCGCACCGACCCAGCGCCGTCGGATAATTCCTGATTCGACCGAGAAACCGTCAATTGCTGGGATGCTGCGAAACAACTGTGCTAACTCGGATAGCACGTCCGTCACTGAGGCCTGAGGAGCAGCGGTCTTACGATGCATTGCCGCAGGAAGCTCCGAGATCGTTACCCCGTGCATACTTCCAATATGCGAGTGAACGGAGTGTATAGGCCTCGTGTCCCTTGGCTACCGGATGGCGCGACCTATTCGCTGTGGAATCACTGAATGCCGAAACTGATCGGATACTCGAGGTCACGTAGCCAATGTGCGGTCGTGTGCCCTGCTGTGAGGATGAGGAAGCATTAAAGACAGTCTCTCGGACTGTCAATATAACGGAGCGTCCCGAGCAACGGACATATGCTCCGAATGTAAAATATCTGAACCACAACATGCGGTCCCCTATGTTGTTGGCTTCCTCCGATCTGTCCTCAATCTGCCGTCACTGGGTGAGTACTAAAGTAATTAAAGTGCTCGCATCACCCAAATCTCCTTCCTAGACCGCAACGGACGAACCCGGCAGCCGAACCATTCGATGAATGTACGCTACACCGGGTGAGCTAGCGAATGTCACTCCGTAAGCGATAGACATATTCCATGAGCACTTATTGCCGCTAACTCTTCATTAACTATGACGACAGAGGCACACTTTTGAAAGACATCTCCATAACTCTTCGAACAAGAAACCAGAAATGCTTGGATAGCAAGCATAAAATAATAATATATATAGCGTCGTTCAATAATTCGAAAGTTTGTGTGACATTATTGGACTATGTCGGAACTGAGGGACGATGTCCCTGAACCGAACCAAAAATTTCTAAGTCCACCGACGCTATCAGTTTCTTATCCGGCATCGCAGCATATGTTGTTCCGAAAGGGAAAGCTTGAAATCCACCGAATCCCTTTCGGTATCCCGTCGGACCGGATGAAACTTTCGGACGTCCGTACCCGCTTCCGCGGAGCATCCCGACCCAGCATCGTCGGATAAAATATATGCGACAGATTCAGTTGATGCTGGGATGCTGCGATAAACTGTGCTATTAAGGAAAGCACGTCCGTTCCCGAGGCCTGTGCAGTAGCGGACTTACGATGCATTGCCGCTGGAAGCTCCGTGTACGTTGACTCCCGCACACTTCCTATGCGAACGTCCGGAGTCTGCAGGCCTCGAGTCCCCGGCTACCGACCTAGCGCTGTCGGATAATTCTCGATCCGACACCGTTTCTGTCGGCTGCTGGGATGCTGCGATAAGCTGTGCTATGTGCACAAGAATGTCCGGCGTCGAGACCTGCGGAGGCGCAGTCTATCGCTGCTTCGCCGAGGGCAGCTCCGCATCAGATGGCTCCCGCATACTTTTCCTATGCGAACGTCCGGAGTCCATCGGTCTCGAATCCCTGGCTGCCGGATGGTGTGACCTGGTCGCCGAAGAATCCTTGATCGGCGAAGCTGGTAATATATCGGCGGTCACGCAGCCAAGGTGCGGTCGTGTGCGCTGACGAGAAGAGGAAGCCTTAGCAGTCTCAGCGGACTGCCTATACAACGGAGCGTCCCGAGCGACGGACTATGCTCCGCTAACGACACATTAGTACCACAACATCTGGGGCCAGATGTTGTTGAACGAGAGAGGGGCCTCTCTCGCTTGCCGTCCGGATGGACCGGAACGAGCTATGAACCGGACTAAAAGGCTTCCTCCGTTCTCCCTCCGATCCGCCGTCACTGGGTGTGCATTAAGTTAATTTTATAGTGCTCGCATCACCCCAAAATTCCTTCTAGACCGCAACGGACGAACCCGGCTGCCGAACCATTCGGTGAATGGACGCTACACCGGGCGAGCTAGCGGACGTCAAAGGCCGTCGAACCTACTAGGGTCCTCTTAGGCAATTGGCGTATTACATGAGCACTTTTCCGCTAGCCCTTCATTAATTGTGACGACGGAGGCACACTGTTGGAAGACATCACAGATACATCACCCTAATCTTGATCGTCTGAAATAGAAATTGATAAAGTAGAGTGACCCTGCGGGGAAAGGACCGGAGTGTCCAAATCCCCAACAACATACCGTGACATACGCTTCCCATATTGTCATCGAAATCATACGATACAGAACAGGAGTTAATGCGAGTACACTGACCACATATAGAATGATAATAAGGTCAGAGGAAGACTTCCTCTTAAAACAATTGATAAATATCCTTTCAATGTGAAAAGAAAACAAGTCCTGGTACTCGCACTAACCCCTGGCAATCAAAATACATAATAATAATATGATCCATTAATATAGAAAAAATAATTGAAATCAAAATATTTTGAAAAAATATTTTTTCAGAACAGCCCAAGTTTCTGAAAAGTAACGTTGAGCCCCAATGGATCCCAAGCCTAAGTGTGGACAAAAATTTTAAAAATATTTTAAACAATTTATTCAACACTTACGAACAATAATAATGTATCTAGTTATGATTAAAATAACATAAAGATATTATTATTTAGAAATCCCCCCCTCACACAGAGGGCTGTTGTAAATGTAAACAATGAGTGTAAAAACACTAAAATAAGACTCCAGGCACCCAGGCCCGAAATCAGTTACCAAAAATACACCATCTGATGCAAAACAGAGACTTCCAGGGAAGAAACTGCAGAACATCAGATGGTAGATGCAGAACACAACGCCTAACCACCCGTAGGTGAAGACGTAAACATGGGGAAAAAAAACAGAATTCATTCTGTTATTCAGCTAAAACTCCCAAGAAATTTTAGTAATAATAATTACAGAAATTATGCCAAAAGCATGGGAGAATAGCAAGGGGGAACTTAAAGGACAGGGAGAGAGGAAAAACACTTGAAAAAACAGTGTAACTAAATAATCAGAATGACAACAAAATGGCTGCTGCCTTGAAAATAGGTAACTTAACATAATTTCATTAAAAAATTTTAAGTTACAGCCCTGATAATATTCTGTCACACATTCTTTTCCTCTCCTCCTTTTCTATCCTCCTTAGAATCACTATTTCACTAATATTTATGTGTCTGGCATCATTTAAACTGAGATTTAAAAGCACAAAGATCAGTCAGATGTTAACTGATGAAGGGCCAAACTTAGAATGATAAATGGCGCCAATTTCGGAACGTCCTTGACACTGCGCATGCGCAGTAGGGGCGAAGTGTGGAGGGCCTTTCAGGACATGTTTTCTTTAGTTTTAGATGCAAATTTTGGGGATTGGGGGGCAAAATTTGTGTTTGGCCCTATATTTTAAGAGTTAGCACCAGCTATGTCTGGGTCATTGGTACAGTATAAAAATATGGGTGTGTGGGGGGGGGGGGGGGGGGGTGTATTTTGAATATGTTCATTTCCATTAGACAAAAACAAAATCAGCTCATTGGAGGGCTAAGTGTATCAGCATAGAAGTTTGGAAAGAAGATGCCTTGTTATTTTTTGCAACTTTTTTCTTCCAAAGCATAGTTTAGGATTACTTGTTGGAATGAGCCCAAGACTGTTCCAATTGGGGATTATAAGCTATTTATTTTATGCTAGCCTGTGAATTATCGCAGAGTATCTAAAAGAAATTTCTCGACTCAATGGATATCGAGGAATATCTATCTCCCAGTAGCTTCCTAAATGATGCCACTATACGCCACATAAGGTCGCCTTGAAAGAACAATCAGCTGATCTTTGTTATTGTTTTGAAACATATGCATTTCTTGTCAAATTGGGTCAAATATTGTGCAATAAAATGTCTCATAACATATAATGAAAGTTAAAGAATTTATAGTAATTTATATATTTTTTATACTTACCAATGACCCAGACATAGCTGGTGCTAATTCTCAAAATCTAGGGCCAAACACAAATTCTGCCCCCCAATCCCCAAAATTTGCATCTAAAACCGAAAATAACATGTCCTAAATGGTCCTCCATACTATTCCTCCACTGTGCATGTGCAGTGTCAAGGAGGTCTCGAAATTGGTGCCAATTATCATTCTTACAAGCAGTGCCTGGTCAGCGCTATGTACTCAGCGGGGAGGTACGAGTTCCCAACTCCTGGGAGGGCCATCCCCGTCTGGGTCATTGGTAAGTATAAAAAATATATAAATTACTATAAATTTTTTAACATTTTTATACTGTAAGTCCAGAGAATTGAGACTCTTTATACTCATTAAAAGTGTCCGAGGATAGTATATTAACGCCCGTTTGACACGTGACATATACAAATGCTTCACACCGAGCTACACTTTAAAAATATGACATGAATGAATTTAAACATTAGTTTTACACTTTAAAACCATCCCGGCACCAACTCAGAATTACTGACTCCGGAGGAGGTATCCCCTTGCTTTTCACTATAAAGCAGGTGACCTAAGGAAACACCCCCCCCCCCCCCCCCCCCCATTCCCCTTGCTCTGGGTCAAATACCCCAGAGCGAAGAGGGCAGCAGGACAGAGTCACTGCCGGAACAGAAAGCCTGCATAACTATAGTTGCAACTGTTTAGTGGATGACATTCTGAGCAACAGATAATAGACCTAAACAATGCAGGTCTCCAGAAATGGACTCAATATTTCTGAGATGAAAATTCGTGAATGTGGATGGCTGAGATCAATATGCATCCTTCATTAAATCAGTAATAGCAACGCTATTTGCGTAAGCCCAAGATGTAGAAAGCGCTCTTACTTCATGAGCCGAAATCTTAAGCACAGACTGCTGAGTTGAAGATAGATTATCATAAGCAGTACGGATGGTTAATTCAATCCATCTACCAATAGAATGGACCGTAATGTCCTTTCTATTAGGCATCAGAGACAGAAAGAAGCTTTTTCATCCCTTTCTGATAAACTGAGATCTTTGTTTATAAATACGTAAAGCTCTAACCGGACAGAGTAAAGGCCTATCTCCGTCTGTAGACGGAAGGGCCTTAATAACAATAGGTTCCGGATATTTATTAGGAGCCTGATTCTTAGCCAAAAATCCAACATTAGTAGTAAAGGTAATAGTGTTCCCGACACTACGATAGTGAGAATCGTCCACAGATAGTGCATGAAGCTCACTGACTCTTCTAGAAGAAGAGAAAGCTAAGAGAAATGCTGTCTTATAAGATAAGAATTTGAAGTCCACTGTCTCAAGAGGCTCAAATGGCTTTTCTTTTAGTTTAAGAAGAACCCAAGCTAAATTCCATTTAGGAATTAATCTAAGGGTTCTAGGTCTATTTATCGAGAAGTTTCTATCTAATTTAGATAAAGAGACATTAGATCCAATTTGTAAACTATCATGGTGTGCATAGGTATCAGATAACATAGACCTATAACCTTTAATGGTAACAGGCTGCAGTTTGATCTCATCAAACAAGAATACTAGAAAGTTTGCAATGTCTGGAATGGAGGGATCAAAAATGTCAACAGAATGATCCCTACACCAACGACAAAAGACCTTCCACTTAGCCGCATAGTTTAGCGAAGAGGTCCTCCTACAGTTAGAAATTGCGTCCACTGCTCATCCTGTAAAATGCTTGCCGTGCAAGAAGGACAGCACAATGGAAATATGTGAAGGTTGAGACTTTGCGGGTTGTGATGTAGTTGACACGATTTCCCCTGCGAAAGATCCTCTCGTGGAGGAAGCTTCCGCGGTATGTCCCACAGCAGACACCTGAGTAGATTTATCCAGGGTCTCTGTGGAGACAGAGATGCTACCAATAGAATTTTGCATTGAGATTGTTTTATCTTTAGCAATATCTGCTGAATCAACGGCGCTGGTGGATACACATATCCTATCATTCCGTCCCACAAGATCGATAGAGCGTCTACTGCATATGCTCGAGGATCCGGACATGGTGACACATCCGTCTGCAACTGACTGTTGAGCTGTGTCGCAAATAAGTCTATCATTGGCTGCTCCCATTGGTAGCAAATCTGATTGAATACCTGTTTGCTGAGAGTCCATTCTGATGGCAACAAGCGACCCTTCCGTGAAAAGGAGTCTGCTAATACATTCAGACGACCCGGAATATGACGGACCGAAAGTAGAACTTGGTGTTCTAGTACAAACAGAAGGATTCTTTCCGTTAAATTGAATAACGGAATGGAATGAGTGCCTCCCTGGTTCCGAATATACGCTACTACTGTCGTATTGTCGGACAGGATTTGGACATGTGCTTTCTGAATAATGTTCATCCAATGACGTACTGCAAGCCAAATTGACATCATTTCTTTGATGTTTATGTGCTTGCCAAGAAACTGCGGATCCCAAAGACCCTGGCACTTCGAACCCGTTGGGATCAATGTTGCACCCCAACCTGTTTGACTGGCATCCATCATAATAATAAAACTCAGATCCGGCAACTGCAGTGGAACTCCCTGAGTCAACCATTGAATGTTTGCCAAAGTCTGAATCTCTTGTTTCACTTGATTTGACAAGAGAATGTCTATATCGAGCGAATGAATCTTTACTCTCCAATTCTGAGTCAAGAAAATTTGGAGAGGACGAGTGCGTAACCGCCCCATCGGAATGAGATCCGCAGCGGCTCCACACAGACCTATCAGTCTCATGAATTCTCTTGCTGTGACTTTGTCTGAGTGAAGACAATAGCGAGCGTAACAATTGATTAATTTCGCTCCGGTTAACGGCAGATGAACGAGATTGTTGTGCGCCTCGAAGCTCATTCCCAAGTGGGTGAATGACTTGGACGGCACCAGATCCGACTTCTCATTTATTATAAAGCCGAGACATTGGAATAATAGAAGCAGATTCTGCACATCGTTCTGAAGCGTTAACTCGTTGCCGTACCTCTGAAGAATGTCGTCCAGGTAGGCCGACGTTACCGCAGACGAATGAGCTCGGAAATGTATCATTACCGAGTTCATTATTCGAGTGAAAGCCCAGGGCGCTAGGTTCAAACCGAAGCACATCGCTCGGAACTGATATACAACTCCTAGGACTGCGAAGCGTAGATACTTTCTGAATGTCGGATGTACCATGACACGTACGCATCCTTGAGATCTATGCTTGTAGCATAGTCGTTCACCCGAATACTCGCTCTGACTGATCCAATTGTCTCCATATAGAACTTCGGAGCGATGATGAGCTTGTTTATCCAGCTCAGATCTATGACTGGACGGAACGAGCCATCTGGTTTTGGAACCAGAAACAGATGGCTGTAGAAACCCGGTGATTCCTGGTCTTCTATGACCTCTACCGCGTTCTTCTCCAAAAGAGACTGTACTTCTGATAGAAGAGCATCTCTTTTCTGCGGATTTGACGGAAGCTGAGTCCATTTTGGACTTCAAGTTAATGGAGGCTTTCGTTTGAAGGATATTCTTAGTCCTTCCAAAATTACCCCTCGAACCCAGGGGTCGTCCGTAATTGATGCCCAATTGTTTATAAAACTCGACAATCTTCTGCCTACCGGAACACGATAGAGGTTCATACCATCACTTCCTGGGCCTGCGAGGCTTGCGGAAGGAGAAACTACGTCCTCCTCAACCCGCACCTCGCCCCGTCGACCTAGGGACGTCTGACCGGTTATCTCGTCCAGTATAACGTTCCTATGTGAGTCGCTGCCTTGACGGTCTCTAGAATAAGGCCTAGAGGACACATAGGAACCTCTATAGGAACTTCCCTTGGGTGTACTTGTCCCAGAAGTGCCTGTCTTACTCTTTTCTGCTGTATCCGACTTTTTAGAAGCGGATTTGAATAGCAGAGAATCCGAAGCTTTCTTGGTTATCTGATCATAGATTGCTGAAAGCTTGCCGTCGAAGAGAAGCTCTCCGGAGACCGAAGCGACTCTGAGAGCGTTTTTCACCTTACCATCCACGCGCGTGGATGTAGGTAGGGCCGCGTCATGTCTAACCAACTCCAGGTTTGCCACTGAAAGGGTGGAGTTATACGTGAAATAAGCTATTGCCCTTAAAAGAACTCTTAATGAGGATTGTATATCCTGGAATTCTTTCCCTTGAAGACGTAATGATAATGCTTTAGTAAGGTGATCTGCATATGATAAAGCATCTAAGTTAACTCTATTAGACATAATTGTCGTTTCCAACGTTGTGGTTGGAATTGACATAGACGACGGTATAGACAATTCTAGGTCTTTAGCCTGGTCGTCTAGACGCAGAGGAACTCTCAGTATACCCTGTCCTGCCGTTTCGAATTTATTCCTTGAATTGATGAAAGGCAGATGTAGAGCATTTGCGGACAAGAAACCATACTTGCTCGACTTGGTAGCAAGCTTATATATAGCGTCATTCAATAATTCAAATGTTCTTGTGACATTATTGGACTGTGTCGGAAACTCAGGGACGGTGTCCCTAAACCGATCAAAACAAAAAATTCTGTGTCCAGTGACGCTATCAGTCTCTTATCTGGCATCGCAGCATTCTGGTCCGATGGAACAATCTCTGGAAGATAATGCCAGATAAAATCTACGGCAGCTTTATGTTGTTCTGAAAGGGAAAGCTCCAGATCCTCTGAATCCCTTTCGCCATCCTGTCGGACCCTATGAAGTTCTCGGACGTCCGTACCTGATGCTTCAGCGAAGCGTACCAACCCAGCATCATCGGATAATTCCTGATCCGACAGAGATTCTGTCATCTGCTGGGAAGCTGCGATAAGTTGTGCTATTTGTGATAGCACGTCCGTCACTGAGGCCTGTGGAGCAGCGGTCTTACGTTGCTTTGCCGCTGGAAGCTCCCTGGACGTTGACTCCTGCATACTTCTTTTATCCGAACATCCGGAGTCTACAGGCCTCGTGTCCCTGGCTACCGGATGGCGTGACCTGATCGCCGTGGAATCCCTGATCGGCGAAGCTGGCTGGATATCCGTGGTCACGTAGCCAAGGTGCGGGCGTGTACGCTGCCGTGAGGATGAGGAAGCCATATTGACAGTCTCTCCGGACTGTCTATATAACGGAGCGTCCCGAGTGGCGGATGTGTGCTCCGAATGCGAAACGTTTTCTACCACAACATCTGATCCCTGATGTTGTTGTACGAGAGAGGGACCTCTCTTGCTCGCAGCCCGGATGGACCTGGACGAGCTAGGAACCGGACTAATAGGTTTCCTTTGTTCTATCCTCTGATCCGTCGTCACTGGGTGTGCACATTGCGTTATTATAGTGCTCGCATCACCAAAATCTCCTTCCTGGACCGCAACGGACGAACCCAGCTGCCAAGCCATTCGATGAATGGTCGCTACACTGGGCGAGCTAGCGGACGCCAATGCCGTCGATCCTACTAGGGACCTCTTAGGCAATTGACGTATTTCCATGAGCACTTTTGCCGCTAGCTCTTCATTTAACTGTGACTACAGAGACACACTTTTGGAAGACATCACGGAAACATCACCCTGTTCTTGTTCCTCTGAAAAAGAGATTGAAAAACTAGAGTGACCCTGCGGAGAAAGGACCGGCATGGCCTTTTCCCCGCTAACAACATACCGTGACACACGTTTCCAATGTTTGTCATCCCAATTGACACACACTGAGCAGGAGTTAGTGCGAGTACACTGACTACAACTAATACAATGATTATGAAAGTCAGAGGAAGATTTCCTCTTATTACAATTTGAACAATATCCTTTCATTGTGAAAAGAACACAAACAATCCTAGTACTCGCACCAACCCCTGAAAACAAAGATACATAATAACATGATCCATTAACATATAGAAAAAATAATTGAAATCAAAAAAATTTTTGGAAAAAATATTTTTTCAGAAAAGCCCAAGTTTCTGAAAGTAACATTGAGCCATAATGGATCCCCAAAAAGCCTAAGTGTGGACAAAAATTTTTAAAATATTTCAAAAAAATTAATGCAACACTTACATATAATAATAATGTATCTTGTTATGATTAAACTAATACAAAGACAAGAAATCACTCTCAACAGAAACCGTTGTCAATGTAAACAAGAAGTGTATAAAAACCGGAAGTTAAAAAATTTATAGTAATTTATATATTTTTTATACTTACCAATGACCCAGACATAGCTGGTGCTAACTCTTAAAATATAGGGCCAAACACAAATTTTGCCCCCCAATCCCCAAAATTTGCATCTAAAACCAAAGAAAACATGTCCTGAATGGCCCTCCACACTTCACCTCTACTGCGCATGCGCAGTGTCAAGGACGTTCTGAAATTGGCGCCATTATTTATTCTTATAACCAGTGCCTGGTAAGCACTATGTACTCAGCGGGGAGGTAAGAGTTCCCAACTGCTGGGGGGGCCATCCCCGTCTGGGTCATTGGTAAGTATAAAAAATATATAAATTACTATAAATTTTTTAACATTTTTATACTGTACCAATGACCCAGACATAGCTGAATAGTAAAAAGGCTGGAGGGCCAAGAACATAGAGCAAGATGGAACACGCTCAATTATATCAAATAGAGTCATCCCCTCTAGGGAAAAAGAAGTATTAGGCCTTACATGTATCTTTCTTATTTATGATAAATTAGAAAGATACAACACCTTCCAAAATTGAGCATCATACATCCATGTACTCTATTAATATCTAGTATAATCCTTATACTAATAATTTTTAAAGTAAGCCAATAAATAAAGTAAGTCTAGAGAATAGAGACTCTTAATACTCCTTAAAGTGTCTGAGGATTGTATAATAATGTCCGTTGACACGTGCTATATTCAAAAGCTATACTTTAAAAACTAAGACCTGAATGAATTTTTAAAACATAAACTTCTCACTAAACAACCATCCCAATAACAGCTCAGAATTACTAACTCCGGAGGAGGTATCCCCTTGTTTTCATAGTAAAACAGGTGACCCAAGGGAACACCCTCCCCCCCCCCCCTTTTTCTTACCCTGGGTCAAATAGCCCAGAGCGAAGAGGGCAGCAGAACGGAGTCACTGCCGAAACAGACAGCCTACCTAGCTATAGTAGCAACTGTTAAGTGAATGACATTCTGAGCAGTAGATAATAGACCTAACAATAGAGGCCTCCAGAAATGGACTCGATATTTCTGAGATAAAAATTCATGAATGTGGATGGCTGAGCGCAATGAGCAGCCTTCAAAAATCTATAATAGCGACACTATTAATGTAAGCCCAAGATGTAGAAGAACTCTTACTTCATGAGCCGAAATCTCAAGCACAACTGCTGAGTCAATGATATACCATAAGCAGTACCGATAGTTAATTGAATCCATTAGCAATAGAATGGAGCGTAACGTCCTTCTATTAGGCATCAAAGACAGAAGAAGCTTACGCCTGTAGTAATAAACAGATATCTGTTTATAAATACATAAACTTTAACCGGACAGAGTAAAGGCCTATGCCCGTACGAAGACGGAAGGACCTTAATAACAATAGGTTCTGGATATGAATTAGGAGCCGGACTCTTATGCGAAAATCCAACCTAAATAGTAAAGGAAGTAGTGATTCCAAAACTACGAAAGTGAAAATCATCCACCGATAGTGCATGAAACTCACTGACTCTTCAGTAAAAGAGAAGCCAACAGAATTACTGTCTAAAAGGTCAGAATTTGAAAACTACTGTTTCCAGAGGCTCAAATGATTACTTAGCTAAATAAGAACCGAAGTTAAATTCCGTATAGGAATTTAATCTAATGATTCTAAGTCTATTCATCAAAAAGTTACTAACTGACTTAGATAAAGAGACAGAAGACTCAATTGAAAACTATCATGGAGTGCATAGGTATGAGGTAACATAAACCTATAACCTTAATAATAACAGGCTGCAGTAGATCTTGTCAAACAAGTATACTAAAAAGTTGCAATGACTAGTATGGAGGAATCAACAATATCAACATAGTGATCCCTACACCAACGACGGAAGAGCTTCCACTTTAGCTGCATAGTATAGCGAAGAAGAGGTTCTCCTATAGTAAGAAATCGCGTCTAAATCTCGTCCAGTACAATGCTTACAATGCAATAAGGACCACACAACGGAATACGAGAAGGTTGAGACCTTGCGGGTTGTGATAAAGATGACACGATTTTACCCAGCGAAAAAAGATCCTCTCATGGAGGAAGATTTCGCGTTAAGTCCCACAGTAGACATCAGAGTAAATTTACCCACGGTCTCTGTGAAGACAGAGATGCTATCAACAGAAATGTATTGTGGTTGTTTATCTTAGCAATACTTGCTGAAACAACAGCGCAGGAGGATACGCATATCCTATCATTCCGTCCTATTAGATCAATAGAGTGTTAACAACATAAGCTCAGAGATCCGGACAAGCAAACACATACGTCTGCAATAGATTAGCAAGTGGTGTCGTAAATAAATTATCATTGGGCGCTCCCATTGATAGCAAATCTGATTGAATACTTGTTTGTTGAGAGTCCATTCTGACGGCAACAAGCGACCCATAAGTGAACGGGGGTCCGGTAATACAATCAGACGACCCGGAATATGACGGACCGAAGCAGAACTTGGTGTACTATAACAAACAGAAGGATTCTTTCCATTAAATTGAATAACGGGAACGAATGAGTGCCTCCCTGGTTCCGGAGATACGCCACTACTGTCGAATTAACGGACAGGATTGGGACATGCATATCTGAATAATGTTCATCCAATGACATAAAGCAAGCCTAAAAAACATTATTCCGTGGAAGATAAGTACTTGCTTAGAGACTGCGGAACCCAAAGACCCTGGCACTTCGAATCCGTTGGGACCAATATTATATCCCAACCTGTTTGACTGGCAACCGTCATAATTATAAAACTCGGATCCGGCAACTGCAGTGGCATTCTCTGAGTCAACCACCGAATGTTTGCCCCAGTCTGAATCTCTTGCTACACTAGATAGACAAGAGAACGTGTAAATTGAGCAATTCATGGATTGCTGAAAAGTTGCCGTCAAAGAGAAGCTTCTCCGAGAACGAAGCGACTCAGAGAGAGTTCTTCACCTTACTATCCACGCACATGGATGTAGCTAGGGCTGCGTCACGTCTAACCAACTCCAAGCAGCCACTGAAGGGCGGAGTTATACGTGAACAAACTACTGCCCTCAAAAGAAATCACATTGAGGATCATATCCCGGAATTCTTTCTCTAGAAGACGTAATGATAACGCCTCAGTAAGGTGGATTACGTATGATAAAGCGTCTAAGTTAAGTCTATAAGACATCATTGTCGTTTCCAACATTGTGGTTGGAAAAGACATAGACGGCGAAAAAGATTATTTCCAATGTTTAACCACGCCGTCTAGACGCATATGATCTCTCGGGATGCCCTGTTCTGCCAAAATAAATTATTTGTATAAATGATAAAAGGCAGAAATGAGCATTGCGGACAAGAAACTAAACTATCATGCTTGGTAGCAGGCTTATATATATATAGCGTCGATAAATAATAAACATGTTCTAATGACATTATTGGACTGTGTCGGTAAGTCAGGGACAATGTCCCTGAACCGATCCAAAATTCCGTGTCCAATGACGCTATAAGTCTCTTATCCAACATCGCAGCAATGTAGTCCGAAATAACAATCACTGGAAGATAATGCCGGAAGATACGTATGGCAGCTTCCGATGCAACAAAAGGGAAAACTCGAAATCTTTCGAATCCCTTTCGCCATCCTGTCGGACCCTATAAAGCGTTCGGTCGTCCGTACCTGATGCAACTGCGGACCGCACCGACCCAGCGCCGTCGGATAATTCCTGATTCGACCAAGAAACTGTCGATTGCTGGGATGCTGCGAAAAAACTGTGCTAACTCGGATAGCACATCCGTCACTGAGGCCTGTGGAGAAGCGGTCCTGCGATGCATTGCCGCTGGAAGCTCCGTGATCGTTACCCCGTGCATACTACTAATATGCGAGCGAACAGAGTGTATAGGCCTCATGTCCCTTGGCTACCGGATGGCGTGACCTGTTCGCCGTGGAATCACTGAATGACGAAACTGATCGGATACTCGAGGTCACGTAGCCAATGTGCGGTCGTGTGCACTGCTGTGAGGATGAGGAAGCATTATCGACAGTCTCTCGGACTGTCAAAATAACGGAGCGTCCCGAGCGACGGACATATGCTCCGAATGTAAAATATCTGAACCACAACATGCGGTCCCCTATGTTGTTAGACGAGAGAGGGACCTCTCTCGCTCACAGCCCGGACGGACCTGGACAAGCCAGGAACCGGACTAACAGGCTTCCTCCGATCTGTCCTCAATCCGCCGTCACTGGGTGAGTACTAAAGTAATTATAGTGCTCGCATCACCCAAATCTCCTTCCTAGACCGCAACGGACAAACCCGGCAGCCGAACCATTCGATGAATGTACGCTACACCGGGTGAGCTAGCGAATGTCACTCCGTCGATCCTACAAGGGACCTCTTAGGCGATAGACATATTCCATGAGCACTTACTGCCGCTAGCTCTTCATTAACTATGACGACAGAGGCACACTTTTGAAAGACATCTCCGTAACTTTGCGAACAAGAAACCAGAAATGCTTGGTAATAGCAAGCATATAATAATAAATATATAGCGTCGTTCAATAATTCGAAAGTTTGTGTGACATTATTGGACTATGTCGGAACTGAGGGACGATGTCCCTGAACCGAACTAAAAAATTCTAAGTCCACCGACGCTATCAGTTTCTTATCTGGCATCGCAGCATTCTGGTCCGACGAAAGAACCTGTAGAAGATCAAGTCAGATGACAAACACAACAGCATATGTTGTTCCGAAAGGGAAAGCTCGAAATCCTCCGAATCCCTTTCGGTATCCCGTCGGACCGGATGAAATTTTCGGACGTCCGTACCCGCTTCCGCGGAGCGTCCCAACCCAGCATCGTCGGATAAAATATTATGCGACAGATTCAGTTGTTGCTGGGATGCTGCGATAAGCTGTGCTATTTAGGATAGCACATCCGTCCCCGAGGCCTGTGCAGTAGCGGTCTTACGATGCATTGCCGCCGGAAGCTCCGTGTACGTTGACTCCCGCACACTTTCTTATGCGAACGTCCGGAGTCTGCAGGCCTCGTGTCCCTGGCTACCGGATGGTGTGACCTGGTCGCCGATGATTCTCTGACTGGCGAAGCTGACTGGATATCCGAGGTCACGTAGCCAAGAGCGGTCGTGTGCGCTACCATGAGAATGAGGAAGCCTTATTGACAGTCTCTCCGGACTGACTATATGTCGGGGCGTCCCGAGCGGCGGACGTATGCTCCGAATGCGAAACATTTTGTACCACAACATCTGGGGCCAGATGTTGTTGTACGAGAGAGGGGCCTCTCTCGCTCGCCGTCCGGATGGACCAGAACGAGCTATGAACCGGACTAAAAGGCTTCCTCCGTTCTCCCTCTAATCCGCCGTCACTGGGTGTGCATTTGGTTGATTTATAGTGCTCGCATCACCCCAAAACTCCTTCTAGACCGCAACGGACGAACCCGGCTGCCGAACCATTCGATGAATGGACGCTACACCAGGCGAGCTAGCGGACGTCAAAGGCCGTCGAACCTACTAGGGTCCTCTTAGACAATTGGCGTATTTACATGAGCACTTTTCCGCTAGCCCTTCATTAATTGTGACGACGGAGGCACACTGTTGGAAGACATCACAGATACATCACCCTAATCTTGATCGTCTGAAATAGAAATTGATAAAGTAGAGTGACCCTGCGGGGAAAGGACCAGAATGTCCAATTCCCCACTAACATACCGTGACATACGCTTCCCATGTTGTCATCGAAATCATCAGATACAGAACAGGAGTTAATGCGAGTACACTGACTACATATAGAATGATTATAAAAGTCAGAGGAAGACTTCCTCTTATTACAATTGATCAAAATCCTTTCAATGTGAAAAGAAAACAAAGTCCTGGTACTCGCACCAACCCCTGACAATCAAAATACATAATAATAATATGATCCATTAACATAGAAAAAATAATTGAAATCAAAATATTTTGAAAAAATATTTTTTCAGAACAGCCCAAGTTTCTGAAAAGTAACGTTGAGCCCCAATGGATCCCAAGCCTAAGTGTGGACAAAAAATTTAAAAATATTTTAAACAATTTATGCAACACTTACGAACAATAATAAAATATCTAGTTATGATTAAATTAACATCAAGATATTATTTTCAAGAAATCCCCCCCTCACACAGAGGGCTGTTGTAAATGTAAACAATGAGTGTAAAAACACTAAAATAAGACTCCAGGCACCCAGGCCCGAAATCATTACCAAAAATACACTATCTGATGCAAAACAGAGACTTCCAGGGAAGAAACTGCAGAACATCAAATGGTAGATGCAGAACACAACGCCTAACCACCCATAGGTGAAGACGTAAACATGGGAAAAAGAACAGAATTCATTCTGTTATTCAGCTAAAACTCCCAAGAAATTTTAGTAATAATAATTACAGAAACTATGCCAAAAGCATGGGAGAATAGCAAGAGGGGACTTAAAGGAAAGGGAGAGAGGAAAACACTGGAAATCAGTGTAACTAAATAACAAGAATGACAACAAAATGGCTGCTGCCTCGAAAATAGGTAACTTAACATAATTTCATTAAAAAATTTTAAGTTGCAGCCCTGATAATATTCTGTCACACATTTTTCCTCTCCTCCTTCTATATCCTCCTTAGAATCACCATTTCACTAATATTTATGTGTCTGGCATCATTTAAACTGAGATTTACAAGCACAAAGATCAGTCAGATGTTAACTGATGAAGAGCCAAACTAAGAATGAAGAATGGCGCCAATTTCGGAACGTCCTTGCTACTGCGCATGCGCAGTAGAGGTGAAGTGTGGCGGGTCATTCAGGACATGTTTTCTTTGGTTTTAGATGCAAATTTTGGGGATTGGGGGGCAAAATTTGTGTTTGGCCCTATATTTTAAGAGTTAGCACCAGCTATGTCTGGGTCATTGGTACAGTATAAAAAAATAGGAATTTTGACGCGGCAAAAATTCTTGCCCGTCCCATAACAATGGCAAATATAGCCCCTAGAACTTCTCTTGAACAAATCTGAGTCTACACCTCAAAAGTAAGCTGCACACCTAATATCAAGTCTCTGCTACTGCTGGTTCATGAGAAGATTTTTTAAGATTTAGGCTCACTTTTTGGGCGTGACCCTACAAAGGGGCGGGTCAACTTGATTTGAACAAACTTGAATTGACATATGATAGGGAACATGCACAGAAAATTTTGTAGAATTTGGTCCAGCAGTTCATGAGAAGAAGTTGATATTGTAAAGTTAACGCCAGACAGACGGACGATGGACGGATGTTCTTACAAATGGCTACTTATGTGGCTATTTTATGGACATGTTAAGTGGCTAACCTAAAACACATGTCCAACATAATAAAACAAGTTTTTGGGGGTAAAATTTTTGGGGGGTCAGCTAACCCTAACCCTACCCTTTACTGACCCTAACCCTACCCACCCCTAACCCTAACCTAACCCTAAACTAACCCTAACCCTAGCCACATAACTCTAACACCCCTTCACTGACCCCCAGCCCACCCCACCCCACCCCTAATCCTCACCCCAGAATGCCCTAACCCTACTCTACATTTATGTTTTTAATTTTTGTCTCAAAAACAAGCTTAAGAATCCTCATTAGAATGAGCTCATTGAGATCATTCCAATGAGGGGTAATAAGCTATGTTTTTCTGACTTTTTCTATAGTTACTCAAGAATTTATTTTCTAAGTGTCATCTTCTATCTGCATTGGGTGAAGGGATATCAGATTCTTGTCAGTACAGTGCAGCCGTGTTAACTGAATAACCACTTTGCCAGTAAAAATTATTCCATTAACAGGAGTATTCAATTAACAGGGATTAGTCATATTTCTATATTTCAGAGACAAACTGAACTTTAATTCTTTTATATTTAGTTTGACAAAAGCTCAAGGAGCTCTGTCAAACCAGACATATTAGATTAAATACCAATATTTGATTTACTGAGGCAAAATTGATTTATAAACAAGGGGACTTTGGTGATTGTTAGGGTAATTTCTTGATATATCACAGCTTTATTTATTCAATTAACAGGAGTATACTCTATAAAGCATATGCAATTAACAGATCAAATCTGTACTGAAGGTATGGCAAATGGTTTTGTGTTTGGAAATTATATTCAACAAGTTAGCCCTAAAACAAATTTGGTTACAATCAATTCGTCCAAACTGAAGTTAAAATTTGTGGACAACACAAAAACCATGTTTCTAAGTCGAAAAAGGACCATCACTCTGGTGAAAATCAATGGACCATGTCCATTTCCAAACTTAACCATGCCCATGTTTCCGTAGTCCATTCCAGAATACATGGTTTATTCCGGGCATGCGCAGACAACTCGGATTATCAATCTGGTTGTTTTCTTTGCAAACCGTCATTCTGGAATATCATTCCGAATCATTCTGAGTAAACCACCTCGCGAGCAGGTTTAGATGGTTTACCTTTTATTTCTGACATGCGCAATTATCAACAAATAGTGGAAAATATTTCCTTGTTCGTTGTATTCACCAAAAATGTTTGAGCAATCAATAACAAATATGTTAGGTAATGGAATTCAGCAAAATATTTAAACATAGCATACCCACAATAATTGATGAAAATAAAGAGAAAGAACTATGGAGTCAACTAAACAACAGGCCCATTGACCCACCCCCAAAATGAATTTTTTGGGCCCTGGAATTCATTTTTTTTTTTGCGAAGCGACCACTCTTGACCGCCCATAACCGACTCATTTATCTCCTCTTGACCCGAAACCCTGATTATTGTGACAGAACATTACATCGGGATGTGAAATCCTAAAATGATGAATGTCGAGGGGGGGGGGGGGGGGGGGGGGGGGGGGGGTGGTGGCGGGGGTGGGTGGGGGAGGGGGTGGAGTGGAGTAGGCTACAACCTGGTGAGATTGGATATTGTTACTGAGCCTTAACAATGCGGCGGTGCACCTTCTTGTTCATGGGAACTCTGTGGTGAGAGTGCACAGACAGGCTTTGCTGGTTCTCAGTATACTCATAACCAACAAATAGTAGACACCAAATACTGAAATTTTTGTTTAAAATTCTCGCTCAAATAACGTCAACGAGCAGAGTTGTATGAACATAATGGCGAGAACCTGTCCCCAATCTTCCGGATTAGCCGGCGTCCTGGCCAATGGCGAAGCCAGGGGGGGGGGGGGTGGTGAGGGGGGACTGGAGGCTCAGGTCAACCTAAGGCTTTAGTACCCCCTACACAAAAAATAAATATTGATCCCAATGCTCTCCAATTTAGAGCTACACATGCTTCAATTGCTTCATATTCGATCTTGGAGCACTAAATTTTGCAAAATTTTCTCGGGGGAGGCCTTGTCCAAACTAAGACCCTCTGGTCGTCACCTGCTTCCTCCCACATCCTTGTCCTAACTAGGACCTCCGGTTGTTAACCCCCCCTCCCCCCTGCACTTCCATGAGGGGAAGTGGGAGGAGAGGGTAACGATGGAAGGTTGAAAGCTTGGACTAGGCACCCCCACAACATTACAAATATCATGTTATGCCCCCCCCCCCCCCCCACAAAAAATGGCTAGCCCCCACCCCCACCCCACCCCTCAATTATACAATCCAGGCTACGCCCCTGAAAAAATGGGAGTCGAAATAATAAGAAAACTCAAGTGCTCTATCCAGCATTTCTTTGTGAATTTTTTGTTTCTTTTTAATCTGGTCATATTGACCTACCTATCCATAGAAGAGCTGTGCTGTTTTGTACAGCTGCAGCAATAAAATGAGCAAAAACAGAA
Source organism: Pictodentalium vernedei (assembly GCA_031216915.1). Classification (NCBI taxonomy): domain Eukaryota; kingdom Metazoa; phylum Mollusca; class Scaphopoda; order Dentaliida; family Dentaliidae; genus Pictodentalium; species Pictodentalium vernedei. The sequence goes on from CM062294.1 coordinate 482,724,952, forward strand.
GCCATGTTGTCATTGACAACATCATCAACAAAAATTGCGAGGGCCACTTCCTCCAATTCCATTCTGGTTTAAATTTAAAGTGCAATTTGCTGTTTCCTTGTGATTACTATTCTGTATCTTCACTGCGCATGTCACACTATTCCATGTAATCCGGAATAGACAACGGAAACATAAGCCTGCATTACCTCCCAAGTAAGCCGTTTATCTAATTTGGTTACGATGAATTCACCCAAAATCAAGTCAAAAGTTAAAAAATTTATAATAATTTATATATTTTTTATACTTACCAATGACCCAGACTTAGCTGGTGCTAACTCTAACAAAACCAGGGCCAAACACAAATTTTGCCCCCCAATCCCCAAAATTTGCATCCAAAACAAAAAGAAATCATGTCCTAAAGGACCTCCATACTACGCCTCTACTGCGCATGCGCAGTGATGCAGACATCCCGAAATTGGCGCCAATTATCATTCTTACTGGCAGTGCCTGGTCAGCGCTATGTACTCAGCGGGGAGGCAAGAGTTCCCAACTCCAGGGAGGGCCATCCCCGTCTGGGTCATTGGTAAGTATAAAAAATATATAAATTACTATAAATTTTTTAACATTTTTATACTGTACCAATGACCCAGACTTAGCTGAATAGTAAACAGGCTGGAGGGCCTAGGACATAGAGGAAAATCCAATAAGCTCAACTATATAGTAAAGAGGTAACCCCTTAAGGAGAAAAGGAGTATTAGGCTTTACATGTATCTTTCTTATTTAATATTAAATTAGAAAGATACACTACCCTTAATAATTGAGCACAATAACATTCATGTTCTCTATTAACATCCTGTATAACCCTTATACTAATTATTTTTAAAGCAAGCCAATAAATAAAGTAGTCCAGAGAATTGAGACTCTTTATAGTCATATAAAAGTGTCCGAGTATTGTATATTAAAGCCCGTTTGACACTTGACATATACAAATGCTTCACACCGAGCTACACTTTAAAAATAAGACATGAATGAATTTTAACATTAATATTACACTTTAAAACCATCCCGGAAGCGACTCAGAAATACTGACTTGGAGGAGGCATTCCCTTGCTTTTCACTATAAAGCAGGTGACCTAAGGGAACACCCACCCCCCCCCCCCCCCCCCTTCCCCTTGCCCTGGGTCAAATAGCCCAGAGCGAAGAGGGCAGCCGGACGGAGTCACTGCCGGAACAGAAAGCCTGCATAACTATAGTTGCAACTGTTTAGTGGACGACATTCTGAGCAACAGATAACGGACCTAAACAATGCAGGTCTCCAGAAATGGACTCAATATTTCTGAGATAAAAATTCGTAAATGTGGATGGCTGAGACCAATAAGCAGCCTTCATTAAATCTGTAATAGCAACACTATTAGCATAAGCCCAGGAAGTAGAAAGAGCTCTTACTTCATGAGCAGAAATCTTAAGCACAGACTGCTGAGAAGATAAATCTTCATAAGCAGTACGGATAGTTAATTGAATCCATCTAGCAATAGAATGGACTGAAATGTCCTTTCTATTAGGCATCAAAGACAGAAAGAAACGTTTCCGTCCCTTTCTGATAAACTGAGATCTCTGTTTATAGATACGTAATGCTCTAACAGGACAGAGTAAAAGCCTACGCCCATCTGAAGACGGAAGAGCCTTAATAACAATAGGTTCCGGATATTTATTAGGAGCCTGATTCTTAGCTAAAAAACCCACATTAGTAGTGAAGGTGATAGTGTTCCCAACACTACGATAATGAGAATCATCCACCGATAGTGCATGAAGCTCACTGACTCTTCTAGCAGAAGAGAAAGCTAAGAGAAAAGCTGTCTTATAAGATAAGAATTTGAAATCTACTGTCCCAAGAGGTTCAAATGGCTTTTCCTTCAATTTAAGAAGATCCCAAGCTAAATTCCACTTAGGAATTAATCTAAGAGTTCTGGGTCTATTTATCGAAAAGTTTCTAACCAACTTAGATAAAGAGACATTAGATCCAATTTGTAAACTATCATGATGTGCATAGGTATCAGATAACATAGATCTATAACCCTTTATAGTAACAGGCTGCAGTTTGATTTCGTCAAACAAGTATACTAGAAAGTTTGCAATGTCTGGTATAGAGGGATCGAATATATCTACAGAATGATCCCTACACCAACGACGAAAAACCTTCCACTTAGCCGCATAGTTTAGCGAAGAGGAGGTCCTCCTACAGTTAGAAATCACGTCCACTGCTCGTCCTGTAAAGTGCTTGCCATGCAAGAAGGACCGCACAACGGAAAAACGTGAAGGTTGAGACCTTGCGGGTTGTGATGGAGTTGGCGCGATTTCCCCTGCGAAAGAAGATCCTCCCGTGGAGGAAGCTTCCGCGGTAGGTCCCACAACAGACACCTGAGTAGATTTATCCACGGTCTCTGTGGCGACAGAGATGCTACCAACAGAATCTTGCATTGAGATTGTTTTATCTTTAGCAATACTTGTTGAATTAACGGCGCTGGAGGATACGCATATCCTATCATTCCGTCCCAAGGGATCGACAGAGCGTCTACTGCAAATGCTCTTGGATCCGGACACGGAGACACATACGTCTGCAACTGATTGTTGAGATGTGTCGCAAATAAGTCTATCATTGGCCGTTCCCATTGGTAGCAAATCTGATTGAATACTTGTTTGTTGAGAGTCCACTCCGACGGCAACAAGCGACCCTTTCGTGAAAGGGAGTCTGCAAGCACATTCAGACGACCCGGTATGTGATGGACCGAAAGAAGAACGTGATGTTCTAGCGCAAACAGAAGGATTCTTTCCGTTAGATTGAACAACGGAACTGAATGAGTGCCTCCCTGATTCCGTATATACGCCACTACTGTCGTATTGTCGGATAGGATTTGGACATGAGCATCGTGAATAATGTCCATCCAGTGACGTAACGCAAGCCAAATTGACATCATTTCCTTGACGTTTATGTGCTTGCACAGGAATTGCGGATCCCAAAGACCCTGGCATCTCGAATCCATTGGGATTAATGATGCACCCCAACCAGTTTGACTGGCATCCGTCATAACGGTAAAACTCGGATCCGGCAACTGCAGCGGAACTCCCTGAGTTAACCACTGAATGTTTGCCCAAGTCTGAATCTCTTGTTTCACTTGATCTGACAAGAGAACGTCTACATCGAGCGAATGAATTTTCACACTCCAATTCTGAGTCAAGAAAATTTGAAGAGGACGTGTGCGTAACCGCCCCATCGGAATGAGATCCGCAGCGGCTCCGCACAGACCTATCAGTCTCATAAATTCTCTCGCCGTGACTTTGTCTGCGTGCAGACAATAGCGAGCGTAACAACTGACTAATTTCGCTCTGGTTAACGGCAGATGAACGAGATTGTTGTGCGTCTCGAAGCTCATTCCCAGATGAGTGAATGACTTGGACGGCACCAGATCCGACTTCTCCTCGTTTACTATAAAACCGAGACGTCGGAGCAATAGAAGAAGATTCTGAACATCGTTCTGAAGCGTTAACTCGTTGCCGTACCTCTGAAGAATGTCGTCCAGGTAGGCCGACGTTACCGCAGACGAATGAGCTCGGAAGTAGATCATTACCGAGTTCATTACCTGAGTGAAAGCCCAGGGTGCTAGATTCAATCCGAAGCACATCGCCCGGAATTGATACACCACTCCTAGGACTGCGAAGCGTAGATACTTTCGGAATGTCGGATGTACCATGACGTGAAAGTACACATCTTTGAGATCTATGCTCGTTGCATAATCGTTCACCCGAATACTCGCTCTGACCGATCGAATCGTCTCCATATAAAACTTCGGAGCGACGATCAGCTTGTTTATCCAGCTCAAATCTATGACTGGACGGAACGAGCCGTCTGGTTTCAGAACCAGAAACAGATGGCTGTAGAATCCCGGAGATTCCTGGTTTTCTACGACCTCTACCGCGTTCTTCATTAAAAGAGACAGCACCTCTGATAACAGAGCGTCTCTTTTCTGCGGATTTGACGGAAGATGAGTCCACTTTGGACTTCGAGTTAATGGAGGCTTTCGTTTGAAGGATATCTTTAGACCTTCCGAAGTCACTCCTCTCACCCAAGGGTCGTCCGTAATCGACGCCCATTCTTGTGAAAAGCTCGACAACCTTCCGCCAACCGGAACGCGATAGAGGTTTAAGCCATCACCTCCTGGACCTGCGAGGCCTGCGGTAGGAGAAACCACGTCTTCCACGGCCCGCACCTCGCCCCGTTGACCTCGGGGCATCCGACCGATTGTCCCGGCCTGAAGGACGTCCCGAACGAGAGTCGCTATCCTGACGGTCTCTCGAATAAGACCAAGAGGACGCACCGGAACCTCTATAGGAACCTCTCTTGGGCGCATTAGACCCAGAAGTGCCTGTCTTATTCGTGTCTGCTGTATCCGACTTCTTAGGAGCAGATTTGAACAACAGAGAATCCTTAGCTTTCTTTTTAATTTTATCATAAATAGCGGAAAGCTTGCCGTCAAAGAGAAGTTCTCCTGAGACCGAAGCGACTCTAAGAGAGTTCTTCACCTTAGAATCCACTAGTGTGGATGTAGCTAGGGCTGCGTCACGTCTAACCAACTCCAGATTTGCCACTGAAAGGGCGGAGTTACACGTGGAATAAGCTACTGCCCTTGAAAGAAGTCTTAAAGAGGATTGTATATCCTGAAACTCTTTCCCCTGAAGGCGCAGTGATAACGCCTTAGTAAGGTGATCTGCGTAAGATAAGGCATCTAAATTGGCTCTGTTAGACGCAATAGCTGTTTCCAACACCGCGGTTGGAATAGAAGCTGACGACGGTAATGATAGCTCTAAGTCTTCCGTCTCGTCGTCCATACGCAGAGGAACTCTCGGTATACCCTGTCCTGCCATATCGAATTTATTCCTTGCATTAATGAAAGGCAGGTTGAGAGTATTAGCGGACAAGAAACCTGCTTTCCCCGTCCTGGAAGCAAGTTTAAATATAGCGTCGTTCAATAGTTCAAATGTTCTTGCAACATTATTGGACTGCGACGGAAACTCGGGAGCGATGTCCCTAAACTGCTCAAAAAATTCAGAGTCCAATGACGCTATAATTCTCTTGTCCGGAAGCGCAGCAGTCTGGCCCGACGGAACAACTTGAGGGAGAAAGTGCCGAATGAAATCCACGGCAGCTTTATGTTGTTCCGAAAGGGATAGCTCCAAGTCATCCGTATCCCTTTCACCATCCGGTCGGACCTCATGATGTTCCCGGTCGTCTGCCCCGATGCTTCGGCGGAGCGTACCGACCCAGCGCCGTCGGATAATTCTCGATCCGACACCGTTTCTGTCGGCTGCTGGGATGCTGCGATAAGCTGTGCTATCTGCACAAGAATGTCCGGCGTCGAGACCTGCGGAGGCGCAGTCTTTCGCTGCTTCGCCGAGGGCAGCTCCGCATCAGATGGCTCCCGCATACTTTTCCTATGCGAACGTCCGGAGTCCATCGGTCTCGAATCCCTGGCTGCCGGATGGTGTGACCTGGTCGCCGAAGAATCCTTGATCGGCGAAGCTGGTAATATATCGGCGGTCACGCAGCCAAGGTGCGGTCATGTGTGCTGACGAGAAGAGGAAGCCTTAACAGTCTCTGCGGACTGCTTATACAACGGAGCGTCCCGAGCGACGGACGTATGCTCCGCTAAAGACACATTTTGTACCACAACATCTGGTCCCAGATGTTGTTGTACGAGAGAGGGGCCTCTCTCGCTCGCGGCCCGGCTGGACCTGGACGAGCTAGGAACCGGACTCAAAGGCTTCCTCCGTTCTCGCTTACTATCCGCCGTCACTGGGTGTGCATCTATTATGTTTATAGTGCTCGCATCACCCAAAACTTCCTCTTGGACCGCATCGGACGAACCCGGCTGCCGAACCATTCGGTGAATGGACGCTACACCGGGCGAGCTAGCAGACGACATTTGTCTAATCTCCATGAGCACTTTTGCCGCTAGCTCTGAATTCATTTGTGACGACGGACGCACACTTGTAGAAGATAACATGGAAACATCACCCTGTTCTGGTTCCTCTGAAATAGAAGCTGAGAGAGTAGAGTGACCTTGCGGAGAAAGAGCCGGCATCGCCCTTTCTCCAGAAACAACATATCGTGACACACGTTTCCAATGTTTCTCATCCCAATATTCACATATAGCACAGGGATTAATGCGAGAACACTGACTACAATTAATACAATGATCATGAAAGTCAGAGGAAGATTTCTTCCTATTACAATTTGAACAACGTCCCTTCATTGTGAAAGAACAACAATAAGTCCTAGTTACTCGCAAAAACCCCTGACACAAAGATACATAATAACATGATCCATTAATAAATGAAAAAACAATTGCAAATCAAAATAATTTTGAAAAAATATTTTTTCAGCGAAGCCCAAGTTGCTGAAAAGTAACGTTGAGCCCCGATGGATCCGATGGCAAAGTGTGGTCAAAAATTTTAAATTTATATTAAATAATTAATGAGACACTTACGGATAATATAAATGTATCTTATAGTGAGATAAACTACAGCAAAGGCAAACAGCCCCCCTCAAAAAAGGCTGTTGCCAATGTAAACAAACAGTGTAAAAACACCAGAAAACATGACTCCAGGCACTGAAAAAACTGGCCCGGAATCAGTCATCAAATTACACTCTATCTGATGCAAAACAGAGACTCCCAGGGGAGAATCTGCAGAACATCAGATGGAAGATGCAGAACACAAATGTTATACACCCATGGGTGAAAACGTAACTATGGGGAAAATAACAGAAAACATTCTGTAACCAAGCAACTCTCCCAGGAAATTTTAGAAATGAAATTTCTCAAAAATATGCCAAAAGCATGGGAGAATTGCAAGGGGGGACTTTAGAAGGCTAGGGGAGAGGAAACACTGAATAAGCAGTGCAACATTTAGCAAGAATGACAACAAGAGGCCCATGCCTCGAAAGTTAAAAAATTTATAGTAATTTATATATTTTTTATACTTACCAATGACCCAGACTTAGCTGGTGCTAACTCCACAAAAACCAGGGCCAAACACAAATTTTGCCCCCCAATCCCCAAAATTTGCATCCAAAACAAAAAGAAATCATGTCCTAAAGGACCTCCATAGTACGACTCTACTGCGCATGCGCAGTGACGCAGTCGTCCCGAAATTGGCGCCAAATATCATTCTTACTGGCAGTGCCTGGTCAGCGCTATGTACTCAGCGGGGAGGCAAGAGTTCCCAACTCAGGGAGGGCCATCCCCGTCTGGGTCATTGGTAAGTATAAAAAATATATAAATTACTATAAATTTTTTAACATTTTTATACTGTACCAATGACCCAGACTTAGCTGAATAGTAAACAGGCTGGAGGGCCTAGGACATAGAGGAAAATCCAATAAGCTCAATTATAAAATAAAGAGATAACCCCTTAAGGAGAAAAGGAGTATTAGGCTTTACATGTATCTTTCTTATTTAATATTTAAATTAGAAAGATACACTACCCTTAATAATTGAGCACAATAACATTCATGTTCTCTATTAATATCCAGTATAACCTTTATACTAATTATTATTAAAACAAGCCAATAAATAAAGTAGTCCAGAGAATTGAGACTCTTTATAATCATTTAAAAGTGTCCGAGTATTGTATATTAAAGCCCGTTTGACACTTGACATATACAAATGCTTCACACCGAGCTACACTTTAAAAATAAGACATGAATGAAATTAAACATTAATATTACACTTTAAAACCATCCCGGAAGCGACTCAGAAATACTGTCTTGGAGGAGGCATTCCCTTGCTTTTCACTATAAAGCAGGTGACCTAAGGGAACACCCGCCCCCCCCCCCCCCTTCCCCTTGCCCTGGGTCAAATAGCCCAGAGCGAAGAGGGCAGCCGGACGGAGTCACTGCCGGAACAGAAAGCCTGCATAACTATAGTTGCAACTGTTTAGTGGACGACATTCTGAGCAACAGATAACGGACCTAAACAATGCAGGTCTCCAGAAATGGACTCAATATTTCTGAGATAAAAATTAGTAAATGTGGATGGCTGAGACCAATAAGCAGCCTTCATTAAATCTGTAATAGCAACACTATTAGCATAAGCCCAGGAAGTAGAAAGAGCTCTTACTTCATGAGCAGAAATCTTAAGCACAGACTGCTGAGAAGAAGATAAATCTTCATACGCAGTACGGATAGTTAACTGAATCCATCTAGCAATAGAATGGACTGAAATGTCCTTTCTATTAGGCATCAAAGACAGAAAGAAACGTTTCCGTCCCTTTCTGATGAACTGAGATCTCTGTTTATAGATACGTAGTGCTCTAACAGGACAGAGTAAAGGCCTACGCCCGTCTGAAGACGGAAGAGCCTTAATAACAATAGGTTCCGGATATTTATTAGGAGCCTGATTCTTAGCTAAAAAACCGACGTTAGTAGTGAAGGTGATAGTGTTCCCAACACTACGATAATGAGAATCATCCACCGATAGTGCATGAAGCTCACTGACTCTTCTGGCAGAAGAGAAAGCTAAGAGAAAAGCTGTCTTATAAGATAAGAATTTGAAATCTACTGTCCCAAGAGGTTCAAATGGCTTTTCCTTCAATTTAAGGAGAACCCAAGCTAAATTCCACTTAGGAATTAATCTAAGAGTTCTGGGTCTATTTATCGAAAAGTTTCTAACCAATTTCGATAAAGAGACATTAGATCCAATTTGTAAACTATCATGATGTGCATAGGTATCAGATAACATAGATCTATAACCCTTTATAGTAACCGGTTGCAGTTTGATTTCGTCAAACAAGTATACTAGAAAGTTAGCAATGTCTGGTATAGAGGGATCAAATATATCAACAGAATGATCCCTACACCAACGACGGAAAACCTTCCACTTAGCCGCATAGTTTAGCGAAGAGGAGGTCCTCCTACAGTTAGAAATCGCGTCCACTGCTCGTCCTGTAAAGTGCTTGCCATGCAAGAAGGACCGCACAACGGAAAAACGTGAAGGTTGAGACCTTGCGGGTTTTGATGCAGTTGGCGCGATTTCCCCTGCCAAAGAAGATCCTCTCGTGGAGGGAGCTTCCGCGGTAGGTCCCACAACAGACACCTGAGTAGATTTATCCACGGTCTCTGTGGCGACAGAGATGCTACCAACAGAATCTTGCATTGAGATTGTTTTATCTTTAGCAATACTTGTTGAATTAACGGCGCTGGAGGATACGCATATCCTATCATTCCGTCCCAAGGGATCGATAGAGCGTCTACAGCAAATGCTCTTGGATCCGGACACGGGGACACATACGTCTGCAACTGATTGTTGAGATGTGTCGCAAATAAGTCTATCATTGGCCGTTCCCATTGGTAGCAAATCTGATTGAATACTTGTTTGTTGAGAGTCCACTCCGACGGCAACAAGCGACCCTTTCGAGAAAGGGAGTCTGCTAGCACATTCAGACGACCCGGTATGTGACGGACCGAAAGAAGAACGTGATGTTCCAACGCAAACAGAAGGATTCTTTCCGTTAGATTGAACAACGGAACTGAATGAGTGCCTCCCTGATTCCGTATATACGCCACTACTGTCGTATTGTCGGATAGGATTTGGACATGAGCATCGTGAATAATGTCCATCCAGTGACGTAACGCAAGCCAAATTGACATCATTTCCTTGATGTTTATGTGCTTGCACAGGAATTGCGGATCCCAAAGACCCTGGCATCTCGAATCCGTTGGGATTAATGATGCACCCCAACCTGTTTGACTGGCATCCGTCATAATGGTAAAACTCGGATCCGGCAACTGCAGCGGAACTCCTTGAGTTAACCACTGAATGTTTGCCCAAGTCTGAATCTCTTGTTTCACTTGATCTGACAAGAGAACGTCTACATCGAGCGAATGAATTTTCACACTCCAATTCTGAGTCAAGAAAATTTGAAGAGGCCGTGTGCGTAGCCGTCCCATCGGAATGAGATCCGCAGCGGCTCCGCACAGACCTATCAGTCTCATAAATTCTCTCGCTGTGACTTTGTCTGTATTTAGACAATAGCGAGCGTAACAACTGACTAATTTCGCTCTGGTTAACGGCAGACGAACGAGATTGTCGTGCGTCTCGAAGCTCATTCCCAGATGAGTGAATGACTTGGACGGCACCAGATCCGACTTCTCCTCGTTTACTATGAAACCGAGACGTCGGAGCAATAGAAGAAGATTCTGAACATCGTTCTGAAGCGTTAACTCGTTGCCGTACCTCTGAAGAATGTCGTCCAGGTAGGCCGACGTTACCGCAGACGAATGAGCTCGGAAGTAAATCATTACCGAGTTCATTACTCGAGTGAAAGCCCAGGGTGCTAGATTCAATCCGAAGCACATGGCCCGGAACTGATACACCACTCCTAGGACTGCGAAGCGTAGATACTTTCGGAATGTCGGATGTACCATGACGTGAAAGTACGCATCTTTGAGATCTATGCTCGTTGCATAATCGTTCACCCGAATACTCGCTCTGACCGATCGAATCGTCTCCATATAAAACTTCGGAGCGATGATCAGCTTGTTTATCCAGCTCAAATCTATGACTGGACGGAACGAGCCGTCTGGTTTCGGAACCAGAAACAGATGGCTGTAGAATCCCAGCGATTCCTGGTTTTCTACGACCTCTACCGCGTTCTTCATTAAAAGAGACTGCACCTCTGATAGCAGAGCGTCTCTTTTCTGAGGGTTTGACGGAAGATGAGTCCACTTTGGACTTCGAGTTAATGGAGGCTTTCGTTTGAAGGATATCTTTAGACCTTCCGAAGTCACTCCTCTCACCCAAGGGTCGTCCGTAATCGACGCCCACTCTTGAGAAAAACTCGACAACCTTCCGCCAACCGGAACGCGATAGAGGTTTGAGCCATCACCTCCTGGATCTGCGAGGCCTGCGGTAGGAGAAACCACGTCTTCCACGACCCGCACCTCGCCTCGTCGACCTCGGGGCGTCCGACCGATTGTCCCGGCCTGAAGGACGTCCCGAACGAGAGTCGCTATCCTGACGGTCTCTCGAATAAGAGCTAGAGGACGCACCGGAACCTCTATAGGAACCTCTCTTGGGCGGATAAGACCCAGAAGTGCCCGCCTTATTCGTGTCTGCTGAATCCGACCTTTTAGGAGCGGATCTAAACAACAGAGAATCACTAGCTTTCTTTTTAATATTATCATAAATAGCGGAAAGCTTGCCGTCAAAGAGAAGATCTCCTGAGACCGAAGCGACTCTAAGAGAGTTCTTCACCTTAGAATCCACTAGTGTGGATGTAGACAGGGCTGCGTCACGTCTAACCAACTCCAGATTAGCCACTGAAAGGGCGGAGTTACACGTGGAATAAGCTACTGCCCTTGAAAGAAGTCTTAAGGAGGATTGTATATCCTGAAACTCTTCCCCTTGAAGACGCAGTGATAACGCCTTCGTAAGGTGATCTGCGTAAGATAAGGCATCTAAATTGGCTCTGTTAGACGCAATAGCTGTTTCCAACACTGCGGTTGGAATAGAAGCTGACGACGGTAATGATAGCTCTAAGTCTTCCGCCTCGTCGTCCATACGCAGAGGAACTCTCGGTATACCCTGACCTGCCGTGTCGAATTTATTCCTTGCATTAATGAAAGGCAGGTTGAGAGTATTTGCGGACAAGAAGCCTGCTTTCCCTGTCCTGGAAGCAAGTTTAAAAATAGCGTCGTTCAATAATTCAAATGTTCTTGCAACATTATTGGACTGCGACGGAAACTCGGGAGCGATGTCCCTGAACCGCTCGAAAAAATCAGAGTCCAATGACGCTATAATTCTCCTGTCCGGAAGCGCAGCAGTCTGGCCCGACGGAACAACTTGAGGAAGAAAGTGCCGGATGAAGTCTACGGCAGCTTTGTGTTGTTCCGAAAGGGATAGCTCCAATTCATCCGTATCCCTTTCACCATCCGGTCGGACCTCCCGATGTTCCCGGTCGTCCGCCCCCGATGCTTCGGCGGAGCGTACCGACCCAGCGCCGTCGGATAATTCTCGATCCGACACCGTCTCTGTCGGCTGCTGGGATGCTGCGATAAGCTGTGCTATCTGCACTAGAATGTCCGACGTCGAGACCTGCGGAGGAGCGGTCTTTCGCTGCTTTGCCGAGGGCAGCTCCGCATCGGATGGCTCCCGCATACTTTTCCTATGCGAACGTCCGGAGTCCATCGGTCTCGAGTCCCTGGCTGCCGGATGGTGTGACCTGGTCGCCGAATAATCCTTCCTCGGCGAAGCTGGCAAGATATCGGAGGTCACGCAGCCAAGGTGCGGTCGTGTGCGCCGGCGAGAAGAGGAAGCCTTAACAGTCTCTGCGGACTGCTTATACAACGGAGCGTCCCGAGCGACGGACGTATGCTCCGCTAAAGACACATTTTGTACCACAACATCTGGTCCCAGATGTTGTTGTACGAGAGAGGGGCCTCTCTCGCTCGCGGCCCGGCTGGACCTGGACGAGCTAGGAACCGGACTAAAAGGCTTCCTCCGTTCTCGTTCACTATCCGCCGTCACTGGGTGTGCATCTATTATTTTTATAGTGCTCGCATCACCCAAAATTTCCTCTTGGACCGCATCGGACGAACCCGGCTGCCGAACCATTCGGTGAATGGACGCTACACCGGGCGAGCTAGCGGACGACATTTGTCTAATCTCCATGAGCACTTTTGCCGCTAGCTCTGTATTTAATTGTGACGACGGACGCACACTTGAAGAAGATAACATGGAAACATCACCCTGTTCTGGTTCCTCTGAAATAGAAACTGAGAGAGTAGAGTGACCTTGTGGAGAAAGAGCCGGCATCGCTCTTTCTCCAGAAACAACATATCGTGACACACGTTTCCAATGTTTCTCATCCCAATGTTCACATACAGGACAGGGATTAATGCGAGAACACTGACTACAATTTATGCAATAATCATGAAAGTCAGAGGAAGATTTCTTCCTATTACAATTTGAACAAGTTCCTTTCATTGTGAAGGAACAACAATAAGTCCTAGTTACTCGCAAAAACCCCTGACACAAAGATACATAATAACATGATCCATTAATAAATGAAAAAACAATTGCAAAACAAAATAATTTTGAAAAAATATTTTTTCAGAGAAGCCCAAGTTGCTGAAAAGTAACGTTGAGCCCCGATGGATCCGATGGCAAAGTGTGGTCAAAAATTTTAAAATTATATAAAATAATTAATGAGACACTTTCGGATAATATAAATGTATCTTATAATGAGATAAACTACCTCAAAGGCAAACAGCCCCCCTCAAAAAAGGCTGTTGCCAATGAAAACAAACAGTGTAAACACAGAAGAAAACATGACTCCAGGCACTGAAAAAACTGGCCCGGAATCAGTCCTCAATTACACTCTATCTGATGCAAAACAGAGACTCCCAGGGGAGAATCTGCAGAACATCAGATGGAAGATGCAGAACACAAACGTTATACACCCATGGGTGAAAACGTAACTATGGGGAAAATAACAGAAAACATTCTGTAACCAAGCAACTCTCCCAGGGAAATTTTAGAAATGAAACTTCTCAAAAATATGCCAAAAGCATGGGAGAATTGCAAGGGGGGACTTTAGAAGGTTAGGGGAGAGGAAACACTGAATAAGCAGTGCAACAATTAGCAAGAATGACAACAAGAGGCGTTTGCCTCGAAAATAGGCAACTTAACATAATTTTAACAAAAAATTTTAAGTACAGCCCTGATTATTTTTTGCCACTTCTTTTTTCCTCTCCTCCTTCTATCCTCCTTAGAATCACATTTTCTCCAAGAATTACGTGTCTGGCATCCTTTAAACTGAGATTTACAAGCACAAAGATCAGTGAGATGTTGACTGATGAAGGGCCAAACAGAGAATGATATTTGGCGCCAATTTCGGGACGACTGCGTCACTGCGCATGCGCAGTAGAGTCGTACTATGGAGGTCCTTTAGGACATGATTTCTTTTTGTTTTGGATGCAAATTTTGGGGATTGGGGGGCAAAATTTGTGTTTGGCCCTGGTTTTTGTGGAGTTAGCACCAGCTAAGTCTGGGTCATTGGTACAGTATAAAAATATAGGCAACTTAACATAATTTCATCAAAAAATTTTAAGTACAGCCCTGATTATTTTTTGTCACATCTTTTTCCTCTCCTCCTTCTATCCTCCTTAGAATCACATTTTCTCCAAAAATTACGTGTCTGGCATCCTTTAAACTGAGATTTACAAGCACAAAGATCAGTGAGATGTTGACTGATGAAGGGCCAAACAGAGAGAATGATAATTGGCGCTAATTTCGGGACGTCTGTGTCACTGCGCATGCGCAGTAGAGGCGTAGTATGGAGGTCCTTTAGGACATGATTTCTTTTTGTTTTGGATGCAAATTTTGGGGATTGGGGGGCAAAATTTGTGTTTGGCCCTGGTTTTGTTAGAGTTAGCACCAGCTAAGTCTGGGTCATTGGTACAGTATAAAAATTTCAGACGCCAAAGTGTTTTGGGCGGACGGACATCTCAATGCACGGATGGGGCATCTCAATGCATGGACAGACAGATGCATGGACGGACAGATGGACACCGTGCATTACTATAAAAGAAAACAAAAATCTATTTATAGTAACAGTGACCCTTGACCTACTGATCCCAAATGCAATCCCAACGATCGACATCACAAATGCAATCACAATATGAAGTTATAGCTTTATACACACAAGAAAACTAAAGTTATTGCACGGCAATCAAAAATTTATTTATAGTAACAGTGATCTTGACCTTTGACCTATTGACTCCAAATGCAATCCCAATAATCGACACTTCAAGTGCAATCACAATATGAAGTTATAGCTTCGTATACCAAAGAAAACTAAAGTTATTGCATGGAAACCAAAAATCTATTTTTATAACAGTGACCTTCACCTTTTACCTACAGATCCCAAAAGCAATCCCATTCATCATCCCATTACAAGCAGCCTACCTGTGAAGTATGGGTACTGTGCGACTAATGGAACAAAAGTTATTGCCTGGAAACGAGTGTGACGGACGGAGAGATGGACGATCAGATGGATAGATGGATGGATGATGGACAGATGGGCAGAAGGATGAATGAACAAAGTGATTACTATATACCCCCCCTTTTATAAAGGGGGGGGGGGTATAATGAATGGTGTATCCTGCAGTTTCTGTTGAAAAGGACTTGATAACTTTCTTTCAAAACTGGGATTACAAAATTGAACTCAGCAAACAGGATGTAAATAGTACAGAAAATTACTTAAGATCTGACCTGGCCTGCTAGCATTGCATACATTAAAATTCCTAATGACCACCAATCCACTTCATGACCATAATGATAAGCTGCCAATATCTCTGGAGCTAAAAGAAAAACAAATATCAAACCAATGTCTATATGATTTAAATCTCTTGAGCAAAATGTTAAATATCAAAATCAATTACTTTCAACCCTTCTCAGTTTAAAGAAGTTTGACCCTTAAACACCTATTTCCAACTTTATTGTCCTCAGGACTAGGGCTGCACAATATTTGAAACTGAATACCAGTCTAGGTATATCAAAAGACTGTTCAGATATCTGAAATACATCTCATAATCTGGACTTGAGCCATTACATTCAGAACGAATCAGCATGTCTTGATGATGCAGTTTGAATAATACTTTGCCCAATGCATCACAATTTATTATTTTAAATATTAGTTTAGCAAGAAAACCATATCATGTGACTCTTCATTGGAACGAGCTCAATGATCTTGTCCCAATCAGGGGTCACTTGAAGTGGATTTGTTTAATTTTTCTGAAAAGTTAAAAAATTTATAGTAATTTATATATTTTTTATACTTACCAATGACCCAGACTTAGCTGGTGCTAACTCTTAAAAATCTAGGGACAAACACAAATTTTGCCCCCCAATCCCCAAAATTTGCATCTAAAACCAAAGAAATCATGTCCTGAATGGCCCTCCATACTTCGCCTCTACTGCACATGCGCAGTGTCAAGGACGTCCCGAAATTGGCGCCATTTATCATTCTTACAATCAGTGCCTGGTCAGCGCTATGTACTCAGCGGGGAGGTATGAGTTCCCAACTCCTGGGAGGGCCATCCCCGTCTGGGTCGTTGGTAAGTATAAAAAATATATAAATTACTATAAATTTTTTAACATTTTTATACTGTACCAATGACCCAGACATAGCTGAATAGTAAAAAGGTTGGAGGGCCTAGGACATAGAGGAAAATCCAATAAGCTCAACTATATAAAATAGAGTCATCCCCTCGAGGAGAAAAAGAGTATTAGGCTTTATATGTATCTTTCTTATTTATGATAAATTAGAAAGACACAACACCGTCCATAATTGAGCATCATAACATTCATGTTCTCTATTAACATCCAGTATAATCCTTATACTAATTATTTTTAAAGTAAGCCAATAAATAAAGTTAGTCCAGAGAATTGAGACTCTTTATACTCTTTTAAAAGTGTCCGAGGATTGTATATTAACGCCCGTTTGACACGTGAGATATTCCAATGCTATACTTTAAAACTATGACTTGAATGAATTTTTAAAACATAAACTTTTCACTTTAAAACCATTCCAGTAACAGCTCAGAATTACTGACTCCGGAGGAAGTATCCCCTTGTTTTCAATATAAAACAGGTGACCCAAGGGAACACCCTCCCCCCCCCCCTTTCCCCTTGCCCTGGGTCAAATAGCCCAGAGCGAAGAGGGCAACAGGACGGAGTCACTGCCGGAACAGAAAGCCTACATAACTATAGTTGCAACTGTTAAGTGAACGACATTCTGAGCAGCAGATAATGGACCTAAACAATGCAGGCCTCCAGAAATGGATTCAATATTTCTGAGATAAAAATTTGTGAATGTGGATGGCTGAGACCAATATGCAGCCTTCATTAAATGTGTAATAGCAACAATATTAGCAGAAGCCCAAGATGTAGAAAGAGCTATTACTTCATGAGCCGAAATCTTAAGCACAGACTGCTGAGTTAAAGATAGATTATCATAAGCAGTACCGATAGTTAATTGAATCCATCTAGCAATAGAATGGACCGTAATGTCCTTTCTATTAGGCATCAGAGACAGAAGAAGCTTTACATCCTTACTGATAAACTGAGATCTGTTTATAAATACATAAAGCTCAAACCGGACAGAGTAAAGGCCTATGCCTGTTCGAAGACGGAAGGGCCTTAATAACAATAGGTTCCGGATATTTATTAGGAGCCTAATTCTTAACCAAAAATACAACATTAGTAGTAAAGGTAATAGTGTTCCCGATACTACGAAAGTGAGAATAGTCCACCGATAGTGCATGAAGCTCACTGACTCTTCAGCAGAAGAGAAAGCTAAGAGAATTGCTGTCTTAAAAGGCCAGAATTTGAAATCTACTGTCTCAAGAGGCTCAAATGGTTTTCTTTTAGTTTAATAAGAACCCAAGCTAAATTCCATTTAGGAATTAATCTAAGGATTCTAGGTCTATTTATCGAAAAGTTTCTAACTAACTTAGATAAAGAGACATTAGACTCAATTGTAAACTATCATGGTGTGCATAGGTATCAGATAACATAGACCTATAACCTTTAATAGTAACAGGCTGGAGTTGATCTCGTCAAACAAGTATACTAGAACGTTTGCAATGTCTGGTATGGAGGGATCAAAAATATCAACATAATGATCCCTACACCAACGACGGAAGACCTTCCACTTTAGCCGCATAGTATAGCGAAGAGGAGGTCCTCCTACAATTAGAAATCGTGTCCACTGCTCGTCCTGTACAATGCTTGCCGTGCAAGAAGGACCGCACAATGGAATACGTGAAGGTTGAGACCTTGCGGGTTGCGATGAAGTTGATACGATTTCCCCAGCGAAAGAAGATCCTCTCGTGGAGGAAGTTTTCGCGGTAAGTCCCACAGCAGACACCTGAGTAAATTTATCCACGGTCGCTGTGGAGACAGAGATGCTACCAACAGAATTGTATTGTGAATGTTTTATCTTAGCAATATTTGCTGAATCAACAGCGCTGGAGGATACGCATATCCTATCATTCCGTCCTACGAGATCAATAGAGCTTTAACTATATATGCTCGGGGATCCGGACATGGTGACACATACGTCCGCAATTGATTGTTGAGTTGTGTCGCATATAAGTCTATCATTGACCACTCCCATTGGTAGCAAATCTGATTGAATACCTGTTTGTTGAGAGTCCATTCTGACGGCAACAAGCGACCCTTCCGTGAAAGGGAGTCTGCTAATACAATCAGACGACCCGGAATATGACGGACCGAAGTAGAACTTGGTGTTCTAGAACAAACAGAAGCATTCTTTCCGTTAAACTGAATAACTGAACAGAATGGGTGCCTCCCTGGTTCCGGATATACGCAACTACTGTCGTATTATCGGACAGGATTTGGACATACGTTTCTGAATAATGTTCATCCAATGACGTAGTGCAAGCCAAAATAACATCATTTCTTGGAAGTTTAAGTGCTTGCCTAGAAAACTACGGAACCCAAAGACCCTGGCGCTTCGAATCCGTTGGAATCAATGTTGTACCCCAACCTGTTTGACTGGCATCTGTCATAATCGTAAAACTCGGATCTGGCAACTGCAGTGGAACTCTCTGAGTCAACCACCGAATGTTTGCCCAAGTCTGAATCTCTTGTTACACTTGATTGACAAGAGAACGTGTATATCGAGCAATTCATAGATTGCCGAAAGGTTGCCATCGAAGAGAAGCTTCTCCGAGACCGAAGCGACTCTGGGAGAGTTCTTCACCTTACTATCCATGTGCATGGATGTAGCTAGGGCTGCGTCACGTCTAACCAACTCCAGGTTGCCACAGAAGGGCGGAGTTATACGTGGAAAAACTACTGCCCTTGAAAGAAATCTCATTGAGGATCATATCCTCGAATTCTTTCCCTTGAAGACGTAATGATAACGTCTTAGTAAGGTGGTCTGCGTATGATAAAGCGTCTAGTTAAGTCTGTTAGACATTATTGTCGTTTCCAACGTCGTGGTTGGAATTGACATAGATGGCGATAAAGACAATATCCAGTCTTCAGCCTCGTCGTCTAGACGCAGAGGAACTCTCGGTATGCCCTGTCCTGCCATTTCAAATTTATTCCTAGAATTGATGAAAGGCAGATTTAGAGCATTTGCGGACAAGAAACTAGACTAGCCTGTTTTGGTAGCAAGCTTATAAATAGCGTCGTTCAATAATTCGAATGTTCTAGTGACATTATTGGACTGTGTCGGCAACTTAGGGACGATGTCCCTGAACCGATCAAAAACTCTGTGTCCAATGACGCTATTAGTCTCTTATCCAGCATCGCAGCATTTTAGTCCAACGGAACAACCTCTGGAAGATAATGCCGGAAGAAATGTATGGCAGCTTCTGTTGTTCCGAAAGGGAAAGCTCAAAATCGTCCGAATCCCTTTTGCCATCCCGTCGGACCCTATGAAGTGCTCGGTCGTCCGTACCTGATGCTTCAGCGGAGCGAACCGACACAGCGTCGTCGGATTATTCCTGATCCGACAGAGATTCTGTCGTTTGCTGGGATGCTGCGATAAGTTGTGCTATTTTGGATAGCACGTCCGTTACTGAGGCCTGTGGAGAAGCGGTCTTACGATGCTTTGCCGCTGGAAGCTCCATGTACGTTACCCCGTGCATACTTCTATTATGCGAGCGACCGGAGTGTACAGGCCTCGTGTCCCTTGGCTACCGGATGGCGTGACCTGTTCGCCGTGGAATACCTGAATGACGAAGCTGGCCGGATACTCGAGGTCACGTAGCCAAGGTGCGGTCATGTGTGCTGCCGTGAGGATGAGGAAGCCTTATCGACAGTCTCTTGGACTGTCAATATATAACGGAGCGTGCCGAGCGGCGGACACATGCTCCGAATGCGAAATGTTTGTACAACAACATCCGGTCCCAGATGTTGTTGTACAAGAGAGGGACCTCTCTCGCTTGCAGCCCGGACGGACCTGGACGAGCTAGGAACCGGACTAACAGGCTTCCTCCGATCTCTCCTCTGATCTGTCGTCACTGTGTGTGTACTATTGTCTATTATAGTGCTCGCATCACCCAAATCTCCTTCCTGGACCGCAACGGACGAACCCGGCTGCCGAACCATTCGATGAATGGACACTACACCGGGTGAGCTAGCGAATGTCAACACCGTCGATCCTACTAGGGACCTCTTAGGCGATTGACGTATTTCCATGAGCACTTATTGCCGCTAGCTCTTCATTTAACTATGACGACAGAGGCACACTTTTGAAAGACATCACGGTAACTTTTGCGAACAAGAAACCAGACTTGCTTGTTTAATAGCAAGCATAAATATATATAGCGTCGTTCAATAATTCGAAAGTTCCTGTGACATTATTGGACTGTGTCGGAAACTGAGGGACGATGTCCCTGAACCGATCAAAAAATTCTTGTGTCCACCGACGCTATCAGTCTCTTATCCGGCATCGCAGCATTCTGGTCCGACGAAACAACCTCTAGAAGACAAAGCCGGATGACAAGTACAGTAGCTTATGTTGTTCCGAAAGGGAAAGCTCGAAATCCTCCGAATCCCTTTCGACATCCTGTCGGACCCTATGAAGTTTTCGGACGTCCTTACCTGATGCTTCAGGGGAGCGTACCGACCCAGCATTGTAGGATATTACATGATGCGACAAAGATTCTGTCGTCGCTGGGATGCTGCGATAAGTTGTGCTATTCGGGATAGCACGTCCGTCACTGAGGCCTGTGGAGTAGCGGTCTTAAGATGCTTTGCCGCTGGAAGCACCATGTACGTTGACTCCTGCATACTTTTCTTATGCGAACGTCTGGAGTCTACAGGCCTCGTGTCCCTGGCTACCGGATGGCGTGACCTGGTCGCCGTGGATTCTCTGACTGGCGAAGTTGGCTGGATATCCGAGGTCACATAGCCAAGGTGCGGTCATGTGTGCTGCCATGAGGATGAGGAAGCCTTATTGACAGTCTCTATAACGGAGCGTCCCAAGCGGCGGACGTAAGCTCCGAATACGAAACATTTTGTACCACAACATCTGAGGCCAGATGTTGTTGTACGAGAGAGGGGCCTCTCTCGCTCGCAGCCCGGATGGACCTGGACGAGCTAGGAACCGGACTACGGACTAATAGGCTTCCTCCGTTCTCTCCTCTGATCCGCCGTCACTGGGTGTGCACTTGGTTGATTTATAGTGCTCGCATCACCCAAAACTCCTTTCTGGACCGCAACGGACAAACTCGGCTGCCGAACCATTCGATGAATGGACGCTACACCGGGCGAGCTAGCGGACGTCAAAGGCCGTCAATCCTACTAGGGACCTCTTAGGCAATTGACGTATTTCCATGAGCACTTTGCCGCTAGCTCTTCATTAATTGTGACGACGGAGGCACACATTTGGAAGACATCACGAATACATCACCCTGTTCTTGTTCGTTTGAAATAGAGATTGATAAACTAGAGTGACCCTGCGGAGAAAGGACTGGCATGGCCATTTCCCCGCTAACATACTGTGACACATGCTTCCCATGTTGTCATCGAAATTAACACATACTGAACAGGAGTTAGTGCGAGTGCACTGACTACATTTATACAATGATTATGAAAGTCAGAGGAAGATATCCTCTTATTACAATTGAACAATATCCTTTCATTGTGAAAAGAATACAAAGTCCTAGTACTCGCACCAACCCCTGAAAACAAAACTACATAATAACATGATCCATTAACATAGAAAAAATAATTGAAATCAAAAAATTTTTTTGAAAAAATATTTTTTCAGAAAAGCCCAAGTTTCTGAAAAGTAACGTTGAGCCCCAATGGATCCCAAGCCTAAGTGTGGACAAAAATTTTAAAAATATTTTAAAAAATTAATGCAACACTTACGAATAATAATAATGTATCCAGTTATGATTAAACTAACACAAAGACAAGAAATCCCCCTCCACAGAGGCTGTTGTCAATGTAAACAAGAAGTGTAAAAACACCAGAAACATGACTCAAGGCACTGATAACCCTGGCCCGAAATCAGTTACCAATAATACACTATCTGATGCAAAACAGAGACTTCCAGGGAAGAAACTGCAGAACATCATATGGTAGATGCAGAACACTACGCCTAAACACCCATGGGTGTGGACGTAAACATGGGGAAAAGAACAGAATTCATTCTGTTATCCAGCTAAAACTCCCAAGAAATTTTAGTAATAATATTACAGAAAATATGCCAAAAGCATGGGGGAATAGCAAGTGGGGACTTAAGGAAGGGAGAGAGGAAAACACTGAACAAGCAGTGTAACTTTACAGCAAGAATGACCACAACAGGCCCATGCCTCGAAAATAGGTAACTTAACATAATTTCATTAAAAAATTTTAAGTTACAGCCCTGATTATTTTCTGTCACTCATTTTTCCACTCCTCCTTCTATTTCCTCCTTAGATCCACCATTTCTCTAATATTTATGTGTCTGGCATCATTTAAACTGAGATTTACAAGCACAAAGATCAGTCAGATGTTAACTGATGAAGGGCCAAACAAAGAATGATAAATGGCGCCAATTTCGGGACGTCCTTGACACTGCACATGCGCAGTAGAGGCGAAGTATTGAGGGCCATTCAGGACATGATTTCTTTGGTTTTAGATGCAAATTTTGGGGATTGGGGGGCAAAATTTGTGTTTGGCCCTAGATTTTTAAGAGTTAGCACCAGCTATGTCTGGGTCATTGGTACAGTATAAAAATATAACATTTTTTCAACTGCTCACTTTGAATATTATGCGGGAGGGGGTGGCCAATTCATTACGTAAAGGGATAATATTCATTCGGGACAACAGTTTAAATGAAAGTGTCAATGACGCTGTAGCTCCACTTGACAAACTAGAACTTGGTAAGTTATAAATGAAAGAACTATATAAAACTAAGTTCAAACATCATTGCCAGCGGCAACATTTTTTCACGTACGGAATTGGAAAAAAATCGATGGCTCCCATCTAGAGGTCACCCCAAACAAGCATGCCAGGTTTCGAAGCAATCCGAACATAACAGTGTTCTGTAGGGTGTGCTAAAGGGAAATATTGAGGTCTGACTAAACTAAGTTCTAAGAACATTGGCCGCGGCAACATTTTTTGACGGAAATGGAAGAAAAACGATAGCTCCCATTTAGAGGTCTCCCCAAACAAGCATACCAGGTTTCAAAGCAATCCAATCATAAATGTGCCCTGTAGGGTGTGCCAAAGGGAAATATTGTGGTCTGACTAAACTAATTTCTAAGAACGTTGGCCGCAGCAACATTTTTTGACGGAAATTGAAGAAAATCGATAGCTCCCATCTAGAGGTCACTCCAAACAAGCATGCCAGGTTTCATAGCAATCCAATCACAAATGTGCCCTGTAGGGTGTGCCAAAGGGAAATATTGAGGTCTGACTAAACTAAGTTCTAAGAACATTGGCTGCGTATAATATTTTTCGACGGAAATGGAAGAAAATCATTAGCTCCCATCTAGAGGTCTCCCCAAACAAGCATACAAGGTTTCAAAGCAATCCAATCATAAATGTGCCCTGTAGGGTGTGCCAAAGGGAAATATTGAGGTCTGACTAAACTAAGTTCTGAGAACATTGGCTGTGGCAACATTTTTTGACGGAAATTGAAGAAAATCAATAGCTCCCATCTAGAGGTCACCCCAAATAAGCATACCAAGTTTCAAAGCGATCTGATCATAAATGCGACCTGCGAGGTGTGCCAAAGGAAATTGTGGATGTATGTACGTACGTATGCCGACGGACGAGAAGTGATGGCAATAGCTCAGCTTGACTTTGTCAAGTTGAGATAAATATACTTGAAACATCTTGAAAATCAAATTGTGGGTAAATAAATGACGATAAACTGATATTTTTGTACTTACACCAGTATTCAATTGATACTGGTTTGAACGCAGATATATATCAGTTTATCGACATACTGTGCAGCCCTACTCAAGACAGGTGCAATTAACATGCAATCCTAAGGTGGTCCTGCTGACAATAAGCAAATTACCAAGGTATTGGTTTCCAGTAAATTCTTGGCTGGTGTGAATTCAGGATAATTCTCTAGGCCCTTAAGAGTTAAGGTCATGTTATTTTCCCCAACTGTGACACAAAATCAAGATTAAACAATTGATTTTAACTATGCCTATCCACTTTAACTCCTTGTGTGCTGGTGGTGGATATTCTTGCCCAGGACAGGATTTCTCTTGCCCACCAAAATAAGTACAATTTGGCCACATTATATTAACTTTTCCTCCTATAAGCTGTATGAATTTTGCCACCATTGACTTCTTGAGTTAAATTTAGATGAATTTTCCATCCAATCTGGTTATTTATTTATTTATTAGTGTTCAAGGTGACATATTTATGCACAATGGCTAATCAGGACCGTGCCAGTTTTACGGGTGGAGGAAGCCGGAGTACCTGGAGAGAACCACCGAGCAATGACGAGCAGCTGCCATCTCCCCAACATCGTAACTCCGCACTGCAGCACAGGCAGGGTTAGATTGGTTGAAGACATGCGCACCATTGACGTGCAGTACGCCTTAGTACATGGCGTCATCGTGCCCCCACGCGGGCAATGGAGATGAAGTTTCTTGCCCAAGGACACAACGCGGTTGCCGCAGGTGGGATTCGAAACGAGGACCTCTCGGCTTGCAGCCTGCACCTCTACCTAGGGAACCACCACGCTCCCCTCCAATCTGGTCGCAGCTGCTTCATTAGACAAAATTTGATAAAAATTATCCAGAAATACATGTTAATAGTTAACCCTCAAGGGCCTAATTCCAATTTTGATAATTTTGCACAGCAACAGGTGCCCCCAACATGTATTGTTTGGGTAAACTCAAAACTTGTTTTCTAAGTATCTTGTCAGTTGTTTCTAGGCTGCCTCTGTAGGCAGGCAAGACTTGACTAGAAACAACTGCAAAGCCACAGGATGTAGTGGGGGGGGGGGGGGGGGGGGGGGGGTGGATGCAGCCGATTTGTTGGGTAAACATACGTATTCCTATGTTTCAGGCACTATTTATGTCCATGAACAACATTATCAACATTATCATCCCTTGAAAGTATAAAGGTGCCATTTAAATATATACAGGAAATCATTTGAAAAACTGTCAATGAGATCATTAGAACATCTTTTAAAATAATAACGCTTTAGTCTAACAATCTATACTTTTTGTAAAATTCCTGATGAATATTAGGCGTTAAGAATTATGTTTCTCAGATTATTCCGCGCCAAAAGAGTTAAACCTTAAAAATGAAACACGGCAGTCAAAATTTATTATTGAATGGGCTATTTGATGCTCTTATGTGATAAATTTAACCACCCAATGCCTCAACAACTTCTACTGCCAGTTCATATTTGAACAAATAAATACTCAAGTTTATAGATTTGATCACTGGAGTGAATAGACGCCAATCAGATTCAAATTTTACATAAATATTACAGGAGTCCAATTTCTAGATTCAGATAAAAAATTAGGCCTGCTGTTGCTGCTATAAAGACAAAATTTGTGACCTCAAAACAGAATAAAATATTCTTATTAGGTCAATAAAAAAAATTTCTCATTTCAAAAAGGCAATTTTTTCTCAATTTTATGATGAGGGAGAGAGGCTTTTCTTTCTTGTTTTTTGACAAAACAGTTCCGAAAATGGTTGGAATCAGAAATTTAAGAACTTACACTATTATGTGACAAACCAATGTTTTCAACGGTGAAAATTTAACGAACTGTATATTGTTTGACAGAGCTCTGTAAGTTCTGTCAAACAAGGTAGAGTTGATTGAATATTTGTCCTATAAGTGCAAAATAGTGTCATTGAAGAAATTTCCAGATTGAAAAACATTTTCTATGACAAGGGAGGTGTCTGAGAAACAAGAATGTTTTTTAATAGCCTTACACACCCATATACTGTAGGGTCCCACATATAGTTCTTGTCTTCAGTCCTCTTTGAAGCCACTTCCCCAAACCAAAATCTGTGAGCTGAATGTGTCCTGGAAAAGAACAATGTATCACAGATACATTAAAGCTTAACAGAAGTGATACATAATTTATTTATTATTTATTTATTTATTGGAGTTTAAGGTCACATATTTTTGCACAATAGCTAATCATGACCACAACATGAGTATCAACTCAAGACCTGAGGTGAGCATTAATAAGCCATGTTGCCAATTTTAGAGAGGGTTTGCACCTCCCAAGCATTGGTGACTCGGTCCTATTTTACCAGTAAAACAGAGCCTGTTTACCGCAGTGAACAGGCACTGCTTCACTTCCCGGGGTTCCCACGGGGAAAGTGATACATAAAGATTTAAACTTACACAGGTTACTTTTCAAAGTAAGTACACATAGCACAAAGTTATACAGGTCTCAGGCGGATCCCACAGTGCTACTGGCTCAGGTTTTTGGTGCTGCGTACCCTGACAAATTTGTCAAAGCTATTTTAATCCCATGAGAACAATATTTCATCAAAATGGTTTCAGAGCAGTAATTTTAAATTCTAAAAGATCTTTCTTCCTTGCATTCACAAGAAAATAACCAAGCCCTTCATCAGGCCATTCTTTAGAATACCATTCAAAGATGGTGTTCAGTGATTTGTCATTTAAATATTTAAAAAATGACAATAGGATCACTGATCCAATGTCGAGTTGTGACAGCACAAAAGTGGGTTTCATCATTATCAACTTATCATTGGGAAGCCAATTGTTTACGATTTACTATGTTCAGGGTCACTGTAACCGTGACCGTTCACTCTCACAGGTCCAAAATCGCTGTGACCTTGACCTTTCAAGTCCAAAATAAATAGGGGTCTTTCACTAACTGAGGACAACCTACTTATGAAGTTTCATGAATGTGGGTCAAACTATTATCAAGTTATCATCCCGACACCAATTGTTACGATTTACTATGTTCAGGATCACTGCGACCTTGATCATTCATCTTGCAGGGTCCAAAATAAATAGGATTCTTCCTCTCACCAAGGCCAATCTATATATGGAGCTTCACATATGTGGGTTGAACCATTGTCATGTTATCATCCGGAAACCAATTGTTTATGATACCAATTGTTTATGATTTAGTATGTTCAAGGTCGCTGTGACCTTGACTTAGCAAATCCAATATAGATAGGGTTCTTCCTCTCACCAAGGCCAACCAACCTATGAAGTTTCATGAATGTTGGTTGAACCATTGTCAAATTATCATACGGAAACCAATAGTTTATGATTTTATATATTCAAGGTCACTGTGACCTTGTCCGTAACCTAGCAAGTCCAATATATATAGGGTTCTTGCTCTCAACAAGGCCAACCTACCTATGAAGATTCTTGATTGTGGGTTGAACCATTATCAAGTTATCGTGCAGAAACCAATTGTTTATGATTTACTATGTTCAGGGTCACTGTGACCTTGACCTTTGACCTAGCACATCCAATATATACAGCATTCTTCCTCTCACTAAGGCCAAAATACCTATAAAGTTTCGTGAATGTGGGTTAAACCATTATCAAGTTATCGTCTGGAAACCAATTGTTTTGATTACTGTGTTCAGAGTCACTGAGACTTTGACCTTTCACCTAGTAAGTCCAAAATAAATATGGTTCTTCCTCTCACCAAGGCCAATCTACATATGAAGTTTCGTGAATGTGGGTTCAACCATAGTCAAGTTATCCTCCGGAAACCAATTGTTTAAGATTTATTACGTTTAAGGTCACTGTGACCTTTGACCTAACACATCCAATATAGATAGGGTTCTTCCTCTCACTAAGGCCAAACTACCTATGAATTTTCATGAATGTGGGTCAAACCATTATCAAGTTATCATCCGGAAACCAATTGTTTTGATTACTATGTTCAGGGTCACTGAGATCTTGACCTTTCACCTAACAAGTCCAAAATAGAGTTCTTCCTCTCACCAAGGCCAACCTACATATGAAGTTTCATGAATGTGGGTTCAACCAGAGTCAAGTTGTCATCCGGAAACCAATTGTTTATGATTTAGTATGTTCAAGGTCACTGTGACCTTGACCATTGATCTAGCAAGTCCAAAATAAATAGGGTTTTTCCTCTCACTGAGGCCAACCTACCTATGAAGTTTCATGAACATGGGTCGAACCATTATCAAGTTATCGTCCGGAAACCAATTGTTTACAAAACCTGACCACCCACCCACCTGCCTGCCAAACCACCCGCCCACCATTCATCGAACTATAAGTTGAGTTTGACTTTGTCACAACTCGACTAAAAATGTTATAGCTGCCAAGTTATTAATCATGGTATTAATGGGCACTAATTTTGGACAATATGGTTTACATCTCTTTTAATGTTTACTTGGGTTTTTTTTTATATTTGAAAGTAATCGTAACTGTATTTTTAGACATGTGCGTCTTCTTGATACAATTTTTAAGCTACATTTATCTACCTATTTCATGGAGAATGTTGTGAGGGTTTGGGTACCCAGCAAAAACCTGAACATAGCTGCAGCAGGGTTCATACAGACTGGGAAAAATTAAGTTCAAACACTTTCATATTAATTATGTTAAAGAGCATAATGTGCTCTGTCAAACCAGATTGAATAGATCATTTTAGCATAGGGCAATCTTACATCCAGGACTCGGTACGCCCGTTCAAACCAGCTTTGTTTATCAACATTGCATACATGTGTACTGAACAGCTGATCAGCACTGAAGGCTCCATCTTTTGTCTCCGTTTTATCAAATAAAATTTGACAGTTTAGGCCACACAAAGTAGATCTTGTTTCTCAGGCCATTATTTGTGAAATTGTATGCGGGCGAGCGTTTTTTTATTTTATTTTTTAATTTCAGTAATTACTTTTTTGCTATCAAAAGTTCATGTTCTTGGTTCAAGTTTTAGGCCTCATAATCTACAGAATAGCAAGGGTGGTGGTGTATTTCATCCCTTGAGTGCAAGAAGACTTTGCAATGCTAAAGCATTGCAAAGCCTTCTTGCACTCAAGGGACAAATTCATCAATTTTTTTAACTTGGGTAAAATATCAGACATAAACCATTTAATTTTTATTTTTTTTAAGTTTAAATTGGTTATAAAAAGAGAGCATGCGGTAGCCAAAAGGACCATGCGGGAGGGCCTGAGAAACAGATTTTTTATTTTTTTAGGCCTTACCAACTTTGTGTTTGCTTTCACACCCAAAGAGAACAAAGGTTGTGTGTTAGAAATTTGAGTATTTTACAACATTATATTTCCATATTGATCATTTTCGTGTAACAATCCTTCATGTTTGTTCGGACATTCGTCACAACTCTTAACTTCAAGTCAACATCAACATTATTTTATCAACAAATTACCGAATAATCAAACCATTTTCACGAATGATCTTCACATTTTAATTTTGATTCTTGACAACAATTTTCACGTTAAATAAACCATGCTATCTACATGAAATATGTCTCCGACACATTTTGTTTTTACACACTGTTCTTGTATATTTTTCGTTAGCATTTTGTGTGTGTTTGCAGGTTTTGTTTTCTAAAGGTGTGAAAATATTGATTGGCTGGATGTAAGATGGCCCTCTGCTAAAATGGTCTATTGATTCCTAGTTGCATCATGGGAAAAGTTTGTGAAATTTTGATATCTCAACATGAGTGTGCAGAGAGCTAATACTGCTCTATAGGCACTTGAGAAACTCTTCAATCTTGAAAAGGAGTTTTTCTGAAGAATACACTTCTACAAACTGAGTAACATAAAGAAGAAGACTCACCATTTGGATCAAACAGAATATTCTCCATCTGAAATGAAACAACAAATTTCACTGTTAGCACCAACCTTCAACTAAGCAAAATGGGATTAATTCTGGATATGTGCGTCAACTTAGTTTTTAATGATTAACTGGTTATGGTCTCGATTATTTTGGGCGGTCTGAATTTGTAATTCAAAAGTAATTTGTAATAGAACAAATTTATATAAACAAAATATTATGCGTGTTTGACTGAATATGAAATAAGAATAAGCCCTCATAGTGGCTTCCAGCACTCATCCAGTCAAGTTTTAATCTTATGCACTATATGACGTTCAGGTGGTAACAGTACATAAGCAGCAGGAAATCCCATTTTATCCTTCATAATTATAGCTTTCCACCTCTCACTGTAAGCTGAGCAATCATATCAGGTCATACGTATTTACTCTATGTATTGGGACACTCTATGATTTGGGACACACATTTTTTCCAGAAAACTATATTTTTTTTATGCTCCAAAGTTTGGGACATTCAGGAGATTTGTTTCCAGTTGGCCCATCGCTAGTAGCAGACGACACTCCTAAAAAAAATTCTTGAGGAACTAAAAATTTTCATTTTTTGCTTCCAAAACATAGCTTATGATCCCTCATTGAAACGGCACAATGCGCTCGTTCCAATGAGGGATCATAAGCTATGTTTTGGAAGCAAAAAATGAAAATATAAAAAAAAATTGGACGGCAATTTTCATATATAGTGATGGAAAACAAATCACACACAACTTTATTCAGCATCAAATCAAGACCAGGCTATGTTCTTTCCCCATTTTCTAAGAATTGGGACACCTGTGAAAATAATTATTTTTAGCTGTCCCAATACATAGAGAAAATACGGTAACTATAGTTTGCGAGACAAAAATGATACCACGATTTGAAATGATAATTGCAAATGTTTTTCTTGAAAATTAAAAATTTCATTTGTAACTCTAAAACACAGCTGATAACCCTTCAAGAGAACAAGCTCATTCCAATGAGGGGGACGAAGGCTATACTTCAGAGGCAAAAACTGCAGAAATATTTTGTTTAAAAATTAAGTGGTGAATAGCACTAGCTTGATATTGTTACTATAGGAATGGGTTAAAGTGAAAATGTTGAGGTAAGTGTTAACCCATAAGGGCCTAATTCCAACTTGAATCATTTTCTTCTATAACAAACCATGTGCCCTCACATGCAATCTTTGGGTATATGTGCAAGTTACATTCAAAGTGCCATGGTATTTGTTTCTAGGCAAGTCTTGGCTGGCTGTGTAGGCAGCCAAGACTTGCCTAGAAACAGCTGCAAAGTCACAGGATGTGGACACTGTCAAACTGTAGAAAAAGGTGAAACAATGTCCTAGTCCCTTAAGGGTTATAAAGATGGGCAAATTTAGCGGTTCTATACTTATGCACAATGGCTAATCATGACCGTGACAGTTTTACGGGTGGAGGAAGCTGGAGTACCCGGAGAGAACCACCAAGCAACAACGAGCAGCTGCCAGCTCCCCAACATCGTAACTCTGCACTGCAGCACAGGCAGGGTTAGATTAGTTGAAGACTTGCGCACCATTGACGTGCAGTACGCCTTAGTACACGGCATCATCATGCCCCCATGTGGACAATCGGGGTTAAGTGCCTTGCCCAAGGACACAAAGCAGGAGTGCGAATTTATCGCTCAGACGGTCACCCATCCGAGGACTTGCTTAACTTCGGTGATCTGACGAGAACTGGTTACCGAAAGATTATGATTACAATTACTTTAAATTTTGGTATTTATGATTATGACTATCATTTTTAAAACTAATGATAAAAAGAACAAATTTCTTTGCAAATTACATAACTGATTACTGTTTCAATTTCAAATTGTTTTCCCAGTTCAGTAAATGGTATATTTCTATGTCAACTAGAATGGATGTTCATACAAAATAGGCATTATGAGCACCTTCCATCTTAAAGATGTGTGCCCCACCCCCATATGACCTTTGTGTACAAAACAAATCACACATGGAACATTAGCAGTGCACACACCATGTCAAACCATGATTGACATGAATATTTGATTCAACATTAAATAACTATTGGTATATTAAGCACTTGACCAACTATGTTAACTTTAACTTTTATCTAAATTCAGTCAACAACTTCTTTAATTTTGGTACATAACATCCAATTTTTATTAAATTGCATTTCTAGCCCTGAAGCAGACAGTAAAAGTTGTCGAAACGTTGGCTCTTAACCCTTAAGGGCCTATATCCGACTTTGATCACTTTTACTGCTACAGAACAGGTACTCCAACATGCCGTCTCAGGTTAACTCACAAGTTAAATTCTAGATTTTTTGGCTGTTGTTTTTTGGCAAGTCTTGGCAGCCTATATACGCAGCCAAAACCTGCCTAAAACAACTGCAAAGCCACAGGATGTAGATTGTCAGAGTGTAGCGAAATATTTATAATAAATCTCCAGGGTAAAAGATTTTTACTCACTTTTATATGTTTCAATGCGAAAAGAAGATTACACCTGTAAAAAACAATCTTGAATAACTAAATAATTTAATCATTTACCCAAATATAGCTTATAATTCCTCACTGGAATAAGTTCACTCCAGTGAAGGGTCATAAACTATATACAATGGCGACTTTTGTAAACAGCATTGATGGATATTTATATTATGCTGGTTAAACAGTTAAATTGTTACTAATTCTCTCTTTACCAAATTGGTGTTTATTGAGTCGTCTATTGGACTGCTGTTTTCTTTATACCATATTGGAGAATAATTATAAATTTGTCAGCACTTGTTTACTGGTAAAGTGCTGGAAGCCCATATTTAGGCTTTATTCTGAGGTACAGGTACCCCCAGAATAAAGACTTCATTATTTAGTCTATCAGAATTTTCCTTGTTATAATCTATGGGAGATTGTCTGCAGGCACTCTCCCATAGATTGTAACAATTGAAAAAAATTTTGAAGATTTAGCACTCTACCAGTTAACCCTTTACCCAACGTAACGGCCAAAACCGGCCATTATTCTCAAAAATCATCAATTAATTTTCATGATTTTTTCTTTTTTTGTCTCCAAAACATAGGTTATGACCCCTCATTGGAACGAGCCCGTCCAGCTCGTTCCAATGAGGCTCATAACCTAAGTTTTGGAGACAAAAAATGAAAAAAATTAGGTATTCAAGATTTTTTTTTGCAAGTGTCGTCTGTTTTTCATGTTTGGTAAAGGGTTAAGGACATTGTACCAATAGCAATATTCATTCAGATAAACCCTACAAGTCTTGTTACTCCTGAGAATGGGACAAGGGAATCTGCTAACAAAAGATGGTGACAACTTGCAACAGTTTTCCATGGAAAGAGTTACAATATTTCAAAAACTGAAGAAATTATATAAACGAACCTTCAAATCTCTGTAGATCACACCAGAATTATGCAGATAATCTGTAAACGAGAAAGCAGCAATTAACAAGTTTCAATAATTCTTTTTTTACTATAGTTTAACCCTTATGGGTCTGGAAGTTATTATACTATATGCTACACTTGTGTGATGTGGACCCTACTGACTATTGTTGGTGGGCTGGTCCAAGAAATAGCAGTTCAATATGGTCAAGTACATAGGTAGGCAGTCTGTTTTTTACCACTGAACTGGCCCAAGGTATTCCACAAAAGTGTTTTCGATTTTTATCTAATATAGGACACTTTTTATGCCTTCCGTGTAAGTATGCAATGCTGGAGCGTGACTGCATGTTTTTACAGTACGTGGGGAGTGTACTATCACTAAATCACCCATAGAGTGGAGATCCCAGCCAAGCAATAATGGTAAATTTGTTGCAAAGCATAACAAGCACAAGCAAAGTTCCAGCCAATGGACCTCTGGGTTAAACCCGGAGGTCCATTGGCTGAAACATTGCTGGTGTTTTTTGTCCATATTTACAGAATTTGAAAGTGATACTTTGGGTGATAACTCCACTCCACGGGTGATTTAGTTACAATCCACTCTCCACATACTGTAGTGGATATCAGACATTTTTAATTTTTTTTTTTTTTTTTTTTTTTTTTATTAGGATTTAACGACACATTAACAGCCAGGGTCATATCATGTCGGTGACAGTTTTATGGGTGGAGGAAGCCGGAGTACCCGGAGAGAACCACCGAGCAACGACGAGCAGCTGTCAGCTCTCCAACATCGTAACTCTGAACTCTGCACCATGGGACAGGCAGGGTTAGATTGGTTGAAGACACGCGCACCATCGACGTGCAGTACGCCTCAGTACACAACGTCATCGTGCCCCCATGTAGGCAATCGGGGTTAAGTGCCTTGCCCAAGGACACAACGCAGGAGCACGAATCAGTCGCTGAAATGGTCACCCTTCCAACTACTAACCGCGCTCAACGTTGCTTAACTTCGGTGATCTGACGAGAACCAGTTACCGCGACGCCACCGCGTCCCCGACATGTTTAATAAACTCTCCGCAAAAATAAAGAATTCTATCAAGTATTAGGGTTTGTAACAAGCAAACTTTATTTAGTTTAACCAATATTTATTCAAAATTTTTCAGAATAATATAAATTATACAACATAATCAGGCCTGAAAATAAGCAGTCTGACATTTGATGAAGATATCCTATACTGTGGGCCAATTTATCCTCTGGGGATGCAGTAGCTCAGTAGGTAGAGGTACAGGCTGCAAGACGAGAGGTCCTCAGTTCGAATCCCACCCACGGCAACCGTGCTGTGTCCTTGGGCAAGACACTTCACCCCCACTGTCCACGTGGGGGCATGGTGTACTAAGGAATACTGTTCGTCGATGGTGCACTTGCCTTCAACCAATGCTAACCCTGCTTGTGTGGAGTTAGTATGTTGGGGAGCTGACAGTTGCTCACCATCGCGTGGGGGTTCTCTCCGGCTTCCTCCACCCGTAAAACTGTTGCAGTCACGATTAGCCATCATGCAGAAAAATGTGGCCCGAAACACAAATAAATAAATAAATAAATTTATCCTATGGGTACCTCTTTCTGTTTAGTTTTGAGACCCTGATTCAGATTGAGGTTGACAGAGGGTAAACTTAGTCATGCTATCCTGCTGTGCAGGGTAGCATCACGAAATTCACCTTCTAGCTTGAATATAATAGATGGTGGATCTGACCGAAAGCCAAAAAGCTTTTACAAGGTCGTTTCCACATACAACATTTACAGTATTACAATATAACAGGATCAATAATAGTCAAACAGTTGCATATATATTGTTTAAACTATGCTCATTAAAGTCAGAGATGTCGAAGAATAAGAAGAGAAATATGTATGAAGAGAAAAAGCAGGAAGCCAACCAGGGTGCAAACTGAGCTGATGACGATACCAGCCAACTACAAGCGGTATTTGTTCTGGTGCTGGCGTTTGTGAAATAAGATTGATACAGATTCAATATGGCAGGTCTCAATCTAGCAACTGCATCTGATTTGCATGATATAGAATTTTTCTGGTGTGTAGATCCAGGAGACAGCTGCTGTACTAGTGTGAAACCACCATAGGAGTCTCAGAGTATCAATTGGTAGCCTGGCAAGCATGTATATTGGAAGTAAAATTTTAGGACTTTTCAAACTATTACCCCCACCTCCCACTTGCCTCTTAGGGAAGTGGCAGGAGGGGGTAGTGACTAGAGTATCTTAGTTAGAACTGAGCCTTCACAAACTCTAGAATATAAAAATAGGCCGATGAAATCGTCAGATGTGTACCCATATGCGCAACTAGTAGAAAGCTGTATGACGGTGGGCCACCACGAATGCCGACATTATGTACACCATACAAGGTATGGTTACATATAGAAATGGATTGGAGGAGTGTCTAATTTGATAGATAAAGGGTTAATATCTCCGGATCAAATTATCAGATTTACATAAAAAACTGTACAGCACAGCACATCAGTAACCTGAATAAATATATAAAGTAACATGACAATCGGATTGATATTTTTTGAGTTATCTCATGCCAAATATACAAATAAAGTAACATGACAATCCAAGCAATATTTTTGAAGTTATCGAATGCCAAAGGGGTTGGAGGAATTTTCAATTTGATGGATAAAGGGTTAATATCTCAGGATCAAAATAACAGATTTACACCCAAAACTATACAGCTCGGCACATCAGTAACCTGAACACAAATATAAAGTAACTTGACAATCCAAGCAATATTTTTGAAGTTATCGAATGCCAAAGGGGTTGGAGGAATTTTCAATTTGATGGATAAAGGGTTAATATCTCAGGATCAAAATAACAGATTTACACCCAAAACTATACAGCTCGGCACATCAGTAACCTGAACACAAATATAAAGTAACTTGACAATCCAAGCAATATTTTTCAAGTTATCGAATGCCAAAGGGGTTGGAGGAATTTTCAATTTGATGGATAAAGGGTTAATATCTCAGGATCAAAATAACAGATTTACACCCAAAACTATACAGCTCGGCACATCAGTAACCTGAACACAAATATAAAGTAACTTGACAATCCAAGCAATATTTTTCAAGTTATCGAATGCCAAAGGGATTGGAGAAATTTTCAATTTGAAGGATAAAGGGTTAATATCTCAGGATCAAAATAACAGATTTACACCAAAAACTATACAGCTTGGCACATCAGTAACCTGAACACAAATATAAAGTAACTTGACAATCCAAGCAATATTTTTCAAGTTATCGAATGCCAAAGGGGTTGGAGGAATTTTCAATTTGATGGATAAAGGGTTAATATCTCAGGATCAAAATAACAGATTTACACCCAAAACTATACAGCTCGGCACATCAGTAACCTGAACACAAATATAAAGTAACTTGACAATCCAATCAATATTTTTCAAGTTATCGAATACCAAAGGGATTGGAGGAATTTTCAATTTGAAGGATTAAAGGTTAATATCTCAGGATTAAATTATCAGATTTACGCCAAAAACTATACAGCTCGGCACATCAGTAACCTGAACACAAATATAAAGTAACTTGACAATCCAAGCAATATTTTTCAAGTTATCGAATGCCAAAGGGATTGGAGAAATTTTCAATTTGAAGGATAAAGGGTTAATATCTCAGGATCAAAATAACAGATTTACACCAAAAACTATACAGCTCGGCACATCAGTAACCTGAACACAAATATAAAGTAACTTGACAATCCAAGCAATATTTTTCAAGTTATCGAATGCCAAAGGGATTGGAGGAATTTTCAATTTGAAGGATAAAGGGTTAATATCTCAGGATCAAATTATCCGATTTACACCAAAAACTATACAGCTTGACACATCAGTAACCTGAACACAAATATAAAGTAACTTGACAATCCAAGCAATATTTTTAAAGTTATCGAATGCCAAAGAAATGGATACGGATGCCGGACGGACAGACGTATGGACGGACAGATGGACGGACAAAGGATGGACGAACGACGGATGGTCACCCCAGATGCCGGCATTATGTGTACCATACATAGTATGGGTACACATTAAAATGTAGTTATGTTTATGTGCTTTGTCAGCATTTTCTTTTGTGAATATTCAAGGCTTTTTAAGGCCTCAAGACACATTTTCAAAGGCTTGAATGACACTTAAGTCAATTTCAAGGATCTTCCTTCAAATGAAGCCCCCATGGGAACCCTGGATCCGTGGATGAAAAACCTCAATCAATATACAGAACAGAAAAAACACAAATACCATGGTTACAGGTCTGTACAAACTGGGCAAATGATCGTTTCGCTTGCCTGTTGTTCATCTGAAAGAAATAGGGCAACTGATTTTTTATTTGTCGACCTTACTAAATATTCAACACATATATTTACTCTAATTGCCTTTGTATATTCATTTATACATTTGTACATTCTCCCAGAACCATGACATTCTTTATAATGAGAATAAAACTTAAGTGTTATTTGACTATGATAATGAAGTGCTGTGATGTAACATACTGTTGTCTTAAGCTTATTAATTTTACAAGGGCTGGAAAGCAAGTTATATAACTTATATTAATGACTCTCCTTGGCCCAATGGTATGGGTATGTGGGATCTGTAGTGGCAACTTTGCAGCGTCTCTCTTCTCCAATACTACAAAGGGTTCTTTAGCCTGCATGGAGTGTGTTTCTCTCTCCACAGGGGACAGCCATTTTCAATGCCATCACAATGGGAGGGTACGCTGTGTGGGCATCAACCCTACGATTGATGCTGACAGATAGTGTTCAGGCAGGAACTATCCCAGCCCAGGGATCAATTCCAGGATTTCTGGCATGAGATACCAGCACACTTATATACTTTTCCACAATTCTCTCTAGCCACTCGGCCACCACTTTCTCTGAGCCCTTTCCAACAGTGTACTACAACACAACATATTATCAGATTACTGACAGAAACTCAGGAAATAACCTAAAGTGTTCTACAATGGTTGATGCCAGACTTGGCCCTTACACTGGAATATATTATGAGTATTACTTTGCCTTTATCTTGCTTACAAAATGTGAAAAAAGGGTTATCTGAAAAAATGGGTTATATCTTAAAAAAAAACGTTAGGGCCTAAAAAAATAAAAAATCTGTTTCTCAGGCCCTCCCGCATGGTCCTTTTGGCTGCCGCATGCTCTCTTTTTATAACCAATTTAAACTTAAAAAAAATAAAATTAAATGGTTTATGTCTGATATTTTACCCAAGTTAAAAAAATTATGAATTTGTCCCTTGAGTGCAAGGCGGCTTTGCAATGCTTAGCATTGCAAAGCCTTCTTGCACTCAAGGGATGAAATACACCACCACCCATGCTATTCTGTAGATTATGAGGCCTAAAACATGAACCAAGAACATGAACTTTTGATGGCAAAGAAGAAATTACTGAAATAAAAAATAAAATAAAAAACCGCTCGCCCGCATGCAATTTCACAAATAATGGCCTGAGAAACAGAAGATTTACTTTGTGTGGCCTAAGGTAACCTTTTTTCAATTCACCTTAATTTCTAATTTGAGCACACCTGGTTCATACACACATTTAAGGCCTAAAAAAGTTAAAAACCTGTTTCTCAGGCCCTCCAGCATGGTCCTATTGGCTGCTTCATGCTGTCTTTTTATAACCAATGCAAACTCAAAAAAAAATAATTAAATGGTTTATGTCTGATATTTACCCAAGTTAATCGAACTAATAAATTTGTCCCTTGAGTGCAACAAGAAGCCTTCATCACAGAGCACTGCTAATGCCCCTGACCACAAATTTTTTTTCCAAGTCGAAAGAGTGAAAAAGTGCCATAATTCTGGAAAAAATATATGGAAGAAACTAAAGCTACACTAGATACCCCTTCGACTTTTCAACTCAGGGACATAACAAGGCTTTGCAATGCTTTAGTATTGCAAAGCCTTCTTGCACTCAAGGGATGAAATTTACCACTACCCATGCTATTCTGTAGATTATGAGGCGTAAAACATAAAATAAACCAAGAGCATGAACTTTTGATGGCAAAGAAATAATTACACAAATAAAACTAGAGGCTCAAGAGAGCCTAAAACACTCACCTGGACCAAGTTGTCCTAAACTGTAAGGGTTATGGGTATGGAGAAAATGTAATCTGAATGAACCATATGACAGATTTGCCAGCAATTTTTTTGTCCAATTGTTTCAACTGCTCAGAAGAAAGCTTCATACCAAATACAAAATCTCTAGTCCGTGCAGTTTGGGAAATGTTGGACATTTAATTTTTTTCTATTTTTAGAACCAGATGTTCCCACGCGAAAAATTTTGGGGGCATGAATGAAGCACTTTGGGTCAAGTAATGCCACATATAAAATTTGGTTCAATCGCTCCACTGGTTCTTGAAATAGAAATTTCCAGGGGAGCTCAAAAGTGAGCCCATCCTCTGGAGAGCCCAAATATGGACCTATCAACTTTCTTTGAACAACTTTCAATCTTGAACACCAGAGGAAGTTTCATACCAAATATCAAAGCATTCCCACTTGTGGTTCATGAGAAGAAGATTTTTAAAGAATTTCATCATATTTGGGCATAAGACCATGCCCCAAAAGCGCGGAGACCCCATCTGAACAAAACTAAAACAGAATACCCCCAAGATGATG
The DNA here is from genome assembly GCA_031216915.1 of Pictodentalium vernedei. NCBI lineage: Eukaryota > Metazoa > Mollusca > Scaphopoda > Dentaliida > Dentaliidae > Pictodentalium > Pictodentalium vernedei. Next base: position 482,764,864 of record CM062294.1, read on the forward strand.
TGGCCCATATATGTTTCAATTTGGGCCATTGGATTGTGAGGAGAAGATTGTTTTTCACATTGGCCTCTCAATTTGGGAAATAAAAATTTTGTGTGGGACACAAAATTTGGATCTTCCCGTAGTGAGTTCAAATATTGACCTTGAAACTTCTGTTGGACAAACTGGAATTTTGGGTACCAAAAGAGGTTGCATATCAAATATCAAAGTACTCTGATCTATGGTTAAGGAAAACAAGTTGTACAAAAGGAATGCAGGTATTTAGGCATCAGGGATCAGAACCATAGAGATAAAAAAAATGTTAGTGTACTTACTTATTGGTGTTTAACCCTTTACCTAACATGAAAAGCAGACGACACATGCAAAAAAAATTCTTGAATAACTAATTTTTTTCATTTTTTGTCTCAAAAACATAGGTTATGACCCCTCATTGGAACGAGCTCGTAGAGCTCGTTCCAATGAGGGGTCATAACCTATGTTTTTGAGACAAAAATGAAAAAATAATGAAAATTAATTGGCGATTTTTGAGAATAGCGCTGGCCGGTTTTGGCCGTTACGTTGAGTAAAGGGTTACGGTCACATATTTATGCACAATCGCTAATCGTGACACAACATGGAGATAAAGTCAAGTTTTGTAAATCGTTTATATCCATGTTGCCCATTTTAGAGGACTTCCACCCCAAGCATTGGTGACTGGGTCCTATTTTACCAGTGTAACGAAACTTGTTTACCACAGTAAACAAGCACAGCTGCACTTCCCGGAGTTCCCACAGGGGAGTAAAAGTGTATGTTAACCCTAATAATTTTGGATACTAAATATAACTTTTTAGTGTTCTGTGATTTGAGAATAAATGGGGAATGGGAAGGCTGTGGGTATTGAATTTGTTTCTATTTTTTGCTCCTGGGGTTCCCACTGGGCACAAAAAATGCCCCCGGAACAAACTTGAATCACACCTCCCTAAGAATGATATACACCAAATATCAAAAGATTCTGACTGCTGGATCTCAATAAAGAGATTTTAAAAGAATATTCCTCATAATGAACAAAGTTACAATTTGGGCTCCCATAGGGAGCCCAAATATGAACCCAGGGACTTGGCTTGAACAAACCTGAATTTCTCTTCCCTAAGGATGCTGTATACCAAATATCAAAAGATTCTGACTGTTGGATCTGGAGAAGAAGATTTGTAAAGAATATCCCTCAGATTGCACTAATTTGAACATTTGGACTCCTGTAGAGTGCCCAAATATGGACCCAGGGGTTAAATGTCAACAACCATGTGAATCAATCTTCCATAGATGTTATATGTGAAATATTAAAGCTTTTGGAGCAGTGGTTGGGGAGAAAAAGATTATTTTATATTTTTCCCATTATCTTCAGTGTTAAATAATGCTGACTCAGTATTTTTTCAAAGTCTCAAACCTGTACCTTAGGACAAAACCGATAGTGATTTTTTTTCACCATTCCTTTCTATTGGTCCTAAGGAAGCTTTGCACCAAATAAAAAGTTTCAGTGCCATGCAGTTTTGGAGATATGGGCGTTTGAATTTTTTTCTATTTTTAGCTCCTGCTCAGGTTCCCACGGGGCAGCAGGAAATTTTTTTTTGGCATGAATCAAATACTTAGGACACAATAATACCTCATAGCAAATTTTCTCCGTTCAGAAAATAGAAATTTTGGGCGGGGCACAAAATGGGGATCCTCCTGTAGCGAACCCAAATATTGACAGAGAAAATTTCTTTGAACAAACTTGAATCTTGAGTACCAAAGGAGCTTACATACCAAATATCACAGCATTTTGACTGGTGGTTCATAAGAAGAGTTCAGGAGAAATTGATGCTTTGGGGGCATCACACCCACCCCAGTGGGGACACCGAGTTCATTTTAACAAACTGGAAAGAGGATACCCCAAAATATTGTATGACAAATTTGTTTGGGTTTGGGCTAGTGGTTTTGAAGGAGAAGACCGAGTCGCGAAAGTTGATGCACGACGGATGCCAAGTGATGGCAAAAGCTCACACTGACTTTCAGTCAGGTGAGCTAAAAAACAAGAGGCCTAAGTGGGCCTTAGGCTCTCACCGAATGCTCAATATTGTCGAAGGATTAGAACAAACTTGAATCAGATAACGCTAATATAGTGAGCTCAAATATGAACACAGGGGGCTGATTTGAACAAACTTGAATCAGATCTCCCCCCATAATGCTGCATACAAAATATAAAAAATATTCTACCTGCTGGTCTGGAGAGGAAAGATTTTAAAGCAATTTGCCTGAAATGCAATAAGTTCAAATTCAGGCTCCAATAGTGAGCCCAAGTATGAACCCAGGGGGTTGATTTGAACAAACTTGAATCAGATCCACTCCACAATGTTGCATACCGAATATCAAAATATTCTGTTTGCTGGATCTGGAGAAGAAGATTTTTAAAGAAATTTCCTTGAAATGCTTTAAGTTCAAATTCAGGGACCAATAGTGAGCCCAAATATGAATGCAGGGGGCCGATTTGAACAAACTTCAATCAGATACACCCCACAATACCGCGTACCAAATATCAAAAGATTCTGCCTGCTGGATCTTGAGAAGAAGATTTTTAAAGAAATTTGCCTGAAATGCACTAAGTTCAAATTCGGGCTCCTATACTGAGCCAAAATATGAACTCAGGGAGCTGATTTGAACAAACTTGAATCAGATCCACCCCACAATGTAGCATACCAAATATCAAAAGATTCTGCCTGCTGGATCTGGAGAAGAAGATTTTTTAAGAAATTTGCCTGAAATGCACTAAGTTCGAATTTGGGCTTTTATAGTGAGCCCAAACATGAATCCAGGGGGCTGATTTGAACAAACTTGAATCAGATCCACCTTATAATGCTGTATACCAAATATCAAATGATTCTGCCCACTTGTGCTGGAGAAGAAGATGTTTTAGTAATTTCTCTAATACACATAGGGTGCTATCGGAGTTATGCCCCCTATGGAGCCCCAAGTGGGCATGTCCATTTGATTTGAACAAGCTTGAATTGACACATGGTAATGAACATCCATACCAAGTTTCGAGCAAATCAACCTAGCGGTTTCAGGGGAAAAGTCGTTTGAAAAAAGTTCACCAGGACGGACGACGGACGGACGATGGACGGCAAGTGATAAGTTGAGCTCCCTTCGGTGAGCTAATAAAATACAAAAACACCCACCAACATGCAATTTTACAAAAAATGGCCTGAGAAACAGAAGATCTACTTTGTGGGGGTCTAAATAACCTGGATATATTTTTCAAAGATTGTCCATGCTTTTTTCCACTGAAGTCTCTTTTTCAAACACCTTCAAGGTCCTGGGTTTTCAATTTTAAAATTTACGCACTTTTATCTCATCTGTGACTGCCGCACTTTTATCTCATCTGTGACTGCAAAGAAATCTAAGTTTTCACCAATGCTTTTAAGCTCCTGATGAAATGTATTTCATATTTCACCATTAACTGGTAAAATATGGAATTTCTTTTCCTTGTTAGAATTTGTTCACATATCTCTGCCTTTTTACAATTAATGGCAATGTGCCTAGGCACTCTCTATAAATTAGAGCTGTAGGTTAACCAAAACCGAACCGAGGTTTTCAGTTTTTTTAAAAAACCGAAACCCAAACCGAAACCGTCGACATCCCATAATCTAAGGTTTTTCGTTTTTTATTAAATACTCTCTTGCTGCAGAAATTCACAGAATGTAGCCATTTCAGAGTAGTGGGAGTACCCAGACACTGCCAATGGCAGTGTCTGGTTACTCTCACTACTCTCGGAAGGCTACATTCTGTGGATTTCCGACTTTTCAGCTTAGTTGTGTTTGCAGCTTTCCTAAAGTTGCGTGTAGGTGTCAGACCTCGAAAAATGGCCAAGCACAATAAAAGTTCTGTATATTTAGGTAATTATTATATTGGCCTTCCTGATTCTTCATGTACATGTATTATAGCTTATTTCGGGCATTCATTGAGTTTCATTCAATTTCACTACCATTCAGTTATGACTCCAGACATAAGAATGAGTTTTATTGAATTTTACTTGGCCTCATGAACAAACCAAAAACTGAACCGAACCGAGGTTTTACTCCATATGAAAAACCAAAACCGAAACCGAACAAGAAATTTAAAAACCTACAGCTCTACTATAAATTATAATAAAGCAATGACTACAGATGACATATAGCAGAAATAAATTCACTTCAAAGATAATGTGAACCATAGCCACAGAATATGTTAAATTGTCAACTTAATTTAATTTCAAATTTGTGCTTATTGCCATGTGGTACCTGTAATTATGAGTGGAGCCAAATCCAGTTAACAAAAAATAAAATAAAATAAAAATTAAAAAATATAGTCTCCGTCCCTCACCGATTTGAAAAATTAACTGCTTGTGAACCAAATGTATTTTTTATTTGGCCTGCTATTATCAAAATATTTCTGAATCATACTTTCACTTACCTAATACCATTGCCAACTCGGCAGAATACAAACATACAAGCTTTTCTGGAAAGAACCCATGAAACGTCCATAGGGTGAACAAATCTCCATGTGGTACATAATCCAACACTAAAAAAAGAAAATATCTTATCTTAAAGGTGTCTATACTTCACAAGCTATTTATCAGAAATTTGTTTTACTTTAACCATTTCTGGCCTGACAGTTTGAGTATGATCACATGGAGGTTACGTAAAGTGAAAAACACGCGAATGAAAAACGGGTCACGCCAAATTGTCACCGGATCACACAAAATTTTTTTTGCCAAGTTGAATGATCTAGTACGAATGAATGGTGGAATGATGTTGAGCATCAAGCAATCACAAGCTTCATAGGTGTTTGCATCTGCCTGAAGAATAGCTGCTCTGTTGGCCAGTCATTGGCCAACAGAACAGCTATACTTCAGGCAGATGCAAACACCTACGCTGATGACTGGTTGATGCTCAATATCATTTTAAACTGTAGAGATGAGCCGATTAGTAAAATGTCCCATAAGACGAATGCTGATTATTTTAGACAATCGGGTGATACCGAATGCCGATGTCAGATGGTTTCTTTATTATTCAAGGTTACTGCAGAAGCTGGCTGATTTACAGTAAATTGAGTAATCAGAATTTAATTTACCGTACCGTACCGTGCCGTCAGTAAGCTCCCTCTCGTGGGTAAGCACACCCCCCAACTTTTTAGAAAACGTATTTTTTTAGGTATCAATAAAAAATAAGACCACCCCATATTTCTCTGAATTAAAGTTTTAACTACCGCCACTACCGGTAGTCCGGTACCAGTCATCACAAAAATGTGAACGAAAATTTCAAATGTTCAATCAAAATAAAATTATGTGAAACTGAAAGTGTTATGGAGTGTTTTTTTTCTCAATTTAATCTTTTCACATTTTCAGCTAAAAAAATAAATTCCCAAACTACATGCTTTTGTGTTATTTATTACTCTCAGCTCTCATGTTTATCAACTTAATTCCCAGTTCATAAATTATTAATGACAGCGTGTTCAGACTTCAGTGACCCAAATTGTCCCTTTTTATTACTTTAGAAAATGAGTTGAGAAATTACCTGATGTGATCCCTGCAGAAATAGCTGCTCAAAAATAAATATGAATTAATACCCCCGAGTTGTAATATCCAGTTTGATCCATACTACATGAAAGTCTGTTTTGAAAACAAAACAAGGGAAAGCCATATTGTTCACAACAATGGGGACACATTATGTGCACCAGGGTGGTCAGTTTAAATATAGTTTATTTATAAAACATGCCCATGTGTTTTATCAAATGCATTGTGTGCCAAATATATCCTCATACTGTCGTGGTTATGTCAAATCAAAATTATATAAACTCGAAATATAAATTAAATAAAAACATGACCTCTGAAGCATAATTAACTTCAGCTGATCTATTATATATACTATTGTTATGGTTCATAACGAATTTATCCATTTTGTGTAAAAAAAAATATAATTGAAAGTTTGTTGAAAACTGAAAAAAATTCTGTTTGTGAGACATAACAAGAATTAAGTCACCTCCCCTTACTTCTAAACAAACAGATTCAGAACACGTGGACCCAGCTGTGTATTTTGTCTTCATTTTGAAGCAATAGTGTTTTCCACCCATTCCACCCACATGCAGAATTCAGTTAGCCCCCCCCCCCCCCCCCACGTTTACAGGCAGCAAATGAAAAGCAAGTGACAATGGCTCATGAATTTTTGTTTTGCATGTTGAAAGAATCAATGATGAAAAAACGTGAGGAAATTCTTTGTGACTATCTTGCAACTTACTGGCCTAGGGGGGATGCGGGGATGTCCCCTGCTCATCTTGCTCTTGGAGAAAGTGAATGCCACAGGTTGTGGGGGGGTGGGGGGGTGGAGGTGGAGGGTGGGGGGTGGGGGTCAGACATCCCCTGTTCATCTTGCTCTTGGTGCGGTTATCCCACAACTTATTACCAATGAAATAAGTTGTGTGGTCACCACAAGAAAAATTCTCAATTTGTTTCTTCTCTGGCAATAACAGCCAAGTTCAGTGTCGATACGTCAATGTTGGCTGCAAGCTGCCCCCTGTGGTATCTATTTTTATCACGTGCTCCACACAATTCAACAATGAGAAAAATTCAGTGGCTTCGTGTTGATAAATCCCACCCCGAATCGCCCGATATTAAACTTATTGCACCCAAACCTCTCAGTCTCACAATTAACACAGATTACTAATATGGAGGAATTATCTGTCCAATATGGGAATAAAGAATGCCATTATATATTTAATGAGATGATGAGCGTGGTTGAAAGAAATATTGCGACATTTTGCAGAATGCAGTACAGTTTGGACAGTGAAGAGCGTCTGGATTCACATGAATCATGGTGGATAAAAAACAACTCGGTACACAGTTACACAATCAAAATCTTTATTTTTTAATATAATATTCTGCCTTTTCTTTCACAAACCATCAATTACCTGATAACAGTAACAGACGAGTGACATACCGATCGCTTGCCACTGGTTGTCCCACGAAGGGGAAGAAAGTTCATTACAGATCATCCATAACACTTTCACTGAGTTTCAGACAATCGGCGAGGGCTGATGTTGAACCATGAGTGCTGATGGTGAACCGATGGGTGCTTATCGGCTGAGTGCCGATGTTACTCCGATTAATCGTCTCATCTCTAATAGACTCAGGGTAGTTATTGGAAGTGATCGTATATAAAATATACAGCTTTTATTGATGTAAAAATAAGGGTGTTATTTGATAACAAACCACAGATGATTAATTATGTGTATTGAAAATGGGCTTTGGAAAACATGCAAGCCTTTCAACTTGACTCCAAAAAACGAGTTGAGAGTTATTTTTCGAGTATCATTAAAATATTATTTATAGATGGATTACTGATTCAACTGAGATGTGATATTGCACAGAAAATTGGGACTGACAATTTTATAAGATAGATTGTGAAAACAATTTTGCATTTGGTGTAATAATTTTTTTTTTTTTTTTTAAAGTTCACTTTTGGCATTTCCTAATAATTTTGGATTAGATTAAATAAAATATAAAATATCGACTTGATGTGACAGGCCACTGCAACAGCATGCACTGTGACATGCAATAATAATCCTTTAACCCTTTACCTAACCTGAAAAGCAGACGACACTTGCAAAAATAATTCTTGAATAACTAATTTTTTTTCAGTTTTTGTCTCAAAAACATAGGTTATGACCCCTCGTTGGAACGAGTTCGACACGCTCGTTCCAACAAGGGGTCATAACCTATGTTTTTGAGACAAAAAAATGAAAAAATAATGAAAGTTAAAAAATTTATAGTAATTTATATATTGTTTATACTTACCAATGACCCAGACATAGCTGGTGCTAACTCTTAAAATATAGGGCCAAACACAAATTTTGCCCCCCAATCCCCAAAATTTGCATCTAAAACCAAAGAAAACATGTCCTGAATGGCCCTCCACACTTCACCTCTACTGCGCATGCGCAGTGTCAAGGACGTTCCAAAATTGGCGCCATTAATCATTCTTATAACCAGTGCCTGGTAAGCGCTATGTACTCAGCGGGGAGGTAAGAGTTCCCAACTCCTGGGAGGGCCATCCCCGTCTGGGTCATTGGTAAGTATAAAAAATATATAAATTACTATAAATTTTTTAACATTTTTATACTGTACCAATGACCCAGACATAGCTGAATAGTAAAAAGGCTGGAGGGCCAAGGACATAGAGCAAGTTGGAATACGCTCAATATATAAAATAGAGTCATCCCCTCTAGGGAAAAAGAAGTATTAGGCCTTACATGTATCTTTCTTATTTATGATAAATTAGAAAGATACAACACCTTCCAAAATTGAGCATCATACATCCATGTACTCTATTAATATCTAGTATAATCCTTATACTAATAATTTTTAAAGTAAGCCAATAAATAAAGTAAGTCTAGAGAATAGAGACTCTTTATACTTCTTAAAAGTGTCTGAGGATTGTATAATAACGACCGTTGACACGTGCTATATTCAAAAGCTATACTTTAAAAACTGAGTCCTGAATGAATTTTTAGAACATAAACTTCTCACTAAAAAACCATCCCAATAACAGCTCAGAATTACTAACTCTGGAGGAGGTATCCCCTTGTTTTCATAGTAAAACAGGTGACCCAAGGGAACACCCTCCCCCCCCACACTTTTTTCTTGCCCTGTGTCAAATAGCCCAGAGCGAAGAGGGCAGCAGAATGGAGTCACTGCCGAAACAGACAGCCTACCTAGCTATAGTAGCAACTGTTAAGTGAATGACATTCTGAGCAGTAGATAACAGACCTAACAATAGAGGCCTCCAGAAATGGACTCGATATTTCTGAGATAAAAATTCATGAATGTGGATGGCTGAGCGCAATGAGCAGCCTTCAAAAATCTATAATAGCGACACTATTAATGTAAGCCCAAGATGTAGAAGAACTCTTACTTCATGAGTCGAAATCTCAAACACAACTGCTGAGTCAAGGATATACCATAAGAAGTATCGATAGTTAATTGAATCCATTAACAATAGAATGGAGCGTAACGTCCTTCTATTAGGCATCAAAGATAGAAGAAGCTTACGCCCGTAGTAATAAACAGATATCTGTTTAAAAATACATAAACTCTAACCGGACAGAGTAATGGCCTTTGCCCGTACGAAGATGGAAGGACCTTATTAACAATAGGTTCCGGATATTTATTAAGAGCCTGACTCTTATGCAAAAATCCAACCTAAATAGTAAAGGAAGTAGTGATTCCGAAACTACGAAAGTGAGAATCATCCACCGATAGTGCATGAAGCTCACTGACTCCTCAGTAAAAGAGAAGCCAACAGAATTACTGTCTAAAAGGTCAGAATTTGAAAACTACTGTTTCCAGAGGCTCAAATGACTACTTAGCTAAATAAGAACCAAAGTTAAATTCCGTATAGAAATTTAATCTAATGATTCTAAGTCTATTTATCGAAAAGTTACTAACTGACTTAGATAAAGAGACATAAGACTCAATTGTAAACTATCATAGAGTGCATAGGTATGAGATAACATAAACCTATAACCCTAATAGTAACAGGCTGCAGTAGATCTTGTCAAACAAGTATACTAGAAAGTTGCAATGACTAGTATGGAGGGATCAACAATATCAATGTAGTGATCCCTACACCAACGACGGAAGAGCCTCCACTTTAGCCACATAGAATAGCGAAGAAAAGGTTCTCCTACAGTAAGAAATCGCGTCCAAAGCTCGTCCAGTACAATGCTTACAATGCAATAAGGACCACACAACGGAATACGTGAAGGTTGAGACCTTGCAGGTTGTGATGAAGATGACACGATTTTCCCCAGCGAAAAAAGATCCTCTCATGGAGGAAGTTTTCGCCTTAAGTCCCACAGTAGACCTCAGAGTAAATTTACCCACGGCCTCTGTGAAGACAGAGATGCTATCAACAGAAATGTATTGTGGTTGTTTATCTTAGCAATACTTGCTGAAACAACAGCGCAGGAGGATACGCATATCCTATCATTCCGTCCTATTAGATCAATAGAGCGTTAAGAACATAAGCTCAGAGATCCGGACATGTAAACACATACGTCTGCAATTGATTAGCAAGTTGTGTCGTAAATAAATTATCATTGGGCGCTCCTATTGATAGCAAATCTGATTGAATACTTGTTTGTTGAGAGTCCATTCTGACGGCAACAAGCGACCCATAAGTGAAAGGGAGTCCGATAATACCATCAGACGACCCGGAATATGACGGACCGAAGCAGAACTTGGTGTACTATAACAAACAGAAGGGTTCTTTCCATTAAATTGAATAACGGAAACGAATGAGTGCCTCCCTGGTTCCGGAGATACGCCATTACTGTCGTATTATTGGACAGGATTTGGACATGCGTTTCTGAATAATGTTCATCCAATGACATAAAGCAAGCCTAAAAAACATTATTCTGTGGAAGATAAGTGCTTGCTTAGAGACTGCGGAACCCAAAGACCCTGGCACTTCGAATCCGTTGGGATCAATATTGCATCCCAACCTGTTTGACTGGCAACCGTCATAATTATAAAACTCGGATCCGGCAACTGCAGTGGCACTCTCTGAGTCAACCACCGAATGTTTGCCCCAGTCTGAATCTCTTGCTACACTAGATAGACAAGAGAATGTGTAAATCGAGCAATTCATGGATTGCTGAAAAGTTGCCGTCGAAGAGAAGCTTCTCTGAGACCGAAGCGACTCTGAGAGAGTTCTTCACCTTACTATCCACGTGCGTGGATGTAGCTAGGGCTGCGTCACGTCTAACCAACTCCAGGAAGCCACTGAAGGGCGGAGTTATACGTGAACAAACTACTGCCCTCAAAAGAAATCACATTGAGGATCATATCCCGGAATTCTTCCTCTTGAAGACGTAATGATAACGCCTCAGTAAGGTGGATTACGTATGATAAAGCGTCTAAGTTAAGTCTATTAGACATCATTGTCGTTTCCAACATTGTGGTTGGAAAAGACATAGACGGCGAAAAAGATAATTTACAGTCTTAACCACGCCGTCTAGACGCATATGAACTCTCGGTATGCCCTGTTCTGCCAAAATAAATTATTCCTATAAATGATAAAAGGCAGAAATGAGCATTGCGGACAAGAAACTAAACTATCATGCTTGGTAGCAAGCTTATATATATATATATATATAGCGTCGATAAATAATACACATGTTCTAATGACATTATTGGACTGTGTCGGTAAGTCAGGGACAATGTCCCTGAACCAATCCAAAATTCGGTGTCCAATGACGCTATAAGTTTCTTATCCAACATCGCAGCAATGTAGTCCGAAGGAACAACCACTGGAAGATAATGCCAGAAGAAATGTATGGCAGCTTCCGATGTTCCGAAAGGGAAAACTCGAAATCGTCCGAATCCCTTTCGCCATCCTGTCGGACCCTATAAAGCGTTCGGTCGTCCGAACCTAATGCAACCGCGGAGCGCACCGACCCAGCGCCGTCGGATAATTCCTGATCCGACCGAGAAACTGTCGATTGCTGGGATGCTGCGAAAAACTGTGCTAACTTGGAAAGCACGTCCGTCACTGAGGCCTGTGGAGAAGCGGTCTTACGATGCATTGCCGCTGGAAGCTCTGTGATCGTTACCCCGTGCATACTACTATTATGCGAGCGAACGGAGTGTATAGGCCTCGTGTCCCTTGGCTACCAGATGGCGTGACCTGTTCGCCGTGGAATCACTGAATGACGAAACTGGTCGGATACTCGAGGTCACGTAGCCAATGTGCGGTCGTGTGCACTGCTGTGAGGATGAGGAAGCATTATCGACAGTCTCTCGGACTGTCAATATAACGGAGCGTCCTGAGCGGCGGACATATGCTCCGAATGTAAAATATCTGAACCACAAAATGCGGTCCCCTATGTTGTTGGACGAGAGAGGGACCTCTCTCGCTCACAGCCCGGACGGACCTGGACGCGCCAGGAACCGGACTAACAGGCTTCCTCCAATCTGTCCACAATCCGCCGTCACTGGTTGAGTACTAAAGTTATTATAGTGCTCGCATCACCCAAAACTCCTTCCTAGACCGCAACGGACGAACCCGGCAGCCGAACCATTCGATGAATGTACGCTACACCGGGTGAGCTAGCGAATGTCACTCCGTCGATCCTACAAGGGACCTCTTAGGCGACAGACATATTCCATGAGCACTTATTGCCGCTAGCTCTTCATTAACTATGACGACAGAGGCACACTTTCGAAAGAAATCTCCGTAACTTTTGCGAACAAGAAACCATAAATGCTTGGTAATAGCAAGCATATAATAATAAATGTATAGCGTCGTTCAATAATTCGAAAGTTTGTGTGACATTATTGGACTATGTCGGAACTGAGGGACGATGTCCCTGAACCGAACCAAAAATTTCTAAGTCCGCCGACGCCATCAGTTTCTTATCCGGCATCGCAGCATTCTGGGCTGACGAAAGAACCTGTAGAAGATTAAGTCAGATGACATACACAACAGCATATGTTGTTCCGAAAGGGAAAGCTGAAAATCCTCCGAATCCCTTTCGGTATCCCGTCGGACCGGATGAAATTTTCGGACGTCCGTACCCGCTTCCGCGGAGCTTCCCGACCCAGCATCGTCGGATAATACATTATGCGACAGATTCAGTTGTTGCTGGCATGCTGCGATAAGCTGTGCTATTTAGGATAGCACGTCCGTCCCAGAGGCCTGTGCAGTAGCGGTCTTACGATGCATTGCCGCCGGAAGCTCCGTGTACGTTGACTCCCGCACACTTTCCTATGCGAACGTCCGGAGTCTGCAGGCCTCGTGTCCCTGGCTACCGGATGGTGTGACCTGGTCGCCGATGATTCTCTGACTGGCGAAGCTGACTGGATATCCGAGGTCACGTAGCCAAGAGTGGTCGTGTGCGCTACCATGAGAATGAGGAAGCCTTATTGACAGTCTCTCCGGACTGACTATATGTCGGAGCGTCCCGAGCGGCGGACGTATGCTCCGAATGCGATACATTTTGTACCACAACATCTCGGGCCAGATGTTGTTGTACGAGAGAGGGGCCTCTCTCGCTCGCCGTCCGGATGGACCTGAACGAGCTAGGAACCGGACTAAAAGGCTTCCTCCGTTCTCCCTCTAATCCGCCGTCACTGGGTGTGCATTTGGTTGATTTATAGTGCTCGTATCACCACAAAACTCCTTCTAGACCGCAACGGACGAACCCGGCTGCCGAACCATTCGATGAATGGACGCTACACCGGGCAAGCTAGCGGACGTCAAAGGCCGTCGAACCTACTAGGGTCCTCTTAGGCAATTGGCGTATTTATATGAGCACTTTTCCGCTAGCCCTTCATTAATTGTGACGACGGAGGCACACTGTTGGAAGACATCACGGATACATCACCCTAATCTTGATCGTCTGAAATAGAAATTGATAAAGTAGAGTGACCCTACGGGGAAAGGACCGGAATGTCCAATTCCCCACTAACATACCGTGACATACACTTCCCATGTTGTCATCGAAATCATCACATACAGAACAGGAGTTAGTGCGAGTACACTGACTACATATAGAATGATTATAAAAGTCAGAGGAAGACTTCCTCTTATTACAATTGATCAAAATCCTTTCAATGTGAAAAGAAAACAAAGTCCTGGTACTCGCACCAACCCTGACAATCAAAATACATAATAATATGATCCATTAACATAGAAAAAATAATTGAAATCAAAATATTTTGAAAAAATATTTTTTCAGAACAGCACAAGTTTCTGAAAAGTAACGTTGAGCCCCGATGGATCCCAAGCCTAAGTGTGGACAAAAATTTTAAAAATATTTTAAACAATTTATGCAACACTTACGAACAATAATAATGTATCTAGTTATGATTAAATTAACATCAAGATATTATATTCAGGAAATCCCCCCTCACACAGAGGGCTGTTGTAAATGTACACAATAAGTGTAAAAACACTAAAATAAGACTCCAGGCACCCAGGCCCGAAATCAGTTACCAATAATACACTATCTGATGCAAAACAGAGACTTCCAGGGAAGAAACTGCAGAACATCAGATGGTAGATGCAGAACACAACGCCTAACCACCCATAGGTGAAGACGTAAACATGGGGAAAAGAACAGAATTCATTCTGTTATTCAGCTAACACTCCCAAGAAATTTTAGTAATAAAAATTACAGAAATTATGCCAAAAGCATGGGAGAATAGCAAGAGGGGACTTAAGGAAAGGGAGAGAGGAAAACACTGAAAAATCAGTGTAACTTGATAACAAGAATGACAACAAAATGGCTGCTGCCTCGAAAATAGGTAACTTAACATAATTTCATTAAAAAATTTTAAGTTACAGCCCTGATAATTTTCTGTCACACATTTTTCCTCTCCTCCTTCTATATCCTCCTTAGAATCACCATTTCACTAATATTTATGTGTCTGGCATCATTTAAACTGAGATTTATAAGCACAAAGATCAGTCAGATGTTAACTGATGAAGGGCCAAACTAAGAATGATTAATGGCGCCAATTTCGGAACGTCCTTGACACGGCGCATGCGCAGTAGAGGTGAAGTGTGGAGGGCCATTCAGGACATGTTTTCTTTGGTTTTAGATGCAAATTTTGGGGATTGGGGGGCAAAATTTGTGTTTGGCCCTATATTTTAAGAGTTAGCACCAGCTATGTCTGGGTCATTGGTACAGTATAAAAATATTAATTGGCGATTTTTTAGATTAGCGCTGGCCGGTTTTGGCTGTTATGTTAGGTAAAGGGTTAAACACCGTCTTTGAAAAGTGCTTAAATAGTGCCTGAATATGATTCTCGGATATCCATACGAACCATGTAGATATTTTTTTGTGTTCTCCAACAAAATAAGTACCCTCTCCTCCTTCTGAAAATTTGCAAATAATCGATTGTAAATCAAAATCAGCCGATTACCATCTCAAATAATCAAACATCAGTTTGTGGCCTAAACATACAATCAGTTCAACACTACTCATGGAAATGAGCTTGTAGAACTATTTCCAATTAGGGGTTATAAATTACATGTTGAAGACAAAAAATGGAAATTTTAGTTATGCAAAAATGGGTTGCGAAAAAAAAAAGTTAAGATAAGGCCACACAAAGTAGATCTTCTGTTTCTCAGGCCATTATTTGTGAAATTGCATGCGGGCGAGCGGTTTTTTATTTTATTTTTTATTTCAGTAATTACTTTTTGGCCATCAAAAGTTCATGTTCTTGGTTCAAGTTTTAGGCCTCATAATCTACAGAATAGCATGGGTGGTGGTGTATTTCATCCCTTGAGTGCAAGAAGACTTTGCAATGCTAAAGCATTGCAAAGCCTTCTTGCACTCAAGGGACAAATTCATAAATTTTTTTAACTTGGGTAAAATATCAGACATAAACCATTTAATTTTTAATTTTTTTAAGTTTAAATTGGTTATAAAAAGAGAGCATGCGGCAGCCAAAAGAACCATTCGGGAGGGCCTGAGAAACAGATTTTTTATTTTTTTAGGCCTAACCGTTTTTCAGTTTGTCATAATTTCTAATTTCTACAGACTTGGTATCGAAGTCAGATTTTATCATGTGGCATTGTAATGTTACAATTTATTGGAGAGTGCCATAGGCACTCTCCAATAAATTGTAACAAGATATATCCATATAAATAGCATTTTTTTCTTCTAAACGTTATGAGATTAATCTACAGATAAATAAACAGCTGCGCCATGAGCACATGATACGCCCATTATTAATTACAAGAGGGAACCACACAATATGAGTATACATGTGTACTTGTCAGGTTACATATACTTGCCACCAAAAAATGATGAAAATTGCTCAAAGTCCAACATGTGGAAAATTGCCTATATTTTGATGAATAAAGTCCCATAACTCTGGAATGACAAATCGGACAGTGACACAAATCGAAAGGGAGATTCCTTCTATCAACATATACTTGCAACCAAAAAATCATGAACATTGCTCTAAGCATTTTCAAGTTATTGTTCGACATGTGAAAAATAAAGTCCCATAACTCTGGAATGACTAATTGAACGACGACACCAACCGAAAGGGAGCTTCCTTCCATCAACATAAACCACCTACCAAAAATCGCGAATTATCGTACGATGTGTAAAAAGTTAAAAAATTTATAGTAATTTATATATTTTTTATACTTACCAATGACCCAGACATAGCTGCTGGTGCTAACTCTTAAAATATAGGGCCAAACACAAATTTTGCCCCCCAATCCCCAAAATTTGCATCTAAAACTAAAGAAAACATGTCCAGAGAGGCCCTCCACACCTCGCCCCCACTGCGCATGCGCAGTGTCAAGGACGTTCCGAAATTGGCGCCATTTATCATTCTAATAACCAGTGCCTGGTAAGCGCTATGTACTCAGCGGGGAGGCAAGAGTTCCCAACTCCTGGGAGGGCCATCCCCGTCTGGGTCATTGGTAAGTATAAAAAATATATAAATTACTATAAATTTTTTAACATTTTTATACTGTACCAATGACCCAGACATAGCTGAATAGTAAAAAGGCTGGAGGGCCAAGGACATAGAGCAAAATGGAATACGCTCAATAAAAAAAAATAGAGTCATCCCCTGTAGGGAAAAGAAGTAATAGGCCTTACATGTATCTTTCTTATTTATGATAAATTAGAAAGATACAACACCTTCCAAAAATTGAGCTTCATACATCCATGTACTCTATTAATATCCAATAATCCTTATACTAATAATTTTTAAAGTAAGCCAATAATAAAGTAAGTCTAGAGAATAGAGACTCTTATACTCCTAAAAGTGTGTGAGAATTGCATAATCATGTCCGTTGACATATGCAATATTCAAAAGCTATACTTTAAAAACTAAGACTTGAATGAATTTTATAAACTTAAACTTCTCACTAAACAACCATCCTAAAAACAGCTCAGAATTATTAACTCCGGAGGAGGTATCCCCTTGTTTTCATAGTAAAAACAGGTGACCCAAGGGAACACCCTCCCCCCCCCTTTTTCTTGCCCTGGGTCAAATAGCCCAGAGCGAAGAGGGCAGCCGAACGGAGACACTGCCGAAACAGACAGCCTACCTAGCTATAGTAGCAACTGTTAAGTGAATGACATTCTGAGCAGTAGATAATAGACCTAACAATAGAGGCCTCCAGAAATGGACTCGATATTTCTGAGATAAAATTCATGAATGGATGGCTGAGCGCAATGAGCAGCCTTCAAAAATCTATAATAGAACACTATTAATGTAAGCCCAAGAAGTAGAAGAACTCTTACTTCATGAGCCGAAATCTTAAGCACAACTGCTAAGCCAATGATATACCATAAGCAGTACGCTAGTTAATAGAATCCATTAACAATAAAATGGAGCGTAACGTCCTTCTACTAGACATCAAAGACAGAAGAAGCTTACGCCCTTGTAATAAACAGATATCTGTTTATAAATACATAAACTGTACCCGGAAAGAGTAAAGGCCTATGCCATACGAAGACGGAAGGACCTTAAAATAATAGGTTCCGGATAATAGGAGCCTAACTCTTATGCAACAATCCAACCTAAATAGTAACGGAAGTATTGATTCCGAAACTATGAAAGTGAAAATCATCCATCGATAGTGCATGAAACTCACTGACTCTACAGTAAAAGAGAAACCAACAGAATTACTGTCTAAAAGGTCAGAATTTGAAAACTACTGTTTCCAGAGGCTCAAATGATTACTTAGCTAAATAAGAACCTGAAGTTAAAATCCGTATAGGAATTTAATCTAAAGATTCTAAGTCTATTTATCAAAAAGTTACTAACTGACTTAGATAAAGAGACAAAAGACTCAATTGTAAACTATCGTAGAGTGCATAGGTATGAGGTAACATAAACCTATAACCTAAATAACAACAGGCTGCAGTAGATCTTGTGAAACAAGTATACTAAAAAATAGCAATGAGTAGTATGGAGGGATCAACCATATGAACATAATGATCCCTACACCACGACGGAAGAGCCTCCACTTTAGTCGCATAGAATAGCGAAGAAGAGGATCTCCTATAGTAAGAAATCGCGTCCAAAGCTCGTCCAGTACAGTGCTTACAATGCAATATGGACCACACAACGGAAAACATGAAGGTTGCGACCTTGCTGGTTGTGATAAAAATGACACGATTTACCCAGTGAAAAAAGATCCTCACATAGAGGAAGATTTCACGTTAAGATCCACAGTAGACAAGAGAGTAAATTACTCATGATCTCTGTGAAGATAGAGATGCTATCAACAGAAATATATTGTGGTTGTTTATCTTAGCAATACCTGCTAAAAACAACAGCGCCGGAGGATACGCGTATCCTATCATTCTGTCCTATAGATCAATAGAGCGTTAACAGTATTAGCTCAGAGATCTGGACAAGCCAACACATACGTCTGCAATTGATTAGCCAACTGTGTCATAAATAAAACATCATTGGGCGCTCCCATAGATAGCAAATCTGATTGAATACTTGTTTGTTGAGAGTCCATTCTGACAGCAACAAGCGACCCATAAGAGAACGGGAGTGCGATAAAACAATCAGACGACCCAGAATATGACGGACCAAAACTGAACTTGGTGTACTATAACCAACAGACGGATTCTTTCCATTAAATTGAATAACGGAAACGAAAGAGTGCCTCCCTGGTTCCGGAGATACGCCACTACTGTCGAATTAAAGGACAGGAATTTGGGCATGCGTTTCTGAATAATGTTCATGCAATGACATAAAGCAAGCCTAAAAAACATTATTCCGCGGAAGTTAACTGATAGCTAAAAGACTGCGGAACCCAAAGACCCTGGCACTTCGAATCCGTAGGGATCAGTATATATCCCAATCTGTTTGACTGGCAACCGTCATAACAGCCACACTCGGGTCCGGCAACTGCGGCGGCACTCTCTGAGTCAACCACCGAATGTTTGCCCCAGTCTGAATCTCTTGTAACACTAGATAGCCAAGAGAATGTATAAATCAAGCAATTCATGGATTGCCGGAAAGTTGCCGTCGAAGAGAAGCTCCTCCGAGAACGAAGCGACTCTGAGAGAGTTCTTAACCTACTATCCACGCGTGGATGTAGCTAGGGCTGCCTCACGTCTAACCAACTCCAATCAGCCACTGAAGGGCGGAGTTATACGTGAACAAACTACTGCCCTCAAAAGAAATTACATTGAGAATAATATCCCGTAAATCTTTTCTTGAAGACGTAATGATAACACCTCAGTAAGGCGGATTACGTATAATAAAGCGTCTAAGTTAAGTCTAATATACATAATGTCGTTCCCAACATTGAAATTGGAAAAGACATAAACGGTGAAAAAGAATATATGCAGTCTTTAATCACACCGTCTAGACGCATATGAACTCTCGGTATGCCCTGCTCTGCCAAAATAAACTATATGTAAAAAAGATAAAATGGCAGAAATGAGCCACGCGGACAAGAAACTAAACTATCATGCTTAGTAGCCGTCTTGTATATATATAAATATATAGCGTCGAAAAATAAAACACATGTTGTAATGACAATATTGGACTGCGTCGGTAAGTCAGGGACAAAGTCCCTGTACCGATCGAAAAATCCGAGTCCAATGACGCTATAAGTCTCTTATCCAAGATCGCAGCAATGAAGTCCGAAAAATAATCACTGGAAGAAATGCCAGAAGATATGAAAGGCATCTTCCGATACTACTAAAGGGAAAACTCGAAATCTTTCGAATCCCTTTCGCCATCCTGTCGGACCCTATAAAGCGTTCGGTCGTCCGTAGCTTGATGCAACCGCGGACCGCACCGACCCAGCGCCGTCGGATAATTCCTGATTCGACCGAGAAACCGTCAATTGCTGGGATGCTGCGAAACAACTGTGCTAACTCGGATAGCACGTCCGTCACTGAGGCCTGAGGAGCAGCGGTCTTACGATGCATTGCCGCAGGAAGCTCCGAGATCGTTACCCCGTGCATACTTCCAATATGCGAGCGAACGGAGTGTATAGGCCTCGTGTCCCTTGGCTACCGGATGGCGCGACCTATTCGCTGTGGAATCACTGAATGCCGAAACTGATCGGATACTCGAGGTCACGTAGCCAATGTGCGGTCGTGTGCCCTGCTGTGAGGATGAGGAAGCATTAAAGACAGTCTCTCGGACTGTCAATATAACGGAGCGTCCCGAGCAACGGACATATGCTCCGAATGTAAAATATCTGAACCACAACATGCGGTCCCCTATGTTGTTGGCTTCCTCCGATCTGTCCTCAATCTGCCGTCACTGGGTGAGTACTAAAGTAATTAAAGTGCTCGCATCACCCAAATCTCCTTCCTAGACCGCAACGGACGAACCCGGCAGCCGAACCATTCGATGAATGTACGCTACACCGGGTGAGCTAGCGAATGTCACTCCGTAAGCGATAGACATATTCCATGAGCACTTATTGCCGCTAACTCTTCATTAACTATGACGACAGAGGCACACTTTTGAAAGACATCTCCATAACTCTTCGAACAAGAAACCAGAAATGCTTGGATAGCAAGCATAAAATAATAATATATATAGCGTCGTTCAATAATTCGAAAGTTTGTGTGACATTATTGGACTATGTCGGAACTGAGGGACGATGTCCCTGAACCGAACCAAAAATTTCTAAGTCCACCGACGCTATCAGTTTCTTATCCGGCATCGCAGCATATGTTGTTCCGAAAGGGAAAGCTTGAAATCCACCGAATCCCTTTCGGTATCCCGTCGGACCGGATGAAACTTTCGGACGTCCGTACCCGCTTCCGCGGAGCGTCCCGACCCAGCATCGTCGGATAAAATATATGCGACAGACTCAGCTGATGCTGGGATGCTGCGATAAACTGTGCTATTAAGGAAAGCACGTTCGTTCCCGAGGCCTGTGCAGTAGCGGACTTACGATGCATTGCCGCTGGAAGCTCCGTGTACGTTGACTCCCGCATACTTCCTATGCGAACGTCCGGAGTCTGCAGACCTCGAGTCCCCGGCTACCGACCCAGCGCTGTCGGATAATTCTCGATCCGACACCGTTTCTGTCGGCTGCTGGGATGCTGCGATAAGCTGTGCTATGTGCACAAGAATGTCCGGCGTCGAGACCTGCGGAGGCGCAGTCTATCGCTGCTTCGCCGAGGGCAGCTCCGCATCAGATGGCTCCCGCATACTTTTCCTATGCGAACGTCCGGAGTCCATCGGTCTCGAATCCCTGGCTGCCGGATGGTGTGACCTGGTCGCCGAAGAATCCTTGATCGGCGAAGCTGGTAATATATCGGCGGTCACGCAGCCAAGGTGCGGTCGTGTGCGCTGACGAGAAGAGGAAGCCTTAGCAGTCTCAGCGGACTGCCTATACAACGGAGCGTCCCGAGCGACGGACGTATGCTCCGCTAACGACACATTTGTACCACAACATCTGGGGCCAGATGTTGTTGAACGAGAGAGGGGCCTCTCTCGCTTGCCGTCCGGATGGACCGGAACGAGCTATGAACCGGACTAAAAGGCTTCCTCCGTTCTCCCTCCGATCCGCCGTCACTGGGTGTGCATTAAGTTAATTTTATAGTGCTCGCATCACCCCAAAATTCCTTCTAGACCGCAACGGACGAACCCGGCTGCCGAACCATTCGGTGAATGGACGCTACACCGGGCGAGCTAGCGGACGTCAAAGGCCGTCGAACCTACTAGGGTCCTCTTAGGCAATTGGCGTATTACATGAGCACTTTTCCGCTAGCCCTTCATTAATTGTGACGACGGAGGCACACTGTTGGAAGACATCACAGATACATCACCCTAATCTTGATCGTCTGAAATAGAAATTGATAAAGTAGAGTGACCCTGCGGGGAAAGGACCGGAGTGTCCAAATCCCCAACAACATACCGTGACATACGCTTCCCATATTGTCATCGAAATCATACGATACAGAACCGGAGTTAATGCGAGTACACTGACCACATATAGAATGATAATAAGGTCAGAGGAAGACTTCCTCTTAAAACAATAGATCAATATCCTTTCAATGTGAAAAGAAAACAAGTCCTGGTACTCGCACTAACCCCTGGCAATCAAAATACATAATAATAATATGATCCATTAATATAGAAAAAATAATTGAAATCAAAATATTTTGAAAAAATATTTTTTCAGAACAGCCCAAGTTTCTGAAAAGTAACGTTGAGCCCCAATGGATCCCAAGCCTAAGTGTGGACAAAAATTTTAAAAAAATTTTAAACAATTTATTCAACACTTACGAACAATAATAATGTATCTAGTTATGATTGAAATAACATAAAGATATTATTATTTAGAAATCCCCCCCTCACACAGAGGGCTGTTGTAAATGTAAACAATGAGTGTAAAAACACTAAAATAAGACTCCAGGCACCCAGGCCCGAAATCAGTTACCAAAAATACACCATCTGATGCAAAACAGAGACTTCCAGGGAAGAAACTGCAGAACATCAGATGGTAGATGCAGAACACAACGCCTAACCACCCGTAGGTGAAGACGTAAACATGGGGAAAGAACAGAATTCATTCTGTTATTCAGCTAAACTCCCAAGAAATTTTAGTAATAATAATTACAGAAATTATGCCAAAAGCATGGGAGAATAGCAAGGGGGAACTTAAAGGACAGGGAGAGAGGAAAAACACTTGTAAAAACAGTGTAACTAAATAATCAGAATGACAACAAAATGGCTGCTGCCTTGAAAATAGGTAACTTAACATAATTTCATTAAAAAATTTTAAGTTACAGCCCTGATAATATTCTGTCACACATTCTTTTCCTCTCCTCCTTTTCTATCCTCCTTAGAATCACCATTTCACTAATATTTATTTGTCTGGCATCATTTAAACTGAGATTTAAAAGCACAAAGATCAGTCAGATGTTAACTGATGAAGGGCCAAACTTAGAATGATAAATGGCGCCAATTTCGGAACGTCCTTGACACTGCGCATGCGCAGTGGGGGCGAGGTGTGGAGGGCCTCTCTGGACATGTTTTCTTTAGTTTTAGATGCAAATTTTGGGGATTGGGGGGCAAAATTTGTGTTTGGCCCTATATTTTAAGAGTTAGCACCAGCAGCTATGTCTGGGTCATTGGTACAGTATAAAAATATCAACAAGTTTCTAAGTAATAAAGTCCCATAACTCTGGAATGACTAATCGAACGGCGACACTAAACGAAAGGGAGCTTCCCTCCATCAATATACACCACCTACCCAAAAATCACGAAAATCTCTCAAAGCGTTCTTGAGTTATCGTACGACATGTGACCGGACAGACAGACGGACAGATGGACAGTGGTATAGCATAATACGACCCGTTTTTTCAAAACGGGCATATAAAAAGCATTTTAACTGAGAAAAATAGCATTTCTCATTAAATCCCATGTTTGGGCACCATGCACTCCACCACTTAACACTACAGATAGTAAATCAATTATACTGTAATAATAGATATGTTTACTCACCTATATAAAGGTGTTTACGTGATTGCCAATATTCCTCTGCTTTTACAATGAATGGATGATCCCCTAACATTGACTGAAAAATAAAGACCTATATAAGATAAATGTTTGTATGAAAACTGAAGAAGTAACCAAATGTGGCCTCAATTTATAACCTAAATGTTCACAATTAGCAGCTGCCATTACATCTTGGATTCTATTTATTGGTGTTTAAGGTCACATTTATGTACAATGGTTTACAGTGATCACAACATGGATATAAAATCCAGTCCAATCAAATCATTTATACCCATGTTGCCCATTTTACAGGACTTCCATCCCAGGCATTGGTGACTGGGTCCAATTTTACCAGTAAAACAGATCTTGTTTACCACTGTAAACAAGCACTGCTTCACTTCCTCGGATTCCCACAGAGAAACTTTGGTTCTTGAAAATATAATGAAAGTGTCAATGACACTGTAGCTTAACTTGTCTGAGCGTTGTGTTTGATGAAAAGGATAATGTTCAATGTTTATGAAAGGATTATGAAATAAGACAAGAATTGTGATAATTGGGAATACGTTAATTTCTGTTCCCTGTATGCTATGTTTTCAATAAAAATAATATGAGAGGTAGACTGTACTAAAGAATTGAGGGGTGGGTTAATGTGGCCCACACAGTTAATGTATGTGGCCCTCACAGTTAATGTATGTCAATAAAAGTTACCAAGTTACATTGAAATTATTCCAAAACGAGTTATCCTATCAAGTTACAGTGAAATCCCTTCATAAATACGGCCTGTAGAATGTGCTAAAGGTTTTCGAGCTTTGGGCCTGTATAGCCATCACGGTTGACCGATCGCACCCAAAAGGGGACGTCCTCATCTAGACATTATACTGAGTCATCCCACCAAGTTACAATGAAATCCCTTCATAAATATGACCTGTAGTCTGTGCTAAAGTTTTTCAGGTTTTGGACTCCGGCAGCCATAATGGTTGAATGATCGCAACCAAAACGGGATGTTCTCATCTAGGCATTATCTAGAGTCATCCTGATAAGTTACAATGAAATCCCTTCATAAATATGACCTGTAAACTGTGCTAAAGGTTTTCGGCTTTAGGCCCCTGTAGCAGTGACAGTTGATCAATCGCGACCAAAAGGAGACGTTCTCATCTAGACATTATATGGAGTCATCCTACCAAGGTACAATGAAATCCCTCCATAAATACAACCTGTAGACTGTGCTAAAGGTTTTCGGGTATTGGGCTCGGGCATCCATCACAGCTGAATGATCGCAACCAAAATGGGACATTCTCATCTAGACATCATATGGAGTCATTCTACCAAGTTACAATGAAATCCTTCCATATTAAATATGACCTGTAGACTGTGTTAAAAGGTTTTGGGTTTCAGGCTTGGGCAGCCATCATGGTTGACAGATCATGACCAAAAGGGGACGTTCTCATCTAGATATTATACAGAGGCATCCTACCAAGTTACAATGAAATCCCTTCATAAATACAACCTGTAGACTGTGCTAAACATTTTGGGTTTTGGGCTCAGGCAGCCATCATGGTTGACCGATCGCGACCAAAAGGGGACGTTCTCATCTAGACATGACCTCAAACCTGCATATGAAATTTTGTGACGATCGAACAATAACTACGGGGTGTAGCCTGTGCTAAAGGAAAATGTGAACAGACTTCCGCACACGTGATGGCAATAGCTTATCTTGACTTTGTCAAGTTAAGCTAAAAATTAACTGGAGTGATGTCACACATGCAGCCCGACTGTCCCAGGAATGGCAATGCTTAGATGCAAAATAGTGGGAGCCATTTTTTGTTAACAGTTTACCTAACAAATCTGCCATATCTGCACTCGTGATATACAAAATTTGCTATTCAAATTTTATTTTTTCCTTTCTCTACTTCAAAACATACCTCATGACCTATTAATGGAACAAACTTGATGAGCTTTTCCAATAAATCTGAGGTTTCAGAAAAATAATTTGTACTGTTGGCTTCAAGTTGTGTAAGGTAAAGGATTAAAGATGCAGTACATAAAGCAATGTTGGGCTATATGAGTCAATTTTCTTTTTTGCAGGTAATAACTCCCAATCCTTCAAAATGCATTTTGGGAATAATTGCCAAAGTGACAATTTGTGTGTGTGTGTGGGGTGTGTGTGTGTGTGTGTGTGGGGGGGGGGGGGGGGGGGGGGGGGGGGGGGGGTTGTGGAACCTATATTGAAACCTGGCCTGTATTACTAGCTGGAAAATACACATATCAACTTTGGTTGAAATCAAGTAATCCAAACTGGAGTTATCAGTCGGAAACCAATTGTTTACAGACAGAGGGATGGACCGACAGATGGACGGACGAAAGTCATGACTGACTATAAACAGTCAGGCTAAAAATGCATTTTGTACCAAAGAAAAAATATTGCATGAATGGCCCTGGGTGAGGAGGAGGTGGGGTGGGGGATGAGGGGTGGGAGCGAGTGGGGGTGTGTTAGGGGAGTCCATTTTTTTTTCCACATGTGGTCAGTCTAAATCCTTCAGAATGCATTTTGAGCAGAGAAAAAAAAATACCTAACTGGCACCATGGGGGTGGGGGTGGGTGGTGGTGTCTGTCTGGGTTTTTAACCACAAACATTAACGAAAATTGTAAAAAAAAAGCATTTTTGATGAAAGAAAAAAAAAGTTCTGCATGTATTGACTGTAATAGTTCAAAATGCATATCCGAGGAAAGAAAAAAAAATAGGTCGATGAAATCGTCAGATGTGTACCCATACGCGCAACTAGTAGAAAGCTGTATGACGGAGGGCCACCACGGATGCCGACATTATGTACACCATACAAGGTATGGGTACATATAGAAGTGGATTGGAGGAGTGTCTAATTTGATGGATAAAGGGTTAATATCTCCGGATCAAATTATCAGATTTACATAAAAAAACTATACAGCACAGCACACCAGTAACCTGAATAAATATATAAAGTAACATGACAATCGGATTGATATTTTTTGAGTTATCTCATGCCAAAGGGATTGGAGGAATTTTCAATTTGAAGGATAAAGGGTTAATATCTCAGGATCAAATTATCAGATTAACACCCAAAACTATACAGCTCAGCACATCAGTAACCTGAACACAAATATAAAGTAACTTGACAATCCAAGCAATATTTTTCAAGTTATCGAATGCCAAAGGGATTGGAGGAATTTTCAATTTGAAGGATAAATGGTTAATATCTCAGGATCAAAATAACAGATTTACCCTAAAAACTATACAGCTTGGAACATCAGTAACCTGAACACAAATATAAAGTTAATAGACAATCCAAGCAATATGTTTCAAGTTATCGAATGCCAAAGGGATTGGAGGAATTTTCAATTTGAAGGATAAAGGGTTAA
Source organism: Pictodentalium vernedei (assembly GCA_031216915.1). Taxonomy (NCBI): domain Eukaryota; kingdom Metazoa; phylum Mollusca; class Scaphopoda; order Dentaliida; family Dentaliidae; genus Pictodentalium; species Pictodentalium vernedei. Next base: position 482,791,784 of record CM062294.1, read on the forward strand.
TATCTCAGGATCAAATTATCCGATTTACACCAAAAACTATACAGTTCGGCAAACCAGTAACCTGAACACAAATATAAAGTAAGTTGACAATCCAAGCAATATTTTTCAAGTTATTGAATGCCAAAGGGATTGGAGGAATTTTCAATTTGATGGATAAAGGGTTAAGATCTCAGGATCAAATTATCCGATTTACACCAAAAACTATACAGCTCGGCACATCAGTAACCTGAACACAAATATAAAGTAACTTGATAATCCAAGCAATATTTTTCAAGTTATCGAATGCCAAAGAAAATGGATATGGACGCCGGACGGACAGATGGACGCCTAGACAGAAGGACGGACAGACAGATGGACAAAGGATGGACGAACGACGGATGGTCACCCCGGATGCCGGCATTATGTGTACCATACATAGTATGGGTACACATAAGGGGGGGGGGGGAGGGATAATTTCTGTCTGGATTTTTAACCACAAACTTCTACCTCCACCAAAACTGTAAAAAAGCATTTTTGACAAAAGGAAAAAAAGGGTTCTGCATGCAGTAACTGTAAATAGTTCAAAATGCATATTGGAGGAAATTAAAACAAGAGGCCCCTGGGGGGCTGAGGGCGCTCACCTGACATGGTAGCCTAAATATCAACCTACAGAATTGATTTCCACAAGTTGCATCTGCTCCTCCTAAGAAAAGCTGAAACCAAATATCCAAATATTCTGACCAGTGGATCTAAAAAAAGATTTTTAAAGAATATTCCTCATACTGAACTAAGTCATAATTCGGGCTCCCACAGGGAGCCCATATATGAACCCAGGGACTTGGCTTTAACAAACCTGAATCTCACACCCCTAAGGATTCTGCACACCAAATATCAAAACATTCCGACTGCTGGATCTGAAGAAGAAGATTTTTAAAGAAAATTCCTCATTTTGAACCAAGTTACAATTCGAGCTCCCACAATCAGCCCAAATATGGACCTAGGGACATGGCTTGAACAAACTTAAATCTTACCCCCCTAAGGATGCTGCATAAAAAATATCAAAAGCATTCATCTGCTGGATCTGAAGATTTTTAAAGAAAATTCCTCATTTTGAACTAAGTTGTCATTCAGGCTCCCGTAGTGAGCCCAAATATGAACCAAGGGACTTGGCTTGAACAAACTTGAATCTCAGCCCCCAAGGTTGCTCCATGCCAAATATCAAAACATTCCAACTGCTGAATCTGAAGAAGAAGATTTTTAAAGAAAAATTCCTCATATTGACTAAGTTATAATTTGGGCTCCGGACCCATGGACTTGGCTTTAACACACTTGAATCCCCCCCCCCCCTCCCCCTCAAGGATGCTACTCACCACATATCAAACCATTCGGACTGCTGGATCTGAAGAAGAAGATTTTTTAAGAAAATTCCTCATTTCGAACAAAGTTACAATTCAAGCTCCCACAGTGAGCCCAAATATGGACCTAGGGACATGGCTTGAACAACCTTGAATCTCACCCCCCTAAGGATGCTGCATACCAAATATCACAAGATTCTGCCTGCTGGATCTTGAGAAGAAGATTTTCAAAGAAATTTGCCTGAAATGCACTAAGTTCGAATTTGGGCTTCTATCGTGAGCCCAAATATGAATCCAGGTGGCCGATTTGAACAAACTGGAATCAGATCCACCCCACAATGTTGCATACCAAATATCAAAAGATTCTGCCTGCAGGATTTGGAGAAGAAGATTTTTGAAGAAATTTGCCTGAAATGCACTAAGTTCAAATTTGGGCTCCTATACTGAGCCCAAATATAAACCCAAGGGACCGATTTGAACAAACTTGAATCAGATCCACCCCACAATGTTGCATACCAAATATCAAAAGATTCTGCCTGCTGGATCTGGAGAAGAAGATTTTTTAAGAAATTTGCCTGAAAAGCACTAAGTTCGAAATCGGGCTCCTATACTGAGCCCAAATATGAACCCAGGGGGCCGATTTGAACAAACTTGAATCAGATCCACCCTCCAATGTTGCATACCAAATATCAAAAGATTCTGCCTGCTGGATCTGGAGAAGAAGATTTTCAAAGAAATTTGCCTGAAATGCAGTAAGTTCAAATTCGAGCTTCTATAGTGAGCCCAAATATGAATCTAGGGAGACGATTTGAACAAAATAGAATCAGATCCACCCCACAATGTTGCATACCAAATATCAAAAGATTCTGCCTGCTGGATCTGGAGAAGAAGATTTTTTAAGAAATTTGCCTGAAAAGCACTAAGTTCAAATTTGGGCTCCTATACTGAGCCCAAATATAAACCCAAGGGACCGATTTGAACAAACTTGAATCAGATCCACCCCACAATGTTGCATACCAAATATCAAAAGATTCTGCCTGCTGGATCTGGAGAAGAAGATTTTCAAAGAAATTTGCCTGAAATGCAGTAAGTTCAAATTTGGGCTCCTATACTGAGCCCAAATATAAACCCAGGGGGCCGATTTGAACAAACTTGAATCAGATCCACCCCACAATGTTGCATACCAAATATCAAAAGATTCTGCCTGCTGGATCTTGAGAAGAAGATTTTTTAAGAAATTTGCCTGAAATGCACTAAGTTCGAAATCGGGCTCCTATACTGAGCCCAAATATGAACCCAGGGGGCCGATTTGAACAAACTTGAATCAGATCCACCCTCCAATGTTGCATACCAAATATCAAAAGATTCTGCCTGCTGGATCTGGAGAAGAAGATTTTTTAATGTTTTTCCCATTGCCTACAGTGTTAAAAAGTGCTGACTCAGCACTTTTTCAAAGTCCCGAAACTGTACCCTATGATAAAACCGATGGCAATTTTTTTTTACCAATTCTTTCTGTTGGTCCTAAGGAAGCTTCACACCAAATAAAAATTCTCGGTGCCGTGCAGTTTTGGAGATATGGACGTTTTAATTTTTTCTATTTTTAGCTCCTGCGGTTCCCATGGGGCTACGGGAAAAAAAAAATCAGCATAAATTAGGTACTTATGACCCAATCAGCCCTCACATAAAATTTGGTTCAAATCAGCCTCTCGGTTTGGAAAATAGAAATTTCGGGTGGGGCCAAAAATTTTGCCCCTCCCATAACGACGCCAAGTATAGCCCCACAAACTTCTCTTGAACAAATCTGAGTCTACACCTCAAAAGGAAGCTGCACACCAAATATCAAGTCTCTGCTACTGCATGAGAAGAAGATTTTTTAAGATTTCAGCACACTTTTTGGGTGTGGCCCTACCCACGGGCGGGGCAACTTGATTTGAACAAAATCACATTGCGATGTCATAACAAACTATTATCTCAAATATCAATTAAATTGGTTCAGCGGTTTGAGAGGAGAAAACGCAAACACCATGTTCACGGACGCCGGACGGTGAGTGATCACTATAGCTCTCCTGACTGGAAGTCAGGTGAGCTAAAAAAAAAATGCCTAATTGGGAGGGTGGGATGTGGGGGAGGGGGGGGAGTGGGGGGGAGGGGGGGGGGGGGGGGGGTAACCAAAACTGAAAACAAGCATTTTTGACAACAGAAAAAAAAGTGCCTAATTTGCCCCTTGGGGGGGGGGAGGAGGATGGGGTGGGGGGGGGGGGGGGGGTCTGGGGGGCTGGTATGTAAGTTTAAAAAAAAGGTTCCGCATGTAGTGATTGTAAATAGTTCAAAATGCATGTTGGGGGAAAAGAAGAAAAAAAAAGCCTAATGGGGGTGGGGGTGGGGGTGGGGGTGGGGGGTGGTGTTGTTTTTCTGGGTTTTTAACCACAAACTTGGAACCATCCTACCAAGCTACAATGAAATCCCTTCATAATTATGGGGGGTGGGGGGATAATTTCTGTCTGAATTTTTAACTACAAACTTTAACCAAAACTGTAAAAAAAAACATTTTTGACAAAAGGAAAAAAAAGGGTTCTGCATGTAGTGACTGTAAATAGTTCAAAATGAATATTGGAGGAAATAAAAAAAAATGCCTAATTGTGAGGGGGGGGGGGGGGGAGGAGGGGAGCGGTGGTGCTTGGGTTTTTAACCAAAACTGTATTTTTAACCAAAACTGTAAACAAGCATTTTTGACGAAAGAAAAAAAAAGTGCCTAATTGGCCCCCAGGAGGAGGGGGGGGGGGGGGGGGGGGGGGGGCTGGTGCGTAAGTTTAAAAAAAGGTTCTGCATGTAGTGACTGTAAATAGTTCAAAATGCATGTTGGGGGAAAAGAAGAAAAAAAAAGCCTAATGGGGGTGGGAGTGGGGGGGGGGGGGGGGGGGGGGGGGGTAGGGAGTGGTGTTGTTTGTCTGGGTTTTTAACCACAAACTTGGAGTCATCCTACCAAGCTACAATGAAATCCCTTCATAATTATGGCCTGTGGAATATTCTAAAGGTTTTCGGGCTTCGGGCCTCTGTTGCCGTCACAGTTGCCCAAAAGGGGACGTTCTCATCTAGACATTATATGAAGTCAACCTATCAAGTTACAATGAAATCCCTCCATAAATATGACCTGTAGACTGTGCTGAAGGTTTTTGGGCTTCGGGCCCCTTGTTGCAGTTGCCCAAAAGGGGACGTTCTCATCTAGACATTATATGAAGTCAACCTATCAAGTTACAATGAAATCCCTCCATAAATATGACGTGTAGACCTGCATATGAAAGGTTTTCGGGCTTTAGGTTCGGGCAGCTATCATGGTTGAATGATCGCAACCAAAAGGGGACATTCTCATCTGGGCATCATGTGGATCGATCCTACAAAGTTACAATGAAATCCCTTCATAAATATGACCTGTAGGCTGTGCTGAAGGTTTTTGGGCTTCGGGCACCTGTAGCCGTCACAGTTGCCCAATCACGTCCAAAAGGGGACTTTCTCATGTGTAGAAATTATATGAAGTCAACCTATGAAGTTACAATGAAATCCCTCCATAAATGTGACCTGTAGACTGTGCTAAAGGTTTTTGGGTTTTGGGCTCGGGCAGTCGTGACGGTCGATAGATCACGCCCAAATGGGGAAATTCTCATGTAGTCATCATACGGAGTCATCGTATCAAGTTACAATGAAATCCGTCCATATTAAACATGACCTGCAGACTGTGCTAAAAGTTTTTGGGTTTCGGACTTGGGCAGCCATCACGGTTGACAGATCATGCCCAAACGGGGACGTTCTCATCTAAGCATTATACAGAGGCATTCTATGAAGTTGCAATGAAATTCCTTCATAAATAAGACCTGTAGATTGTGCTAATGGTTTTCAGGTTTTGGGCTCGGGCAGCCATACCGGTTGACCGATCACGACCAAAAGGGGACATTCTCATGTAGACATGACCTAAAACCTGCATATGAAATTTCATGACGATCAGACAAGAAATACCGGGTATAGTCTGTACTTGAAGGTTGAATAAAAAACTTTAACCACAAACTTTAACCAAAACTCCAAATGTCAACTAAACTGGAATAAGAAAAAAAAAAAAAAAAAAATAGTGATGTCATGCATGCAGCCCGACTGTCCCAGGAATGGCAATGCTTAGACACAAAATAGTCGGAGCTATTTTTTAACAGTTTACCTAACGAATCTGCCATATCTGCACTCGTGATATACAAAATTTGCTACTGAAATTTTATTTTTTCATTTCTCTACTTCAAAACATACCTCATGACCTATTAATGGAACAAACTTGATGAGCTTGTTCCAATAAGGAGTAATAAGCCATGGTTAGAAGTAAATGAAAGTGTCAATGACACTGTAGCTCAACTTGTCAAGACAAAGACATGTACATGTATAGTATGTTACACAGCAATGACAAATATCTAGGTAATGACCTGATAACAAAGGTACATATAAAGTATTGTAACGGTCTGTACATAAATACTGACTGTTGCCTGTAACAAATGTATAGGTAAAGTATTGTAAAGGTGGGCTACAGTCAGATGCTAAACTAGAAAAGAAATCTTTTGAGTCCCAGAGTGGGTCTGACTCAACCCCAAAATATTTGTTCTCATAGCACTGTGATAACAAAGGCACCCAAAACACACTCGTTCCTGTCCCAAGGTGAAAACAAAGGTACCCAAGAAGTTTTGTGAAGATCAGTTCATAAATACGAGCTGTATAGAACTTGTGACAAAAAACTGATTGGACCAAATTTTGGTACAAAATGGCCACTGGCAGCCATCTTGAATTTTGGACCGCACCCAGAAACACCCATTCTCGTCCCAAGGTGATAACAAAGGTACCCAAGAGGTTTTGTGAAGATCGGTTCATAAATACAGCCTCTACCCTGAGCCGTATTGACATGTGTGCTTACATTGTGTAAGTAGCACTGAATAAATCAAAGTTCATCTAATTTGCACAATTTCTGCACGAAAAAAAAAACCTTACAATATGTGATGTATTCCATGTTACTAAACATTCATACAAAAATTTATTCAAATCAAAACTTTCATACAGAAGTTCTGTATAAAAGACTGATTGCACTAATTTTGGTACAAGATGGCTACTGGTGGCCATCTTGAATTTCGGACCACACCCAAAAACACTGGCTCTCATCCCACGGTGATAACAAAGGTACCCAAGAAGTTTCGTAAAGATTGGTTCATAAATATGGCCTCTAGTCTGAGCCATATGGAAGTTGTGTACAAAAAACTGATTAGACCTAATTTCGGTACAAAATGACCACTGGCAGCCATCTTGAAATTTAGACCGCACCCAGAAACACTCGTTCTCGTCCCAAGGAGATAACAAAGGTACCCAAGACATTTCGTGAAGATCAGTTCATAAATACAGACTCTAGCCCAAGCCGTATTGACATGTGTACTTACTGTGTGTAAGTCGCAATGAAAAAATCAAAGTTCATCTAATTTGCATAATTTCTGCACGAGAAAAAACCCGTATTATATGTGATGTATCCCATGGTACTAAACATTCACACAAAAATTATTCAAATCAGCGCTTTCATATGGAAGTTCTGAGCAAAAATCTGATTGCACCTAATTTTGTACAAAATGGCTGCCATCGGCCATCTTGAATTTCGGACCAGACCCAAAAACACTCGTTCTCGTCCCACGGTGATACCAAGGGTACCCAAGAAGTTTCGTAAAGATCGGTTCATAAATACGGCCTCTAGCCCGAGCCGTATTGGCATTTGCACTTACAGTGCTGAAAGTAACACCAAAAAACATCAAAATTAGTCTAATTTGCACAATTTAGCACGAGAAAAAAACCCGTATTATATGTGATGTATCCCATGGTACTGAACATTCATACAAAAATTATTCAAATCAGAGCTTTCATATGGAAGTTCTGTACAAAAAACAGATTTCTGCATCATCAGTACAAAATGGCAGCTGGCGGCCATCTTGAATTTTGGACCGCACCCAAAAACACTCGTTCTCGTCCCACAGTCATAACAAAGGTACCCAAGAAGTTTCGTAAAGATCGGTTCATGAATACGGCCTCTAGACCGAGCCGTATCCAATTGTTGACGTATGGACAGACGGACAGACGGACGACGGGCCATGACAAAAGCTCAAATTTGGCTTCGCCAAAGTTGAGCTAATAAAAAATGAAAAAATCTGAGGTTTCAGAAAAATAATTTGTACTGTTGGCTTCAACTCGTGTAAGGTAAAGGATTAAAGGTGCAGTACATAAAGCAATGTTGGGCTATATGAGTCAATTTTCTTTTTTCCATGTAATAACTCCCAGTCCTTCAAAATGCATTTTGGGAATAATTGCCTTATTGACAATTTGTGTGTGTGTGTGAGGAAGGGGGGGGGGGGGGGGGGAGGGGGCAGTTGTGGTCAGGGCTGGCAGAAGCAGCAAAGGGCAAGGGGGGGCGAAACTTTGTGATGAGGGCAAGTGCACGTATATCGCCTCAAAATCGGGAGGAGACGCCTCAGATGCCGAAGGTATCTGCACCGAGTGCCGAAGGCGCGAGGTATTAGAGGGGATGGGGGGGGGGGGGGGGGGGGTAAGTGTTGTGCCCCAGGAAATGTTTTTAATGGAGCCCTCAAATTGTGCATTCTGGTGGCCTTTGGCCTGAAATTCCTCTTGTATTTTATAATAGAAAAAAATGTTTTTTTACAGGCGGGGGTCGGACCGTGGGGCAGTTGCCCTGTTTACCCACCCCCTCTCGGTGCTAGTATAAGTCTCGGATTATCTAGTGCTTCTAACCAGTTTTGTTGTCTACAAACTCAGCTTTTGGCCATCTCACTAATAAAACAGTCAGGCTGAGCAGGTAGGCAAAATTTGCTGACACATAGACCTACTATCCCTTGAATGCCATGCCCATGGGCATTTAATGTACACATATACATCCATGCCGGAGAATTGGTTATTCAAAAATACAACTGAATAATAGGCTGATCAGTATGATCCTGTTTTTTTCTGATGGTTGATCAATAACAATACTAATTTTTTATTTTCGGACACTTTCACCCCCACTCGCCCCCGTGGGCGAGGGCAAGGGGGGCCACCGCCCCCGTCGCCCCCCTTGTCCCGCCGGCCCTGGTTGTGGAACCTATACTGAAACCTGGCCTGTATTACTAGCTGGAAAATACACATCAACTTTGGTTGAAATCAAATAATCCAAACTGGGGTTATCAGTCGGAAACCAATTGTTTATAGACCGATGGATGGACCGACAGATGGACGGACAAAAGTCATGACTATATCCCTGACTATAAACAGTCAGGCTAAAAATGCATTTTGTACCAAAGAAAAAATATTGCATGAATGGCCCTGGGTGAGGAGGGGGTGGGTGGGGGATGAGGGGTGGGGGAGAGTGGGGGTGTATTACGGGAGTCAATTTTTTGTGAGCGGAGAAAAAAAAATACCTAACTGGCACCATGGGGGGGGGGGGGGGGGATGGGGGGGGGGGGGGATAATTTCTGTCTGGATTTTTAACTACAAACTTTAACCAAAACTGTAAAAAAACATTTTTGACAAAAGGAAAAAAAGGGTTCTGCATGTAGTGACTGTAAATAGTTCAAAGTTAAAAAATTTATAGTAATTTATATATTTTTTATACTTACCAATGACCCAGACTTAGCTGGTGCTAACTCTAACAAAACCAGGGCCAAACACAAATTTTGCCCCCCAATCCCCAAAATTTGCATCCAAAACAAAAAGAAATCATGTCCTAAAGGACCTCCATACTACGCCTCTACTGCGCATGTGCAGTGACGCAGACGTCCCGAAATTGGCGCCAATTATCATTCTTACTGGCAGTGCCTGGTCAGCGCTATGTACTCAGCGGGTAGACAAGAGTTCCCAACTCCAGGGAGGGCCATCCCCGTCTGGGTCATTGGTAAGTATAAAAAATATATAAATTACTATAAATTTTTTAACATTTTTATACTGTACCAATGACCCAGACTTAGCTGAATAGTAAACAGGCTGGAGGGCCTAGGACATAGAGGAAAATCCAATAAGCTCAACTATATAGTAAAGAGGTAACCCCTTAAGGAGAAAAGGAGTATTAGGCTTTACATGTATCTTTCTTATTTAATATTAAATTAGAAAGATACACTACCCTTAATAATTGAGCACAATAACATTCATGTTCTCTATTAACATCCAGTATAACCCTTATACTAATTATTTTTAAAGCAAGCCAATAAATAAAGTAGTCCAGAGAATTGAGACTCTTTATAGTCATTTAAAAGTGTCCGAGTATTGTATATTAAAGCCTGTTTGACACTTGACATATACAAATGCTTCACACCGAGCTACACTTTAAAAATAAGACATGAATGAATTTAAACATTAATATTACACTTTAAAACCATCCCGGAAGCGACTCAGAAATACTGACTTGGAGGAGGCATTCCCTTGCTTTTCACTATAAAGCAGGTGACCTAAGGGAACACCCCCCCCCCTTCCCCTGGGTCAAATAGCCCAGAGCGAAGAGGGCAGCCGGACAAAGTCACTGTCGGAACAGAAAGCCTGCATAACTATAGTTGCAACTGTTTAGTGGACGACATTCTGAGCAACAGATAACGGACCTAAACAATGCAGGTCTCCAGAAATGGACTCAATATTTCTGAGATAAAAATTCGTAAATGTGGATGGCTGAGACCAATAAGCAGCCTTCATTAAATCTGTAATAGCAACACTATTAGCATAAGCCCAGGAAGTAGAAAGAGCTCTTACTTCATGAGCAGAAATCTTAAGCACAGACTGCTGAGAAGAAGATAAATCTTCATAAGCAGTACGGATAGTTAACTGAATCCATCTTGCAATAGAATGGACTGAAATGTCCTTTCTATTAGGCATCAAAGACAGAAAGAAACGCTTCCGTCCCTTTCTGATAAACTGAGATCTCTGTTTATAGATACGTAGTGCTCTAACAGGACAGAGTAAAGGCCTACGCCCGTCTGAAGACGGAAGAGCCTTAATAACAATAGGTTCCAGATATTTATTAGGAGCCTGATTCTTAGCTAAAAAACCCACATTAGTAGTGAAGGTGATAGTGTTCCCAACACTACGATAATGAGAATCATCCACCGATAGTGCATGAAGCTCACTGACTCTTCTAGCAGAAGAGAAAGCTAAGAGAAAAGCTGTCTTATAAGATAAGAATTTGAAATCTACTGTCCCAAGAGGTTCAAATGGCTTTTCCTTCAATTTAAGGAGAACCCAAGCTAAATTCCACTTAGGAATTAATCTAAGAGTTCTGGGTCTATTTATCGAAAAGTTTCTAACCAACTTCGATAAAGAGACATTAGATCCAATTTGTAAACTATCATGATGTGCATAGGTATCAGATAACATATATCTATAACCCTTTATAGTAACAGGCTGCAGTTTGATTTCGTCAAACAAGTATACTAGAAAGTTTGCAATGTCTGGTATAGAGGGATCGAATATATCTACAGAATGATCCCTACACCAACGACGAAAAACCTTCCACTTAGCCGCATAGTTTAGCGAAGAGGAGGTCCTCCTACAGTTAGAAATCGCGTCCACTGCTCGTCCTGTAAAGTGCTTGCCATGCAAGAAGGACCGCACAACGGAAAAACGTGAAGGTTGAGACCTTGCGGGTTGTGATGGAGTTGGCGCGATTTCCCCTGCGAAAGAAGATCCTCCCGTGGAGGAAGCTTCGCGGTAGGACCCACAAGAGACACCTGAGTAGATTTATCCACGGTCTCTGTGGCGACAGAGATGCTACCAACAGAATCTTGCATTGAGATTGTTTTATCTTTAGCAATACTTGTTGAATTAACGGCGCTGGAGGATACGCATATCCTATCATTCCGTCCCAAGGGAACGACAGAGTGTCTACTGCAAATGCTCTTGGATCCGGACACGGAGACATATACGTCTGCAACTGATTGTTGAGATGTGTCGCAAATAAGTCTATCATTGGCCGTTCCCATTGGCAGCAAATCTGATTGAATACTTGTTTGTTGAGAGTCCACTCCGACGGCAACAAGCGACCCTTTCGTGAAAGGGAGTCTGCTAGCACATTCAGACGACCCGGTATGTGACGGACCGAAAGAAGAACGTGATGTTCTAATGCAAACAGAAGGATTCTTTCCGTTAGATTGAACAACGGAACTGAATGAGTGCCTCCCTGATTCCGTATATACTCCACTACTGTCGTATTGTCGGATAGGATTTGGACATGAGCATCGTGAATAATGTCCATCCAGTGACGTAACGCAAGCCAAATTGACATCATTTCCTTGATGTTTATGTGCTTGCACAGGAATTGCGGATCCCAAAGACCCTGGCATCTCGAATCCGTTGGGATTAATGATGCACCCCAACCTGTTTGACTGGCATCCGTCATAACGGTAAAACTCGGATCCGGCAACTGCAGCGGAACTCCTTGAGTTAACCACTGAATGTTTGCCCAAGTCTGAATCTCTTGTTTCACTTGATCTGACAAGAGAACGTCTACATCAAGCGAATGAATTTTCACACTCCAATTCTGAGTCAGGAAAATTTGAAGAGGACGTGTGCGTAACCGCCCCATCGGAATGAGATCCGCGGCGGCTCCGCACAGACCTATCAGTCTCATAAATTCTCTCGCCGTGACTTTGTCTGCGTGCAGACAATAGCGAGCGTAACAACTGACTAATTTCGCTCTGGTTAATGGCAGACGAACGAGATTGTTGTGCGTCTCGAAGCTCATTCCCAGATGAGTGAATGACTTGGACAGCACCAGATCCGACTTCTCCTCGTTTACTATAAAACCGAGACGTCGGAGCAATAGAAGAAGATTCTGAACATCGTTCTGAAGCGTTAACTCGTTGCCGTACCTCTGAAGAATGTCGACCAGGTAGGCCGACGTTACCGCAGACGAATGAGCTCGGAAGTAGATCATTACCGAGTTCATTACCCGAGTGAAAGCCCAGGGTGCTAGATTCAATCCGAAGCACATCGCCCGGAATTGATACACCACTCCTAGGACTGCGAAGCGTAGATACTTTCGGAATGTCGGTTGTACCATGACGTGAAAGTACGCATCTTTGAGATCTATGCTCGTTGCATAATCGTTCACCCGAATACTCGCTCTGACCGATCGAATCGTCTCCATATAAAACTTCGGAGCGACGATCAGCTTGTTTATCCAGCTCAAATCTATGACTGGACGGAACGAGCCGTCTGGTTTCGGAACCAGAAACAGATGGCTGTAGAATCCCGGAGATTCCTGGTTTTCTACGACCTCTACCGCGTTCTTCATTAAAAGAGACTGCACCTCTGATAACAGAGCATCTCTTTTCTGTGGATTTGACGGAAGATGAGTCCACTTTGGACTTCGAGTTAATGGAGGCTTTCGTTTGAAGGATATCTTTAGACCTTCCGAAGTCACTCCTCTCACCCAAGGGTCGTCCGTAATCGACGCCCACTCTTGTGAAAAGCTCGACAACCTTCCGCCAACCGGAACGCGATAGAGGTTTAAGCCATCACCTCCTGGACCTGCGAGGCCTGCGGTAGGAGAAACCACGTCTTCCACGACCCGCACCTCGCCTCGTCGACCTCGGGGCGTCCGACCGATTGTCCCGGCCTGAAGGACGTCCCGAACGAGAGTCGCTATCCTGACGGTCTCTCGAATAAGACCAAGAGGACGCACCGGAACCTCTATAGGAACCTCTCTTGGGCGCATTAGACACAGAAGTGCCTGTCTTATTCGTGTCTGCTGTATCCGACTTCTTAGGAGCAGATCTGAACAACAGAGAATCATTAGCTTTCTTTTTAATTTTATCATAAATAGCGGAAAGCTTGCCGTCAAAGAGAAGTTCTCCTGAGACCGAAGCGACTCTCTTCACCTTAGAATCCACTAGTGTGGATGTAGCTAGGGCTGCGTCACGTCTAACCAACTCCAGATTTGCCACTGAAAGGGCGGAGTTACACGTGGAATAAGCTACTGCCCTTGAAAGAAGTCTTAAAGAGGATTGTATATCCTGAAACTCTTTCCCCTGAAGGCACAGTGATAACGCCTTAGTAAGGTGATCTGCGTAAGATAAGGCATCTAAATTGGCTCTGTTAGACGCAATAGCTGTTTCCAACACCGCGGTTGGAATAGAAGCTGACGACGGTAATGATAGCTCTAAGTCTTCCGCCTCGTCGTCCATACGCAGAGGAACTCTCGGTATACCCTGTCCTGCCGTATCGAATTTATTCCTTGCATTAATGAAAGGCAGGTTGAGAGTATTAGCGGACAAGAAACTGCTTTCCCCGTCCTGGAAGCAAGTTTAAATATAGCGTCGTTCAATAATTCAAATGTTCTTGCAACATTATTGGACTGCGACGGAAACTCGGGAGCGATGTCCCTGAACCGCTCAAAAAATTCAGAGTCCAATGACGCTATAATTCTCTTGTCCGGAAGCGCAGCAGTCTGGCCCGACGGAACAACTTGAGGGAGAAAGTGCCGGATGAAGTCCACGGCAGCTTTATGTTGTTCCGAAAGGGATAGCTCCAAGTCATCCGTATCCCTTTCACCATCCGGTCGGACCTCATGATGTTCCCGGTCGTCCGCCCCCGATGCTTCGGCAGAGCGTACCGACCCAGCGCCGTCGGATAATTCTCGATCCGACACCGTTTCTGTCGGCTGCTGGGATGCTGCGATAAGCTGTGCTATCTGCACAAGAATGTCCGGCGTCGAGACCTGCGGAGGCGCAGTCTTTCGCTGCTTCGCCGAGGGCAGCTCCACATCAGATGGCTCCCGCATACTTTTCCTATGCGAACGTCCAGAGTCCATCGGTCTCGAATCCCTGGCTGCCGAATGGTGTGACCTGGTCGCCGAAGAATCCTTCATCAGCGAAGCTGGTAATATATCGGTGGTCACGCAGCCAAGGTGCGGTCGTGTGCGCTGACGAGAAGAGGAAGCCTTAACAGTCTCTGCGGACTGCTTATACAACGGAGCGTCCCGAGCGACGGACGTATGCTCCGCTAAAGACACATTTTGTACCACAACATCTGGTCCCAGATGTTGTTGTACGAGAGAGGGGCCTCTCTCGCTCGCGGCCCGGCTGGACCTGGACAAGCTAGGAACCGGACTTGCGGAGAAAGAGCCGGAATCGCTCTTTCTCCAGAAACAACATATCGTGACACACGTTTCCAATATTTCTCATCCCAATGTTCACATATAGGACAGGGATTAATGCGAGAACACTGACTACAATTAATACAATGATCATGAAAGTCAGAGGAAGATTTCTTCCTATTACAATTTGAACAACGTCCCTTCATTGTGAAAGAACAACAATAAGTCCTAGTTACTCGCAAAAACCCCTGACACAAAGATACATAATAACATGATCCATTAATAAATGAAAAAACAATAGCAAAACAAAATAATTTTGAAAAATTATTTTTTCAGCGAAGCCCAAGTTGCTGAAAAGTAACGTTGAGCCCCGATGGATCCGATGGCAAAGTGTGGTCAAAAATTTTAAATTTATATTAAATAATTAATGAGACACTTTCGGATAATATAAATGTATCTTATAGTGAGATAAACTACAACAAAGGCAAACAGCCCCCCTCAAAAAAGGCTGTTGCCAATGAAAACAAACAGTGTAAAAACACCAGAAAACATGACTCCAGGCACTGAAAAAACTGGCCCGGAATCAGTCATCAATTACACTCTATCTGATGCAAAACAGAGACTCCCAGGGGAGAATCTGTAGAACATCAGATGGAAGATGCAGAACACAAACGTTATACACCCATGGGTGAAAACGTAACTATGGGGAAAATAACAGAAAACATTCTGTAACCAAGCAACTCTCCCAGGATATTTTAGAAATGAAATTTCTCAAAAATATGCCAAAAGCATGGGAGAATTGCAAGGGGGGACTTTAGAAGGCTAGGGGAGAGGAAACACTGAATAAGCAGTGCAACAATTAGCAAGAATGACAACAAGAGGCCCATGCCTCGAAAATAGGCAACTTAACATAATTTCATCAAAAAATTTTAAGTACAGCCCTGATTATTTTTTGTCACTTCTTTTTCCTCTCCTCCTTCTATCCTCCTTAAAATCACATTTTCTCCAAAAATTACATGTCTGGCATCCTTTAAACTGAGATTTACAAGCACAAAGATCAGTGAGATGTTGACTGATGAAGGGCCAAACAGAGAATGATAATTGGCGCCAATTTTGGGACGTCTGCGTCACTGCGCATGCGCAGTAGAGGCGTAGTATGGAGGTCCTTTAGGACATGATTTCTTTTTGTTTTGGATGCAAATTTTGGGGATTGGGGGGGGGAAAATTTGTGTTTGGCCCTGGTTTTGTTAGAGTTAGCACCAGCTAAGTCTGGGTCATTGGTACAGTATGAAAATATGAATATTGGAGGAAATAAAAAAAAATGCCTAATTGTGGAGGGGGTGGGGGTGGGGTGGGGGGTGGGGGGTGGGTGGGGGGGGGGGGGTGGAGGGGAGCGGTGGTGTTTGGGTTTTTAACCAAAACTGTAAACAAGCATTTTTGACGAAAGAAAAAAAAAGTGCCTAATTGGTGGAATATTCTAAACGTTTTCGGGCTTTGGGTCTCTGTTGCCGTCACAGTTGCCCAAAAGGGGACGTTCTCATCTTGACACTATATGAAGTGAACTATCAAGTTACAATGAAATCCCTCCATAAATACGACCTGTAGACTGTGCTGAAGGTTTTCGGGCTTTGGGCCTCTGCTGCCGTCACAGTTGCCTAAAAGGGGGCGTTCTCATCTAGACATTATATGAAGTCAACCTATCAAGTTACTGAAATCCCTCCATAAATATGACCTGTAGACTGTGCTAAAGGTTTTCGGGCTTTGGGCTCGGGCAGCCATCATGGTTGAATGATCGCAACCAAAAGGGGACATTCTCATCTGGGCATCATGTGGATTGATCCTACAAAGTTACAATGAAATCCCTTCATAAATATGACCTGTAGACTGTGCTGAAGGTTTTCGGGCTTCGGGCACCTGTAGCCGTCACAGTTGCCCAATCTCGCCCAAAAGGGGACTTTCTCATGTGTAGAAATTATATGAAGTCAACCTATGAAGTTACAAAGAAATCCCTCCATAAATATGACCTGTAGACTGTGCTAAAGGTTTTCGGGTTTTGGGCTCGGGCAGTCGTGGCGCTTGATAGATCACGGCCAAATAGAGAAATTCTCATGTAGACATCATACGGAGTCATCATATCAAGTTACAATGAAATCCGTCCATATTAAACATGACCTGCAGACTGTGCTAAAAGTTTTTGGGTTTCGGGCTTGGGCAGCCATCACGGTTGACAGATCATGCCCAAATGGAGACGTTCTCATCTAGGCATTATACAAAGGCATTCTATGAAGTTGCAATGAAATCCCTTCATAAATACGACCTGTAGACTGTGCTAATGGTTTTCGGCTTTTGGGCTCGGGCAGCCATACCGGTTGACCGATCACGACCAAAAGGGGACATTCTCATGTAGACATGACCTAAAACCTGCATATGAAATTTCATGACGATCAGACAAGAAATACCGGGTATAGCCTGTACTTGAAGGTTGAATAAAAAACTTTAACCACAAACTTTAACCAAAACTCCAAATGTCAACTAAACAGAAAAAGAAGAAAAGAAAGAAAAAAAAAAAAAAAAAAAACCACTTGAACCTTCAGTAAAAAACTTTAACCACAAACTTTAACCAAAACTCTAAAAGTTAACAGACCGACAGACGGACGGATGGATTAGACATGTTAACTCTCCCGGAATGTCCGGGATTCTCCAGGAATTAGCTATCCCCTCCCGCCCGGGAGTCAATTTGGGCCAAAATCTCCCGGAAAGTCGACATACCAGACAAAAACTGAATCCACCAGCTTTTGTTTACAAATACAACAGCGTGTGCTCTACTCTGAATGGCAAGGTCATTAAGTTTGTGTGAAACGTCACCACTTACGTAAGAACTGGTGACCAATCTCATTTCTGTCAATGGCCGTGTTGTGATTATTTTTAACACGTTTGACAGGCGGATTAAATGAATTTGAGATGCAGGATAATTGCTGAAATTGATTATATATTAAAGGCACACCTTTGCTTGTATACAGGTAGCAGTCAAATCGAAAAATAAGTTCCATACGCATAAATTTTGTCCAATCGAACATGTGCAAAAATACGCACAAATTTATTATTGTGCATTTTGGATTTCACTTTCACTTCAGATAATTATAGCCAATTTTGCAGACAAACGGCTCAAACATATGAGTTGCCATAATTTTCAATATATTGGGAAAAAGTTAAAAAATTTATAGTAATTTATATATTTTTTATACTTACCAATGACCCAGACATAGCTGGTGCTAACTCTTAAAATATAGGGCCAAACACAAATTTTGCCCCCCAATCCCCAAAATTTGCATCTAAAACTAAAGAAAACATGTCCAGAGAGGCCCTCCACACCTCGCCCCCACTGCGCATGCGCAGTGTCAAGGACGTTCCGAAATTGGCGCCATTTATCATTCTAATAACCAGTGCCTGGTAAGCGCTATGTACTCAGCGGGGAGGCAAGAGTTCCCAACTCCTGGGAGGGCCATCCCCGTCTGGGTCATTGGTAAGTATAAAAAATATATAAATTACTATAAATTTTTTAACATTTTTATACTGTACCAATGACCCAGACATAGCTGAATAGTAAAAAGGCTGGAGGGCCAAGGACATAGAGCAAAATGGAATACGCTCAATAAAAAAAAATAGAGTCATCCCCTGTAGGGAAAAGAAGTAATAGGCCTTACATGTATCTTTCTTATTTATGATAAATTAGAAAGATACAACACCTTCCAAAAATTGAGCTTCATACATCCATGTACTCTATTAATATCCAATAATCCTTATACTAATAATTTTTAAAGTAAGCCAATAATAAAGTAAGTCTAGAGAATAGAGACTCTTATACTCCTAAAAGTGTGTGAGAATTGCATAATCATGTCCGTTGACATATGCAATATTCAAAAGCTATACTTTAAAAACTAAGACTTGAATGAATTTTATAAACTTAAACTTCTCACTAAACAACCATCCTAAAAACAGCTCAGAATTATTAACTCCGGAGGAGGTATCCCCTTGTTTTCATAGTAAAAACAGGTGACCCAAGGGAACACCCTCCCCCCCCCTTTTTCTTGCCCTGGGTCAAATAGCCCAGAGCGAAGAGGGCAGCCGAACGGAGACACTGCCGAAACAGACAGCCTACCTAGCTATAGTAGCAACTGTTAAGTGAATGACATTCTGAGCAGTAGATAATAGACCTAACAATAGAGGCCTCCAGAAATGGACTCGATATTTCTGAGATAAAATTCATGAATGGATGGCTGAGCGCAATGAGCAGCCTTCAAAAATCTATAATAGAACACTATTAATGTAAGCCCAAGAAGTAGAAGAACTCTTACTTCATGAGCCGAAATCTTAAGCACAACTGCTAAGCCAATGATATACCATAAGCAGTACGCTAGTTAATAGAATCCATTAACAATAAAATGGAGCGTAACGTCCTTCTACTAGACATCAAAGACAGAAGAAGCTTACGCCCTTGTAATAAACAGATATCTGTTTATAAATACATAAACTGTACCCGGAAAGAGTAAAGGCCTATGCCATACGAAGACGGAAGGACCTTAAAATAATAGGTTCCGGATAATAGGAGCCTAACTCTTATGCAACAATCCAACCTAAATAGTAACGGAAGTATTGATTCCGAAACTATGAAAGTGAAAATCATCCATCGATAGTGCATGAAACTCACTGACTCTACAGTAAAAGAGAAACCAACAGAATTACTGTCTAAAAGGTCAGAATTTGAAAACTACTGTTTCCAGAGGCTCAAATGATTACTTAGCTAAATAAGAACCTGAAGTTAAAATCCGTATAGGAATTTAATCTAAAGATTCTAAGTCTATTTATCAAAAAGTTACTAACTGACTTAGATAAAGAGACAAAAGACTCAATTGTAAACTATCGTAGAGTGCATAGGTATGAGGTAACATAAACCTATAACCTAAATAACAACAGGCTGCAGTAGATCTTGTGAAACAAGTATACTAAAAAATAGCAATGAGTAGTATGGAGGGATCAACCATATGAACATAATGATCCCTACACCACGACGGAAGAGCCTCCACTTTAGTCGCATAGAATAGCGAAGAAGAGGATCTCCTATAGTAAGAAATCGCGTCCAAAGCTCGTCCAGTACAGTGCTTACAATGCAATATGGACCACACAACGGAAAACATGAAGGTTGCGACCTTGCTGGTTGTGATAAAAATGACACGATTTACCCAGTGAAAAAAGATCCTCACATAGAGGAAGATTTCACGTTAAGATCCACAGTAGACAAGAGAGTAAATTACTCATGATCTCTGTGAAGATAGAGATGCTATCAACAGAAATATATTGTGGTTGTTTATCTTAGCAATACCTGCTAAAAACAACAGCGCCGGAGGATACGCGTATCCTATCATTCTGTCCTATAGATCAATAGAGCGTTAACAGTATTAGCTCAGAGATCTGGACAAGCCAACACATACGTCTGCAATTGATTAGCCAACTGTGTCATAAATAAAACATCATTGGGCGCTCCCATAGATAGCAAATCTGATTGAATACTTGTTTGTTGAGAGTCCATTCTGACAGCAACAAGCGACCCGTAAGAGAACGGGAGTGCGATAAAACAATCAGACGACCCAGAATATGACGGACCAAAACTGAACTTGGTGTACTATAACCAACAGACGGATTCTTTCCATTAAATTGAATAACGGAAACGAAAGAGTGCCTCCCTGGTTCCGGAGATACGCCACTACTGTCGAATTAAAGGACAGGAATTTGGGCATGCGTTTCTGAATAATGTTCATGCAATGACATAAAGCAAGCCTAAAAAACATTATTCCGCGGAAGTTAACTGATAGCTAAAAGACTGCGGAACCCAAAGACCCTGGCACTTCGAATCCGTAGGGATCAGTATATATCCCAATCTGTTTGACTGGCAACCGTCATAACAGCCACACTCGGGTCCGGCAACTGCGGCGGCACTCTCTGAGTCAACCACCGAATGTTTGCCCCAGTCTGAATCTCTTGTAACACTAGATAGCCAAGAGAATGTATAAATCAAGCAATTCATGGATTGCCGGAAAGTTGCCGTCGAAGAGAAGCTCCTCCGAGAACGAAGCGACTCTGAGAGAGTTCTTAACCTACTATCCACGCGTGGATGTAGCTAGGGCTGCCTCACGTCTAACCAACTCCAATCAGCCACTGAAGGGCGGAGTTATACGTGAACAAACTACTGCCCTCAAAAGAAATTACATTGAGAATAATATCCCGTAAATCTTTTCTTGAAGACGTAATGATAACACCTCAGTAAGGCGGATTACGTATAATAAAGCGTCTAAGTTAAGTCTAATATACATAATGTCGTTCCCAACATTGAAATTGGAAAAGACATAAACGGTGAAAAAGAATATATGCAGTCTTTAATCACACCGTCTAGACGCATATGAACTCTCGGTATGCCCTGCTCTGCCAAAATAAACTATATGTAAAAAAGATAAAATGGCAGAAATGAGCCACGCGGACAAGAAACTAAACTATCATGCTTAGTAGCCGTCTTGTATATATATAAATATATAGCGTCGAAAAATAAAACACATGTTGTAATGACAATATTGGACTGCGTCGGTAAGTCAGGGACAAAGTCCCTGTACCGATCGAAAAATCCGAGTCCAATGACGCTATAAGTCTCTTATCCAAGATCGCAGCAATGAAGTCCGAAAAATAATCACTGGAAGAAATGCCAGAAGATATGAAAGGCATCTTCCGATACTACTAAAGGGAAAACTCGAAATCTTTCGAATCCCTTTCGCCATCCTGTCGGACCCTATAAAGCGTTCGGTCGTCCGTAGCTTGATGCAACCGCGGACCGCACCGACCCAGCGCCGTCGGATAATTCCTGATTCGACCGAGAAACCGTCAATTGCTGGGATGCTGCGAAACAACTGTGCTAACTCGGATAGCACGTCCGTCACTGAGGCCTGAGGAGCAGCGGTCTTACGATGCATTGCCGCAGGAAGCTCCGAGATCGTTACCCCGTGCATACTTCCAATATGCGAGCGAACGGAGTGTATAGGCCTCGTGTCCCTTGGCTACCGGATGGCGCGACCTATTCGCTGTGGAATCACTGAATGCCGAAACTGATCGGATACTCGAGGTCACGTAGCCAATGTGCGGTCGTGTGCCCTGCTGTGAGGATGAGGAAGCATTAAAGACAGTCTCTCGGACTGTCAATATAACGGAGCGTCCCGAGCAACGGACATATGCTCCGAATGTAAAATATCTGAACCACAACATGCGGTCCCCTATGTTGTTGGCTTCCTCCGATCTGTCCTCAATCTGCCGTCACTGGGTGAGTACTAAAGTAATTAAAGTGCTCGCATCACCCAAATCTCCTTCCTAGACCGCAACGGACGAACCCGGCAGCCGAACCATTCGATGAATGTACGCTACACCGGGTGAGCTAGCGAATGTCACTCCGTAAGCGATAGACATATTCCATGAGCACTTATTGCCGCTAACTCTTCATTAACTATGACGACAGAGGCACACTTTTGAAAGACATCTCCATAACTCTTCGAACAAGAAACCAGAAATGCTTGGATAGCAAGCATAAAATAATAATATATATAGCGTCGTTCAATAATTCGAAAGTTTGTGTGACATTATTGGACTATGTCGGAACTGAGGGACGATGTCCCTGAACCGAACCAAAAATTTCTAAGTCCACCGACGCTATCAGTTTCTTATCCGGCATCGCAGCATATGTTGTTCCGAAAGGGAAAGCTTGAAATCCACCGAATCCCTTTCGGTATCCCGTCGGACCGGATGAAACTTTCGGACGTCCGTACCCGCTTCCGCGGAGCGTCCCGACCCAGCATCGTCGGATAAAATATATGCGACAGACTCAGCTGATGCTGGGATGCTGCGATAAACTGTGCTATTAAGGAAAGCACGTTCGTTCCCGAGGCCTGTGCAGTAGCGGACTTACGATGCATTGCCGCTGGAAGCTCCGTGTACGTTGACTCCCGCATACTTCCTATGCGAACGTCCGGAGTCTGCAGACCTCGAGTCCCCGGCTACCGACCCAGCGCTGTCGGATAATTCTCGATCCGACACCGTTTCTGTCGGCTGCTGGGATGCTGCGATAAGCTGTGCTATGTGCACAAGAATGTCCGGCGTCGAGACCTGCGGAGGCGCAGTCTATCGCTGCTTCGCCGAGGGCAGCTCCGCATCAGATGGCTCCCGCATACTTTTCCTATGCGAACGTCCGGAGTCCATCGGTCTCGAATCCCTGGCTGCCGGATGGTGTGACCTGGTCGCCGAAGAATCCTTGATCGGCGAAGCTGGTAATATATCGGCGGTCACGCAGCCAAGGTGCGGTCGTGTGCGCTGACGAGAAGAGGAAGCCTTAGCAGTCTCAGCGGACTGCCTATACAACGGAGCGTCCCGAGCGACGGACGTATGCTCCGCTAACGACACATTTGTACCACAACATCTGGGGCCAGATGTTGTTGAACGAGAGAGGGGCCTCTCTCGCTTGCCGTCCGGATGGACCGGAACGAGCTATGAACCGGACTAAAAGGCTTCCTCCGTTCTCCCTCCGATCCGCCGTCACTGGGTGTGCATTAAGTTAATTTTATAGTGCTCGCATCACCCCAAAATTCCTTCTAGACCGCAACGGACGAACCCGGCTGCCGAACCATTCGGTGAATGGACGCTACACCGGGCGAGCTAGCGGACGTCAAAGGCCGTCGAACCTACTAGGGTCCTCTTAGGCAATTGGCGTATTACATGAGCACTTTTCCGCTAGCCCTTCATTAATTGTGACGACGGAGGCACACTGTTGGAAGACATCACAGATACATCACCCTAATCTTGATCGTCTGAAATAGAAATTGATAAAGTAGAGTGACCCTGCGGGGAAAGGACCGGAGTGTCCAAATCCCCAACAACATACCGTGACATACGCTTCCCATATTGTCATCGAAATCATACGATACAGAACCGGAGTTAATGCGAGTACACTGACCACATATAGAATGATAATAAGGTCAGAGGAAGACTTCCTCTTAAAACAATAGATCAATATCCTTTCAATGTGAAAAGAAAACAAGTCCTGGTACTCGCACTAACCCCTGGCAATCAAAATACATAATAATAATATGATCCATTAATATAGAAAAAATAATTGAAATCAAAATATTTTGAAAAAATATTTTTTCAGAACAGCCCAAGTTTCTGAAAAGTAACGTTGAGCCCCAATGGATCCCAAGCCTAAGTGTGGACAAAAATTTTAAAAAAATTTTAAACAATTTATTCAACACTTACGAACAATAATAATGTATCTAGTTATGATTGAAATAACATAAAGATATTATTATTTAGAAATCCCCCCCTCACACAGAGGGCTGTTGTAAATGTAAACAATGAGTGTAAAAACACTAAAATAAGACTCCAGGCACCCAGGCCCGAAATCAGTTACCAAAAATACACCATCTGATGCAAAACAGAGACTTCCAGGGAAGAAACTGCAGAACATCAGATGGTAGATGCAGAACACAACGCCTAACCACCCGTAGGTGAAGACGTAAACATGGGGAAAGAACAGAATTCATTCTGTTATTCAGCTAAACTCCCAAGAAATTTTAGTAATAATAATTACAGAAATTATGCCAAAAGCATGGGAGAATAGCAAGGGGGAACTTAAAGGACAGGGAGAGAGGAAAAACACTTGTAAAAACAGTGTAACTAAATAATCAGAATGACAACAAAATGGCTGCTGCCTTGAAAATAGGTAACTTAACATAATTTCATTAAAAAATTTTAAGTTACAGCCCTGATAATATTCTGTCACACATTCTTTTCCTCTCCTCCTTTTCTATCCTCCTTAGAATCACCATTTCACTAATATTTATTTGTCTGGCATCATTTAAACTGAGATTTAAAAGCACAAAGATCAGTCAGATGTTAACTGATGAAGGGCCAAACTTAGAATGATAAATGGCGCCAATTTCGGAACGTCCTTGACACTGCGCATGCGCAGTGGGGGCGAGGTGTGGAGGGCCTCTCTGGACATGTTTTCTTTAGTTTTAGATGCAAATTTTGGGGATTGGGGGGCAAAATTTGTGTTTGGCCCTATATTTTAAGAGTTAGCACCAGCTATGTCTGGGTCATTGGAACAGTATAAAAATTTTCCGATTCGCAATTTTCTAAAGCAGGCTGTGAAAAAAATTATGTTTTTGGTGAAAAAAATCTCTAAAAAGTTGCTAATTTACGGCACTTGGACGTTTTTTCATTCGTTGTTGTGATAAATGGACAACAAAATAGATTAAATATCCCGGAGATGTTTCGTCCTGGGCTGGCTGTGGCATAATGTTCACGTTTCACTGAAAAATGATCACCCCATTCCAAATCCCCTTCGTAAATGACCAACTACTTCCAGTGAGTACCCGGTGTGGTTAGGTGGGGCGCTGGGCTTTGGCAGATCGAATTACCACAACAACCGGGCTCGGGGTGTGCCTAAACACCACAGATCGCCGCAGGTCGCCGCAAGTACCCATAATTTCCCAAATAGATCCAAAACTTTCAACACAGCGCCAAAACTGATATAGTGCTAAAAAGGTCGAAAATATCTCCAAACATTTTGTACATAAAACCACTGAAATATGGATGTCATTGGAACAACTCAGATATTGGCACTTGACCACATCCATATTTTTGATTTCTGTTTTTCTCTATATTTCTATGTTTTGGCTTTTGAAAGGACAAATTGTTCAAATAAAACACATTAGGGTGGAATGTTTAATGTATGTGTGTGTATGGGGGGGGGGGGGGGTGTGGTAACATGGAAATTATTGATGTGCTGCCCACGTGCAAAAATCTCACTGACAAGCATCCAAGTCTCACTGGGAGCTCATCAAAATCTCACTGACAGTCACCTCGAGAGGTTAACAGGTCTGGGTCACTCACCACCGGTTAGTAGAACGTTGGCATATGTTCCTTTGATGTATTGTTGTTGGACTGTTTCCTGTTATGTCTGTGTGTGTGGGAGTGGGGGGGGGGGGGTATTTGGTATTAATTTGTATTTAAAATTGATCCACACGTGGCTTCTACGCGCAAAAAAAAATCTCCCTGAAAATCATGTCATCTCCCTGAAAATTTTCTTCAATCTCCCTGAAAAAAATTTTGGAAGGTTAACATGTCTGGGATGGATGGACAAAAGTCATTACTATAGCCCTCACTGTAAACAGTTGGGCTAAAAAAAAAACACTTGAACCTTCAGTAAAAAACTTTAACCACAAACTTTAACCACAACTCTAAATGTTAACAGGAAAAGACAGACGGACAGACGGATGGACAGATGGGCAAAAGTCATTACTTTCGCCCTCACTGTAAACAGTCAGGCTAAAAAAGAATTCAGGAAGAAAAAAAATCTCTCCCAAAGAAGTCTTTACCCACCTCTCACAGTCCCATTTCTGAACTTCTCTACCTGTGGTTTTTACTACATGAAAATAATTCCAGTTGGTACCTAGCCAATTCATCAACAGAACCAGCACACAGGTGAGATTATTATTATTCCTGTGAGGGTGTGAGATGGGGAAATCTCATCCAAGGGCAAGATGTTTGGGCCAGACACGGGCTTAACAAGTGTTTTAATAGACCCAATATCTTGTCCTGAAGATCAGATTTCACGATCTCACACTCACCCCCATCAGGGACAATTTTTCTCCTCTACCAAAACACTGTGATGTCATCAAAAGTAATTCAGGAGCATGTGTAGCTATATCAAACAATTTTGTTGTCCATTTATGAAATAAAATGATTTGCTTATCAGAAAGGGCACAAAAAAGTTCCTTATATACATGCACCACAGGTATATACCACAAAATTAAGTCCCAATGCCGGCAAGACAGTGGTTAAAGATTTGGAGTGAAATGAACATTGACACATTCCAATGACGTCATATTATGAATTCTACAATGTATTCGTATACTTTTTGACGTGAATTATGTGCAACTCGCTCCACTCATAATGGCGTTCACCAAAAACTTCATATAAAAGAGTCAAGTACCTTTGGTTTTGCGGTCTGTGTTTTTATTTCTATTTTCTTTGACAAACGTTTGTCTGTTAATATTTCCTAAATGTGACACCATGTTGTTTGTTTACAGAAGAACGTGTGATGATTGAATAGTCCTGTCTGTGCTCATTAAATATGCTAATAAGTTGATCACGTGGGTCATGTACCGGTTATCCGAAATATCGATAGTGATCACCATTCCACAGTTAAAATGTAGCAAATCTGCCGCTTCTCCTTTGGAATAGATTACACCTTGAAGCTGCATTGTATATATTGATTAATAATCGACTTTGGCTTCAACACTCCGCTAATGATCGGCAATTTTTGTGAGTACTGAGTAACCGAAGAAACTATTCCATAGTATGTAAACAAACGAACGACAACGTCTGTTTGTATACACACTACGGAATAGTTTCTGAGAATACTGCTTTCCAATTCCTGTAGTTTTGATCCCAGATTCGGTGAAATAATGGCTACGGATAACCGGATATTAACCGGTTATAGCTCTCAGTCGGTTGTGAAAGTTAAAAAATTTATAGTAATTTATCTATTTTTTATACTTACCAATGACCCAGACATAGCTGGTGCTAACTCTTAAAAATCTAGGGCCAAACACAAATTTTGCCCCCCAATCCCCAAAATTTGCATCTAAAACCAAAAGAAAACATGTCCTGAAGGACCTCCATACTTTGCCCTTACTGCGCATGCGCAGTGTCAAGGACGTTCCGAAATTGGCGCCAATTATCATTCTAACAAGCAGTGCCTGGTCAGCGCTATGTACTCAGCGGGGAGGTATGAGTTCCCAACTCCTGGGAGGGCCATCCCCGTCTGGGTCATTGGTAAGTATAAAAAATATATAAATTACTATAAATTTTTTAACATTTCTATACTGTACCAATGACCCAGACATAGCTGAATAGTAAAAAGGCTGGAGGGCCTAGGACACAGAGGAAAATCCAATAAGCTCAACTATATAATATAGAGTCAACCCCTCAAGGAGAAAAGGAGTATTAGGCTTTACATGTATCTTTCTTATTTTATGTTAAATTAGAAAGATACAATACCCTTCATAATTCAGCACAATAACATTCATGTTCTCTATTAACATCCAGTATAACCCTTATACTAATTATTTTTAAAGTAAGCCAATAAATAAAGTTAGTCCAGAGAATTGAGACTCTTTATATTCTTTAAAAGTGTCCGAGGATTGTATATTAACGCCCGTTTGACACTTGACATATACAAATGCTTCACACCGAGCTACACTTTAAAAATATGACATGAATGAATTTTCAACATTAATATTACACTTTAAAACCATCCCGGAAACGACTCAGAAATACTGACTTCGGAGGAGGCATTCCCTTGCTTTTCACTATAAAGCAGGTGACCTAAGGGAACACCCTCCCCCCCCCCTTCCCCTTGCCCTGGGTCAAATAGCCCAGAGCGAAGAGGGCAGCCGGACGGAGTCACTGCTGGAACAGCAAGCCTGCATAACTATAGTTGCAACTGTTTAGAGGACGACATTCTGAGCAACAGATAACGGACCTAAACAATGCAGGTCTCCAGAAATGGACTCAATATTTCTGAGATAAAAATTCGTGAATGTGGATGGCTGAGACCAATAAGCAGCCTTCATTAAATCTGTAATAGCAATACTATTAGCGTAAGCCCAAGATGTAGAAAGAGCTCTTACTTCATGAGCCGAAATCTTAAGCACAGACTGCTGAGAAGCAGATAAATTTTCATAAGCAGTACGGATAGTTAATTGAATCCATCTAGCAATAGAATGGACCGAAATGTCCTTTCTATTAGGCATCAGAGACAGAAAGAAACCTTTTCGTCCCTTTCTGATAAACTGAGATCTCTGTTTATAGATACGTAACGCTTTAACAGGACAGAGTAAAGGCCTACGCCCGTCTGAAGACGGAAGGGCCTTAATAACAATAGGTTCCGGATATTTATTAGGAGCCTGATTCTTAGCTAAAAATCCCACATTAGTAGTGAAGGTGATAGTGTTCCCGACACTACGATAGTGAGAATCATCCACCGACAGTGCATGAAGCTCACTGACTCTTCTAGCAGAAGAGAAAGCTAAGAGAAAAGCTGTCTTATAAGACAAGAATTTGAAATCTACTGTCCCAAG
Source organism: Pictodentalium vernedei (assembly GCA_031216915.1). Lineage (NCBI taxonomy): Eukaryota > Metazoa > Mollusca > Scaphopoda > Dentaliida > Dentaliidae > Pictodentalium > Pictodentalium vernedei. The sequence goes on from CM062294.1 coordinate 482,820,481, forward strand.
AGGTTCAAATGGCTTTTCCTTCAGTTTAAGAAGAACCCAAGCTAAATTCCACTTAGGAATTAACCTAAGAGTTCTGGGTCTATTTATCGAGAAGTTTCTAACTAACTTAGATAAAGAGACATTAGATCCAATTTGTAAACTATCATGATGTGCATAGGTATCAGATAACATAGACCTATAACCCTTAATAGTAACAGGCTGCAGTTTGATTTCGTCAAACAAGTATACTAAAAAGTTTGCAATGTCTGGTATGGAGGGATAAAAAATATCAACAGAATGATCCCTACACCAACGACGAAAAACCTTCCACTTAGCCGCATAGTTTAGCGAAGAGGAGGTCCTCCTACAGTTAGAAATCGCGTCCACTGCTCGCCCTGTAAAGTGCTTGCAATGCAAGAAGGACCGCACAACGGAAAAACGTGAAGGTTGAGACCTTGCAGGTTGTGATGAAGTTGACGCGGTTTCCCCTGCGAAAGAAGATCCTCCCGTGGAGGAAGCTTTCGCGGTAGGTCCCACAACAGACACCTGAGTAGATTTATCCACGGTCTCTGTGGAGACAGAGATGCTACCAACATAATCTTGCATTGAGATTGTTTTATCTTTAGCAATACTTGCAGAATAACGGCGCTGGAGGATACGCATATCCTATCATTCCATCCCAAGGGATCGACAGAGCGTCTACTGCAAATGCTCTTGGATCCGGACACGGAGACGCATACGTCTGCAACTGATTGTTGAGATGTGTCGCAAATAAGTCTATCATTGGCTGTTCCCATTGGTAGCAAATCTGATTGAATACTTGTTTGTTGAGAGTCCACTCCGACGGCAACAAGCGACCCTTTCGTGAAAGGGAGTCTGCTAATACGTTCAGACGACCCGGTATATGACGGACCGAAAGTAGAACTTGATGTTCTAGAGCAAACAGAAGGATTCTTTCCGTTAGATTGAACAACGGAACTGAATGAGTGCCTGCCTGATTCCGTATATACGCCACTACTGTCGTATTGTCGGATAGGATTTGGACATGAGCATTGTGAATAATGTCCATCCAATGACGTAACGCAAGCCAAATTGACATCATTTCCTTGATGTTTATGTGCTTGCCCAGGAATTGCGGATCCCAAAGACCCTGACATCTCGAATCCGTTGGGATCAATGATGCACCCCAACCTGTTTGACTGGCATCCGTCATAATGGTAAAACTCGGATCCGGCAACTGCAGCGGAACTCCCTAAGTTAACCACTAGATGTTTGCCCAAGTCAGAATCTCTCGTTTCACTTGATTTGACAAGAGAACTTCTATGTCGAGCGAATGAATTTTCACACTCCAATTCTGAGTCAAGAAAATTTGGAGAGGACGCGTGCGTAACCGCCCCATCAGAATGAGATCCACAGCGGCTCCGCACAGACCTATCAGTCTCATGAACTCCCTCGCTGTGACTTTGTCTGCGTGCAGACAATAGCGAATGTAACAACTGACTAATTTCGCTCTGGTTAACGGCAGACGAACGAGATTGTTGTGCGTCTCGAAGCTCATTCCCAGATGTGTGAATGACTTGGACAGCACCAGATCCGACTTCTCCTCGTTTATTATAAAACCGAGACGTCGGAGCAATAGAAGCAGATTCTGCACATCATTCTGAAGCGTTAACTCGTTGCCGTACCTCTGAAGAATGTCGTCCAGGTAGGCCGACGTTACCGCAGACGAATGAGCTCGGAATTACATCATTACCGAGTTCATTACCCGAGTGAAAGCCCAGGGTGCTAGGTTCAATCTGAAGCACATCGCCCAAAATTGATACACCACTCCTAGGACTGCGAAGCGTAGATACTTTCTGAATGTCGGATGTACCATGACGTGAAAGTACGCATCTTTGAGATCTATGCTTGTTGCATAATCGTTCACCCGAATACTCGCTCTGACCGATCGAATCATCTCCATACAAAACTTCGGAGCGACGATCAGCTTGTTTATCCAGCTCAGATCTATGACTGGACGGAACGAGCCGTCTGGTTTCGGAACCAGAAACAGATGGCTGTAGAATCCCGGTGTCTCCTGGTTTTCTACGACCTCTACCGCGTTCTTCCTTAAAAGAGACTGCACCTCTGATAACAGAGCATCTCTTTTCTGCGGATTTGACGGAAGTTGAGTCCATTTTGGACTTCGAGTTAATGGAGGCTTTCGCTTGAAGGATATCTTTAGACCTTCCGAAATCACCCCTCTCACCCAAGGGTCGTCCGTAATCGACGCCCACTCTTGTGGAAAATTCGACAACCTTCCGCCAACCGGCATGCGATAGAGGTTGAAGCCATCACCTCCTGGACCTGCGAGAGGAGAAACCACGTCCTCCGCGACCCGCAACTCGTCCCGTCGACCTCGGGGCGCCCGACCGGTTGTCCCGGCCCAAAGGACGTCCCGCACGTGAGTCGCTATCCTGACGGTCTCTTGAATAAGACCAAGAGGACGCACCGGAACCTCTATAGGAACCTCTCTTGGGCGCATTAGACCCAGAAGTAACCGTCTTACTCCTATCTGCCGTATCCGACTTCTTAGAAGCAGATTTAAACAGCAGAGAATCCGAAGCTTTCTTAGTAATTTTATCGTAAATTGCAGAAAGCTTGCCGTCGAAGAGAAGCTCTCTGGAGACCGAAGCGACTCTGAGAGAGTTCTTCACCTTACTATCCACGAGTGTGGATGTAGCTAGGGCTGCGTCACGTCTAACCAACTCCAGGTTTGCCACTGAAAGGGCGGAGTTACACGTGGAATAAGCTACTGCCCTTGAAAGAAGTCTTAAAGAGGATTGTATATCCTGGAATTCTTTCCCTTGAAGACGCAGTGATAACGCCTTAGTAAGGTGGTCTGCGTAAGATAAAGCATCTAAACTGGCTCTGTTAGACGAAATAGTCATCTCCAACACCGCGGTTGGAATAGACGTAGACGACGGTAATGATAGTTCTAAGTCTTCCGCCTCGTCATCCATACGCAGAGGAACTCTCGGGATACCCTGTCCTGCCGTATCGAATTTATTCCTTGCATTAATGAAAGGCAGGTTAAGAGCATTGGCGGACAAGAAACCCGCTTTTCCTGTTTTGGAAGCAAGTTTGAATATAGCGTCGTTCAATAATTCAAATGTTCTTTTGACATTATTGGACTGAGACGGAAACTCGGGAGCGATGTCCCTGAACCGCTCAAAGAAATCAGTGTCCAATGACGCTATAATTCTCTTGTCCGGAAGCGCAGCAGTCTGGCCCGACGGAACAACCTGAGGAAGAAAGTGCCGGATGAAGTCCACGGCAGCTTTATGTTGTTCCGAAAGGGATAGCTCCAAGTCATCCGTATCCCTTTCACCATCCGGTCGGACCTCATGATGCTCCCGGTCGTCCGCACCCGATGCTTCGGCGGAGCGTACCGACCCAGCGCCATCGGATAATTCCCGATCCGACACCGTTTCTATCGGTTGCTGGGATGCTGCGATAAGTTGTGCTATTTGAACAAGCACGTCCGACATCGAGGCCTGCGGAGGCGCAGTCTTTCGCTGCTTCACCTAGGGCAGCTCCGCATCTAGTGACTCCCGCATACTCTTCCTATGCGAACGTCCGGAGTCAACCGGCCTCAAGTCCCTGGCTACCGGATGGCGTGACCTGGTCGCCGAAGAATCCCTGATCGGCGAAACTGGAAGAATATCGGCGGTCACGTAGCCAAGGTGCGGTCGTGTGCGCTGGTGAGAGGAAGAAGCCTGAGCAGTCTCAGCGGACTGCATATACAACGGAGCGTCCCGAGCGACGGATGTGTGCTCCGCTTGCGACACATTTTGTACCACAACATCTGGTCCCAGATGTTGTTGTACGAGAGAGGGGCCTCTCTCGCTCGCGGCCCGGCTGGACCTGGACGAGCTAGGAACCGGACTCGAAGGCTTCCTCCGATCTCTCCTACTATCCGCCGTCACTGGGTGTGCACGTTGAATGTTTATAGTGCTCGCATCACCCAACATTTCCTCCTGGACTGCATCGGACGAACCCGGCTGCCGAACCATTCGGTGAATGGACGCTACACCGGGCGAGCTAGCGGACAACATTTGTCTTATGTCCATGAGCACTTTTGCCGCTAGCTCTGTATTCATTTGTGACGACGGAAGCGCACTTGCGGAAGATAACATGGAAACATCACCCTGTTCTTGTTCCTCTGAAATAGAAACTGATAGAGTAGAGTGACCCTGCGGAGAAAGAGCCGGCATAGCCCTTTCTCCACTAACAACATATCGTGACACGTTTCCAATGTTTGACATCCCAATATTGACATATTGAACAGGGATTAGTGCGAGTACACTGACTACAATTAATACAATGATCATGAAAGTCAGAGGAAGATTTCTTCCTATTACAATTTGAACAATATCCTTTCATTATGAAAAGTAAACAACAAGTCCTAGTACTCGCACAAACCCCTAAACACAAAGATACATAATAACATGATCCATTAATATTGAAAAAACAATTGAAAATCAAAATAATTTTTGAAAAATATTTTTTCAGCGAAGCCCAAGTTTCTGAAAAGTAACGTTGAGCCCCAATGGATCCCAAGGCTAAGTGTGGTCAAAAATTTTAAAATTATATTAAATAATTAATGCAACACTTACGGATAATAATAATGTATCTTATAGTGAGATAAACTACTCCAAAGGCAAACAGCCCCCCTCAAAAGAGACTGTTGCCAATGTAAACAAACAGTGTAAAAACACCAGAAAACATGACTCCAGGCACTGACAATACTGGCCCGAAATCAGTCATCAAAATTACACACTATCTGATGCAAAACAGAGACTCCCAGGGGAGAATCTGCAGAACATCAGATGGTAGATGCAGAACACAACGTTATACACCCATGGGTGAAAACGTAAACATGGGGAAAATAACAGAATTCATTCTGTAACCAAGCTAATTCTCCCAAGGGAATTTAGAAGTGATCTTTCTCAAAAATATGCCAAAAGCATGGGAGAATAGCAAGGGGGGACTTAGAAGACCAGGGGAGAGGAAACACTGAATAAGCAGTGCAACTTTATAGCAAGAATGACAACAGGCCCATGCCTCGAAAATAGGCAACTTAACATAATTTCATAAAAAATTTTAAGTACAGCCCTGATTATTTTTTGTCACTCCTTTTTCCTCTCCTCCTTCTATATCCTCCTTAGAATCACCATTTCTCCAATAATTACGTGTCTGGCATCCTTTAAACTGAGATTTACAAGCACAAAGATCAGTGAGATGTTGACTGATAAAGGGCCAAACAGAGAATGATAATTGGCGCCAATTTCGGAACGTCCTTGACACTGCGCATGCGCAGTAAGGGCAAAGTATGGAGGTCCTTCAGGACATGTTTTCTTTTGGTTTTAGATGCAAATTTGGGGGATTGGGGGGCAAAATTTGTGTTTGGCCCTAGATTTTTAAGAGTTAGCACCAGCTATGTCTGGGTCATTGGTACAGTATAAAAATATGAGCCAACCGTTTCAGCTCTAGTGAGATAGATATCTATCTTACATGGCCTTCTCACATGAGACACATGTATCTTGCACAGGAAGTGGGGGAGAAAATTCAATTATTTTATGGCTCCATCACAGTTGAGATAAATGTTAGGAATATCAACAAATACTGAAACCTTACCTGAATAGCAGCCTCATCTTTGCACTGTTGTATAGCACCTTCTTTGATAATCTGGCTTTTATCAAGCACCTTCAATGATAAATCCAATAATATATTTGAAATGTCTATTCGTAGAATAATAATTTTGGGCATCACGATGAAGAATTTCAAATAACAAACAAGAGGCCTGAAGCACTCACAAGACAAAAATTCTTTAACCCTTTACCCAACGAATCGGCCACATCTGCCCGCGTAATATGCAAATTCAGAAGCTGAACAAATATTATTTTTAGTGTCCAACCGATTACCAAAAATGGTCGCTGACCAATTACTGGTTATTTGAGCCCACGATTCTGATGCCGATTCCGATTGTAATACCGTGCACTACAAGACAAGTCGAGGCTCAAAAGAACTACATTAAACTGAACATTTTTCAAAGTGTTAAACTTCGTTGACTGGGGGTCCCAGTAAAATTACCAGTCGTGCACACTTGGGCGGTAAACGTGGCTCTCAGAGCCACATTTACTGCCCAAGTGCGCGCGACTGGTAATTTTACTGTGACCTGAGTCAATGGAGTGCATCCTTCACTTTTCCAGTGTCACACGTCATCTTCCACCCCTGGATATCTTCCCCGCGGGGGAAGATATCCTTGGATATCTTCCCCTCCAAAATTTTTTTTGGGATTAATTCAACATTATTTGATGATGAAATGGCGAGAAAAATGTTTTTTTTTTTGCAAAATGTTGTTTTTTCAGGTTCAACCTGGATATCTTGCTCTCATTCAGTTGAAAACCTGTGACAAAAAATCATTTCAATATTTTCTCAACTATTCTGGTTCATGTTGTCATGTGACATGAAGTGTAACTGTTTTGGGTAGAGAAATTGGTTTCGGATATAAACACTGAGTTAGGGTTGGTTGGAATGGGAGATTTGGGGGGGGGGGGGGATATCCAGGCCTGGATATCTTCCCTCTTCCATGACAAAAAATGTTTTGTCAAACATTTGACATTAATTGATAATGAAAGATATCCAGGCCTGGATATAAACAATGAGAAAATTAACTACCCACAAAAGATTTGATACTTTTATTCACTCCAGACTATATCAACAACAACCTAACAAAGCAATGTAATTTGTTATAGCACTTAAACAATAAAAGTTGTTATAGCACATGAAACATTGTATACAAACAACAGGAATGATGCACCTTGAAGCTACTTCCCATAATTTTCCGTCTTTGACACTGCCATGGTCAATTTTCAAGGTACATGGGTAACCCTTTGGTTGGAATGGGAGGTGGGGTGGGGGCAGGGGGTTGGGGGGTGAGATATCCAGGCCTGGATATCTTCCCCCCCCCCCCCCCCACCATGACAAAAAAAATTTTGTCAAACATTTGACACTAATTGATATTGAAATGGTGAGAGATATAGATTTGGGACTTTAAAAATGGTTTCGGATAAACACAGAGTTAGGGTTGGTTGGAATGGGAGGTGGAGGGGGAAGATATCCAGGCCTGGATATCTTCCCCCCCACCATGACAAAAAAAATTTTGTCAAACATTTGACACTAATTCATAATGAAATGGTGAGAGAAATAGATTTGGGACTTTAAAAATGGTTTCAGACAACCACTGAGTTAGGGTTGGTTGGAATGGGAGGTGAGGGGGAAGATATCCAGGCCTGGATATCTTCCCCCACACCATGACAAAAAATTTTTTGTCAAACATTTGACACTAATTGATAATGGAATGGTGAAAGAAATAGATTTGGGACTTTAAAATGGTTTCAAATAAACACTGAGTTAGGGTTGGTTGGAATGGGAGGTGGGGGGGGGGGAAGATTATTTATTTATTTATTTATTTATTTATTTATTTATTTATTGGTGTTTAAGGTCACATACTTATGCACAATGGCTAATCGTGACCGTGACAGTTTTACGGGTGGAGGAAGCCGGAGTACCTGGAGAGAACCACCGAGCAACGACAAGCAGCTGTCAGCTCTCCAACATCGTAACTCTGAACTCTGCACCGCAGCACAGGCAGGGTTAGATTGGTTGAAGACATGCGCACCATCGACGTGCAGTACGCCTCAGTACACAGCGTCATCGTGCCCCCGGGGGGGGGGGGGGGGGGGGGGGGAAGATATCCAGGACTGGATATCTAACCCCCCACCATGACAAAAAAATTTTTGTCGAACATTTGACACTAATTGATAATAATGAAATGGTGAGAGAAATAGATTTGGGACTTTAAAAATGGTTTCGGATAAACACTAAGTTAGGGTTGGTTGGAATGGGAGGTGGGGGGGAAGATATCCAGGCCTGGATATATTCCCCCCTACCATGACAAAAAATTTTTGTCAAACATTTGACACTAATTGATAATGAAATGGTGAAAGAAATAGATTTGAGACTTTAAAAATGGTTTCGGATAAACACTGAGTTAGGGTTGGTTGGAATGGGAGGTGGGGGGAAAGATATCCAGGCCTGGATATCTTCCCCCACACCATGACAAAAATTTTTTTGTCAAACATTTGACACTAATTGATAATGAAATGGTGAAAGAAATAGATTTGGGACTTTTAAAAATGGTTTCAGACAACCACTGAGTTAGGGTTGGTTGGAATGGGAGGTGAGGGGGAAGATATCCAGGCCTGGATATCTTCCCCCACACCATGACAAAAAAATTTTTGTCAAACATTTGACACTAATTGATAATGAAATGGTGAAAGATATAGATTTGGGACTTTAAAAAAACTAGAAAAGAAATCTTTGAGTCCCAGAGTGGGTCTGACTGAACCCCAAAATATAGCACAGTGATAATAAAGGCACCCCAAAACACACTCATTTCTGTCCCAAGGTGAAAACAAAGGTACCCAAGAAGTTTCGTGAAGATTGGTTGATAAATACAGCCTCTAGCCCGAGCCGTATTGACATGTGCACTTACTGTATATAAGTAGCACTAAATAAATCAAAATTCATCTAATCTGCATAATTTCTGCACGAGAAAAAACCCGTACTGAATGTGATGTATTCCATTTTACTAAACATTCATACAAAAATTTATTCAAATCAGAACTTTCATACAGAAGTTCTGTACAAAAGACTGATTGCACTAATTTTGGTACAAAAGGGCTGCTGGTAGCCATCTTGAATTTTGGACCACACCCAAAAACACATGTTCTCATCCCACGGTTATAACAAAAGTACCCAAGAAGTTTCGGAAAGATCGGTTCATAAATAAGGCCTCTAGCCTGAGCCTTATAGAAGTCGTGTACAAAAAACTGATTAGACCTAATTTTGGTACAAAATGGCCACTGGCAGCCATCTTGAATTTTGGACTGCACTCAGAAACACTCGTTCTCGTCCCAAGGTGATAACAGAGTTACACAAGAAGTTTCGTGAAGATCGGTTGATAAATACAGCCTCTAGCCTGAGCCGTATTGACATGTGTACTTACTGTGTGTAAGTAGCACTGAAAAAATCAAAGTTCATCTAATTTGCATAATTTCTGCACGAGAAAAAAACTTGTATTATATGTAATGTATCCCATGGCTCTAAACATTCACACAAAAAAATTATTCAAATCAGAGCTTTCATATGGAAGTTCTGCACAAAAATCTGATTTCACCTAAGTCTGTACAAAATGGCTGCCAGCGGCCAACTCGAATTTCGAATCGGACCCAAAAACACTCCTTCTCGTCCCACGGTCATAACAAAGGTACACAAGAAGTTTCGTAAATTTCGGTTCATAAATACAGCCTCTAGCCCGAGCCGTATTGAATTGTTGACGGACAGACGGACGACTGGCCATGGCATAAGCTCAAATTTGGCTTCGCCAAAGTTGAGCTAAAAATCCAGCAAGAGGATCACAGATCCAGAAGTTGAGTTTTGACATTAAATTCTGAAGAAATAAGCTATTTGTAGCAACAGTGACCTTGACCTTGGAGCGTGAGACTCTGAAATCGATAGGTCTATTTATAGTAACAGTGACCTTGACCTTGGGGCCCCAGACTCCGAAAGTGATAGGTGTCTTCCCTTCCTATAGGGTAACCTGTGGTATAAGTTTGGCGAAGATAAACGGAATAGAACTAAAGTTATTGCCCGGAATTTGTCACAAAATATTCTATTTATAGTAGCAGTGACCTTGACCTTGAAGTCCCAGACTCCGAAATCAATAGGTGTCTTCCCTTCCTATAGGGTAACCTCTGGTATAAGTTTGGTAAATGTGCATCAAATAGAACTAAAGTTATTGCCTGGAAAACAATTTGTCACAAAATATTCTATTGATAGTAACCGTGACCTTGGGGCCCCAGACTCCGAAATCGATAGGTGTCTTCCCATCCTATAGGGTAACCTGTGGTATAAGTTTGGTGAAGATACACGGAATAGAACTAAAGTTATTGCCCGGAAACCAATTTGCCACAAAATATTCTATTTATAGTAGCAGTGACCTTGACCTTGGAGTCCCAGACTCCGAAGTCAATAGGTGTCTTCCCTTCCTATAGGGTAACCTCTGGTATAAGTTTGGTAAAGGTGCGTCAAATAGAACTAAAGTTATTGCCCGGAAACCAATTTGTCATAAAATATTCTATTTATATAACAGTGACCTTGACCTTGGAGTCCCAGACTCCGAAATCAATAGGTGTCTTCCCTTCCTATAGGGTAACCTCTGGTATAAGTTTGGTAAATGTGCGTCAAATAGAACTAAAGTTATTGCCCGGAAACCAATTTGTCACAAAATATTCTATTTATAGTAACAGTGACCTTGACCTTGGGGCGCGAGGACTCTGAAATCGATAGTGTCTTCCTTTCCTTTTGGGTAACCTCTGGTATAAGTTTGGTAAAGGTGCATCAAATAGAACTGAAGTTATTGCCTGGAAACCAACTGTTTACGCCCGCCGCCCGCCAGCCACTTCATCAAACTAAAAGTCGAGTTTGACTTCGTCAAAACTCGACTAACAAAGTTACAAGTGGTTT